>JAQGDG010000274.1:0-211766 GCA_029844215.1 Przewalskia tangutica
GACCACCCAGAGCTGACCACTCGAACGCTGCCAGCCCGCACATGGGCCCCAATCCCGACCTACTTAACGCGTCAAGCTCTTGTTCCCCGATCCGGAACAATCTTACCTATACAGGTCATGAAAGCTACCACTTCCATTTTACACCACCCAAGGAATCTTCCCCCAATTACTCCACGTATACTTATACACTCTGACAAAGATCACCCGCAAAGTCTTGTACTCAAGACGACGCACATCTAAGGTCTCCTGCTAATCAGATATTCTAAGGTTCATCATTTTCTCACCCCCAGGCTTACCCTTTTCACTAACCAGGCGTCTAAATCACATTTTAGCACAAAGCTATCCGAACATAACACTAAACACATCATCATAACATCAAAAGATACAAGTCTCTAGAGGGTTAAGGATATACCTGAAAATAGGCGGTTCAAAGGACCGCTAAAACTGGGAACTTCCACCACGACCTCTACCGTGGCCAGCCGGTGTATGAACATCCTGCCTAGCTATGGAAGGTGAAGAACCCAAATCGATCCTGTAGTCCGCTATTCTACCATTTGCCCACGCTCGGGCTCTGACGATCTCCGCCGGATGGCCTCGTGGCATAGTAATAACAATCTCCCAAGTTAAGTACGACACTCTCCTCTTATGAAGTTTTCCACAACGGCCACTGAGACAAGAGCACCTCATCCGCGAGCACTTACTATCAAAATCGAAACACGGGAGCCCCGACCGCTCGAATATCCAAGGTCCCGGCTGTGGAGGACCACTCTATATCGGGCGGAGGTACATAACTAGTCGCTGTGGCGGTCCGCCTCGAAGTTATCAAGGACCTGCTGCTCGCCCTCTCACCGACCTCGTCATTCCGCTGATTTCTCCACTCTCACATCCAAGTGCATAAGCTCGTGACGGGCAATGTCGTGCGCCGAAGAGCTACACCGAACAACTCTGCTAGGCAATCATCGAGCCCTGAACATATCGTGCACTGATCCTCCATACTAGCACTAACGCGGGACGTCGCCAATGAGTCGAACTCCACATTGTACTCCCGAGCCGTACTGCACGTTACGCGAACACCAAAAATCATTGCCCGAGCCTCTCATCTGTGGAGGCAAGAAATGTGCAGAAATGCCTCGAGAACTTCGTCCCATACACTGGAAGTGCATTCTCTCCCCGACAGCTCCTGAAATCAAACCGGTCGATCACGGTATCACGCACCGACGCGAACCTAGACCATCGACTCGGTCTCCGATGCGCTTGATCACTCTCATGATCCGCTGTCGCGGATGAACTCTGCGCGATCGCCCTCGTGCCTCACCCATAAAACTGCGGCGGCTACATCTCGTAAAATCTCGTAGCCTCAAAACTATCTGAACTAGGGTGAACCACTGGTGCATCGAACCGCCGGCCCAGCCTATCCTCAGTCCGCCACCACTCGCCATTAATCGGGCCTACCTTGTAACCCATCTCTTCGCCTCCATTTGTGGACCTGAGGCTCAGTACTTTGGTCTATAGGGATCGCCACGTTTCTACTCGCAGCCTCTCTTGCCTTGCCTACTCGCCCGGTTGCCTTACGCGAGGCATAATCGGTAAAACGGCGTATGTCGAGGGGTCCAACTTATCACTAGCTCTAAGGCACGATCTCGAATGAGAAGAATGAAACCAATCCTAAATGTCCTATAGCCTCACGATTATAGATGTGGTGCACAACACACGATAATCAAGACTTACTAGACATGGTCTATGACACTTTCCGAGACTAATCGCTCGATACCACTTTGTCACGACCCGCCCGGCCCGTGGATCGTGCCTCACCTCGCACCCTAGTGATACAACATCGAGAAAACCAATGGAAATAAAAACTTTAAACATTCAAATAGACATGGATCAAGATAAAGAAAATAGGCCAACCAAACGGTTGCCTTTCAACATATATATATAGACATTTGAGCAGTTACAATCCTTATAACCTCGCCTACAATGAGCTACTGCACTCTAAGATTTTTACAACAACTATGACGGACGGCCCCGCCATACCCTGAACGATACAAGAATCTCTGCACTCGAGGTAACATACCAAAGCATAAGCCTCCGAAGGAACCGAGCTTCCCAATACGCGAAGGGTGATCCTAAAGCGGGATCGATGTACCGATGTACCTCTTCCTCATGCATGAACGCAACCCCAAGCGAGGTCACATAACAGTACCAAGTATGTGAAACGTAAATATCGTAAATGAAATCATAATAGTCTATATAAAGCCGAGGCATGTATGATAACCAAACTACAAGATACACATATACGCTTATATCAAATCGTGACTCACGCCCAAGTCATTACTCAAATATAACGATGGGTCTCACGCCCATAACATCAATCATGCCCGTGGAATACCTTCCTCACTGCCGGCAGTCTATGATATGATAACACCAAGAAGTACACCTGAACACCAAGTCCCACCTGATGCCAAAGTCGTACTAACAATACAATACAACCAAACCACGGTCGACACTGGCAATCGAAAGCCGACTACCGAGATACTAAGGCCGGCCACGTAGTGGACCGCAAATACGAGGCTAACTACCGTGTACCAAGGCCGTATCACGAGACGTCGTCACTACACCGAACGGGGCAAGTCATGAGGCTAACTACCGTGCAAGGCCGAATCAGCCACGAGACGGGGCAAGTACGAAAGCCGACCACCAGGTACCAAGTTCGAACAGTAAGAAACCTCATGGAGAGCTAGTCCATGGAATAACACTATCAACAGGAGCGTACCCGTGGAATTCTCCGTCATCCGATGCGTCCAAGTAAGTTCTCAACAAGTCAACCGGCCCTCCATCGAGAGACGCGGTAGTATAGAAACACAATTCTTGCACAACAAAGGCTATCACAACAAGCATAGGCAAGTTATACACAACTCAAGGTACTTTTATTTTATGCCAAAGTCCGGGTTTTAACCCTAAAGTACTACGTACGTTAAATTCCTTTTAAGAGATCCATTCATTTTATAAAAGTCACCCGATACCCTTAGTATAGAAATAGAGTGACTTACATCTTTTTAAGTAAACCAAAACAACTTCCATACTTTCCTTTTTAAAACCAAATTAAGGCAATGCCATGCCTTCTTTTAAGACCAAAACACTTCTCTTTTTAAAGTCAAGTTACCACGTTAAAACCAATGATAAAACCCTTCTTTTGTTTTCATAAGGTCGTTATAACTAACTTCCCATAAAGCTGTTATAACACTTTATGTTTTAAACCAATTTAAAACAATGCCTTTCTTTTCCCTAAAGTTCCAGTTTGCCCAATTTCAATTACTCAAGTCTCTTTATTTAGAAAAGTTTCATAGTTCAATGTCTTAATCTCTTTTAAAACAATTGAAACATATACCATAGGTGACAGCAGCTTATTCTGTTTATAAACAACCTTATTAGCAAACCATGATATAGGAAATGTAATATCATTTTGTCTCATCTTAGTTTCTATGCACGTATGAGGTTTCTCTTGGTTTTAATAATACTTCATTATTCAATACATTTTCCTTTATTAACGCTGCAGTTGGTTTGTCGATACTCATTCGATTTCCAAATCGAGAAACATTTCTCCTTTTAAAAGCAAGTACTCATTACTTCATGAATGAGGTTTCACACAAAATTCATATTAATTCATTCAAGTCAAATCTCTTAACTACAAAAATCAAGAAACCATTTCTCTACCATTCTTAAGACGTTATACCTAACTTCCAATAAAGCTAGTATAACTCTTATGTTTTCAAAACCAAGTATTACTCTTCTCAAACGGTTTCTTAATCTTTCAAATACTTCAAGATTCTTTATTATTCGTGCTTAAGTCAAACGACATTGCCGTAACACTACATTCGGTTACACACGCACGCTTCACCGTACTATATATATATTCCTTTTAAAATATTTCAAGGTTCTTATTATTAAGGCTTAAGTCAAAAGACATTATCGCATAACCATATTCAGCTAGCACACGTGACGTCTACCATATATATACATATTATTCGGGCTTAAGTCAAAAGACATTTGCCACACGACGCCTTTATATATTCTTTAAAATACTTCATGCTCAAGAGTATAGGAAGAATCACATACCTCGACGATTATCGACTAAAAGCAAAACGCTCCACGGCTATAACTCGACTAGCCTTGTCCACCTTCCAAGTAGTATATGCTACTCGCAGCACATTCAACCAATAAAGGTTATCGTACTCATCAGAATACAAATTCTATGTAAATGCAACAATCTTCTACTTATATATTCTTCGATGTGATTTGATTCCAAGTCTTTTCTGTAATATCCTTCTATTACGATTCAATTCTCTTATGAATATTATATTCATTTATATACTACTACGTTATGTAATTCCCTATTACAATAAAGGGCGGTAGTATTTACCTCGATGAGCCCAAAAATTATCCAAGGTTAATGTCGATCACGAGCAACGTTAAGCTCTACTCCGTGCGCTCGACCCGCTCCAAACAACCCTTAGAAGTCCCACGCAACCTCTACTTAACACTTCAACCGACTATGAAGGTTTTTCTTAGGTTTCGTTTTTGTAGTGAGAAAGTATAATAGTATTTCAGGCTTTTTGTATAGAGGTAACCTTGGGAATTCTACAAGGTATTTGGGCTAAAGTATTTGGGCATTATAACAATACTTGGAGTATTTCTATACCAAAGGGTATTATACTGAAACCAACTAGGCTGGGGTACCCTCGGCTGGGCACTGAAAGAGCGAGGGAGGCTCTCGGTGGGGAGGGGTGTGGTGGGTCTAAACTTCCAAGAGGAGGGAGTAGTTTGAGACATAGAGAAATGCTCAAGTTTGGATGAAGAAAGTCTTCAACTTAGAGGGTATTTATAGGTCAAGCAATGCCAACCAATGGCCAAGATCCATCCAAGTGTTAGGCAAGTGTGGGCTAGGATTAAGCCATGTGCACCTTATCCATCTACCACACCAACTTGCACAAAATATCCTGCCTAACCCGTACCACCTATTTCGTCCATTCGCCCAGCTTCTTCCAATGTGAGGTGTACACATGTCACCCTCCCTTGTGTCCAAAATTTTTCGTCTCTCGTAAAAATCCTCAAAAATAATAAATGACATAGCCGAATTTTCCTTCGCAGTCTTGTAAAGCGTTTGCGTCGGCGATTCTTTTACGTTTTGTGCCTCAAATTTTCAACTGCCAACTTTAAGGCCTCAATTTTTATCGACGCCTCACGCATACTGCGGAAATACGGTATAACAAACTACCAGATACCAAGGCCGTATCACGAGACTACGCCACGAAGGCGTCTGGGAAAGCGAAATCCAACTACCGGATACTCAAAGCCGCGGTCACGTAGCTGATCGGGAAATACGCAGGCTAACTACCAGATACCAAGGTATCACGAGACTTCGCCACTAAACCGAGCGGGGCAAGTGCGAGCTAACTACGTGCCCAAGGCCGAATCGGCCCGAGGCGGGGCAAGTACGAAAGCCAACCACCAGATACCAAGGCCGAATCAGTAAAACCTCATGGATAGCTAGTCCATGGAATAACACTATCAACAGGAGCGCACCCGTGGAATCCTCCGTCACTGCCGGTACGTCCAAGTAAGATCATAACAAATCAGCCGGCCCTCCATTGAGAGACGCGGTGGTATAGAAATACAATACTTGCATAACAAGGCTATCACACGCAAACATAGGCAAGTTACACACAACTCAAGGTACTTTCATTTTATGCCAAAGTCCAGGTTTTAACCCCAAAGTACTACGTACGTTAAATTCTTTTTAAAAGATCCATTTCTTACAAAGGTCACCCGATGCCCGTATTATCAAAAATAGAGTGACTAACATTTTAAGTAAACCAAAACAACTTCCATACTTTCCTTTTTAAACCAAATTAAGACAATACTATGCCTTCTTTTTAGACCAAAACACTTCTCCTTTTAAAGTCAAGTTACCATTTTAAAACTAATGATAAAACCATTCTTTTGTTTTCATAAAGTCGTTATAACTAACTTCCCATAAAGCTGTTATAACACTTTATGTTTTAAACCAATTTAAGACAAAACCGTGTCTTTCTTTTTAAACCAAAAACTCTTCAATTCCTCAAGTCTCTTTTCTTTTAGAAATCAAGTTCCTTAATATTTCACATCAAGTCATTTATAAGTCAAGTCTCTTATCTTTTAAAAACCACAAACCATTTCTTTACCTACATAAAGTTGTTATATCAAATTTCCCATAAGGTCGTTATAACACTTTATGTTTTAAACCAACCAAATTCATTTAGCACATGTACGTCTACCGTACTACATAGTTCACAACAATCATGCTAGAAAAGATAAGAAGAGGTTCACATACCTCGCGACGATTATCGACAATTAGCAAAACGCTCCACGCATTTCTAACCTTGCTCGCCTTTTCCACCCTTCAAGTAGAATACGCTACTCGTAGTACTTCAACCTAAAAAGGCCACAAAACGTCTATCAACCTCTAGATCTCTTCGTAGAATAATTCTAGTTACAAGATTCCTAATTCTACGGAAAATTGCAAAGACTCCCGCAACCACATAAATCTCCTCTCTAACGCAGGCACGCTACCAAACCAACAATCCGGGGTTACACGTCTAACCGGACGTGTACAATTCTACTCCACAATAATACTACAAGCTCCATCAGATACACATGTAAATCTGATTCAATTCTTATCCATATTCATTCTAATACTCAACTATACATTACTACAACATGTAATATCCAATTACAATAGGGGGACAAAGTGTTATACCCCGTATTTCCAGAGTATGTACGTGAGGACATACGTACAAAAATTTGAGCCTTAAAGATTAGGCAAGGACGAAATTTGGTGCACAAGTACCGAAAAGAATCGTTTTCTGACGAAACGTTTTACATAACTTGCGAAGGGAAAATTCCGGCTATGTCATTTAGTATTTTTGCGGATTTTTCCGAGAGACGAAATATTTTGGACCAACAAGAGGGCGACACTTGGCACCCTCTAATTGGTGGACTTTGGGGCGGCAATTGGACGAATGGAGAGTGGGAGTAGGTAGGATATTTTGTGATATTTGTGTGGTAGATGGATAAGGTGCACATTGATGAATCTTGACCCTACACTTGACTTGCACTTTGCATGATCTTGGCCATTGGTTGGCCATTTCTTGACCTATAAATACCCACTTAGTTGAAGACATTTCTTCATCCACAAACCATTTTCTAAGTCTTGGAAATCCTTCCCTCTTGGTAGTATTTCGTCCAAACACCCTCCCCTTTGAGAAGGCCCTTGGCCGAGAGCCCCTACCCTGCCCGAAAGTATCCTCCTAGTGGTGCTAGCCGAGAGGTACCCCGCCTAGTTGTTCTCAAAAATTACACCCCACTTGGTGAAATACTCTAAGTATTGTTACTATTCCAAAATACCTTGGCCCATATACCTTGTAGTATTCCAAGGTTACACTTATACGAAAGCCAAATACTATTATACTTCCCTTGGTCACAAACACAACCCTAAGGAAATCTCCATAGTTGGATGGGTATTAAGAAGAAGTTGCGTAGAACTTCTAAGGGTTGTTCGAGGCGGGTTGGAGCACCCGAGTAGGAGCTAAATGTTGCTCAGATCGACATTAAACATTGGATAATTTTGGGCTTACCAGGTAAATATCTTGTCCTTTTATCGTAATTGGAAATTACATCAGTAGTTGTATAGAAATGAATATAAGATTCATAAGAGAATTGAAGCGTAATAGGATATTACAGAAAAGACTTGGTCAAATCACATCGTAAGAATAATCTCTGAGTAGTCTAGTCATTGATAGACTTGTATAACCTTTATAGGTTGAATGTTCGCGAGTAGCATGTTCTACTTGAAGGTGGGCAAGGCTAGCGAGTTATAACCGTGGAGCGTTTTGCTAATAATGATAATCGTCGCGAATGCGTGATTCTTCTTATACTCTTGAGCATGATATTTTAAATATATATATAGTATATAATGCGTGTGTGAATGAATAATTACGGCAATGTCTTTTGACTTAATCCTGAATAATACCTACGGCAATGTCTTGTGACTTAAGCCTGAATAATAAGGATCTTGAATCATTTTTTTTAACAGAAGAGTAATGCTTGGTTTTAAAAGCTTAAGAGTTATACTAACTTTATGGAAGTTAGTATAGCAGTTAAGAAGATAAAAGAATGGTTTATTAATCTTAAAAGATAAGAGACTTGACTTAAATAAATTAATATGAGTTTTGTGTGAAACCTCATTCGTGAGTAATGAGTACTTAGTTTTTAAAAGGAATAATGTTTTACTGATTTCGGAAATGAGAATGAGTATCGAACAAACCACAGCAGCGCTAATAAAGGGAAATGTATTGACTAATAAAGTATTATTAAAACCAGTAGAAACCTCCATCTGCATAGAAGCTAAGATGAGACAAAATGATATTACATTTCCTAGATCATGGCTGCTTAAATAAGATTGATTATGAACAAGAATAACCTACTCCCATATAAGGCATATGTTTCTCAAATCTTTTTAAAGGAGAATTATATCATTATGTGATTAAAACTATGAACTACGAAACCTTTCGAAAATGAGAAACTTGAGCATCCAAATTAGGCAAACTTGAGCGTTTAGAAAAGAATGTTGTTACTTGATTTATAAAAAGGAAAGTGTTACAGTTTATAAAAATGTTAGTCACTCTATTACTACGGTATCGGGTGACCTTTTAAAAGAAATGGATCTCTTAAAGATAAGCCTCCTGAGAAACTGAGCTTCCCAAAACGAACCTGAGATCCTAAGAGCGAGGATCCACGATCGACGACTTACCGCATGATTAACGCACTACCGGGCGAGGTCAAGATAACAGTACCAAGTATGTGAAATCAGAAATATCAGAATGAAATCATACTAGTCTATATAAAGCGGTGAGACATGTATGATAACCAAACTACGCTCACAACATAAAAGCCATGTCCAACAGGACTCACGCTCACGCTATCAATAAATATAACTACGGGTCTCACGCCCACAACATCAATCATGTTCGTGATCACGGCCGCATGCCCCAGGACTCGATTTGCCAGAGACATGTCCATGATGCAACAATAATACCAATGCCCCATGGCCACGCCCCAGAACTTACCTCGCAGACATGCCCATGTAACCACAATAACAATATATCCGTAATCAACCCGCCGCACGCCACATGCCCATTTACTCTGCAGATACGCCCATGTGACATCAACAACAAGACAAGAATCAAATGGAAACATACCCGTGGAATTCTCCATCATCGCCAAAGACGCCCAAGTAAGTTCTCAATAAGTCGACCGCCTCATCGAGAGACGCCAGAATACGTAAATACCACACTGCACAACAAAGGCTATCATCACAAGCATAGGCAAGTTTCACAACAACAAGCATAGGCAAGTTTCACAACAACAAGCATAGGCAAGTTTCACACCACTCAAAGTACTTTCATTTTACGCCAAAGTCCGTTTTTAACCCCAAAGTACTACATACGTTAAGTTCTTTTAAAAGAGATCCATTACTTTTATAAAGTCACCCGACACCCGTAGATTAGAATGACCAACCCACATTCCTTTTCAAAATCTAGTAACAACATTCTTTTCCTAAGTTCCAGTTTGCCTAGTTTCTATTACTCACGCTTCTCATTTTTCAAATGCTCAAGTCACTTATTTTATAAAGGTTTCATAACTCATAGTCTTAATCTCTTTAAAACAATCGAGTAACATATGTCATATATGGAGTAGTTTATTCTGTTTTATAACGATCTTATTACAAAGATCATGATCTAGAAATGTAATATTATTTTGTCTCATCTTAACTTCTATGCAGATGAGGTTTCTACCGGTTTTAATACAACACATCATTATTCAATACATTTTCCTTTATTAACGCTGCAGTTGGTCCTGTCGATACACATTCTCGATTTCCAAATCAAGAAACATTATCCCTTTAAAAACCAAGTACTCATTACTCACGAATGAGGTTTCACACAAACATCCACATTACAACAAATAAGTTAAGTCTCTTATCTTATAAGATCAAGTCTCTTAACTTCTAACATCAGTAAACCATTTTCTTACCTACATAAAGTCAAGATAACCAACTTCCCATAAAGCCGTTATAACACTTTATGTTTCAAACCAATCAAATACATTAAACACATGTACGCCGCTGCACTACATAGTTACACACATATCACGCTAGAAGAGATATAAGAGGTTCACATACCTCGCGACGATTTATCGACAATAAGCAAAATGCTCCAAGTACTACAACCTCGCTAGCCCTCTTCCACCTCGAGTGTAATACGCTACTCTAGTACTTTCACCTTTAAAGGTCACAAACGCCTATTAACCCCAAAACACAAGTTCCATTTCTACGTAAAATTCAAGAAGACTTTCTTTCCCGCAACAGAAATCTCCTCCTCTATCGAGGCCGCCACCAAGCCAACCAGTGGGGTTTACACGCCTAACCGACGTACAATTCTACTCAAGAATACTACACAAGTTCATCGCAATACAATTCTATGTAAATACAATACTTTAGTTCTTTATTCTTCAGCTTAAGTCAAAAGACATTGCCAATACTAAGTATAGTTCCATATATAGTATACTTCAACTATATATTCAAACAAACATGTAATTTCTAATTACAATAGAGGATAAGATAATTACCTGATAAGCCTAAAATCATCCAAGTTATAATGTCGATCCCGAGCAAGGTTTAGCTCCTACTCCACAGCCCAAACAACCCTTAGAAGTTCTAACTAACTTCTACTCAAATACTTCAACCAACTACGAAGATTTCTTAGTGGTTTCTGGCTTGAGACTAAAGGACAAAAGGTAGTATTTCCGGCTCTACGTGATAGAGGTATCTTTGGAAAACTACAAGGTACAAGGCTAAGGTATTTTGGGCATTATAACAATACTAGGAGTATTTCTATACCACAACAAGGGTATTATACTAAAACAACTAGCAGTGTGGTACCCTACGCCAAGGCACCACAAAGGGGATGAGTGAGGCCCTCGCCAAGACTCTCAAAAGAGTGGGGATGAGTGGACGAACTCAACACTCAGAGGAGTGGAGGGATTTTAGGCTCGAAGGTTTCATTTGTGGACGAAGAGTTCATCAACATAAGTGGTATTTATAGCAAACCAAAAGCCAACCAACGGCCAAGATCAAGCCACGTGCAAGGCAAGTGTAAGGCCAAGATCGCCAAGTGCACCCTAGACCCTACTCCACAAAACATTGCACAAAACATCGCACAAAACAAGGCCAAAACAAGGTACGAATTGGCCCCACTTGAGCTTCACTTTATCGTTCACTGGCGTGACAAGGTCACCTCTCGCTGGTCCAAAATGTTTCGCCGTCAAAAATCCGCAAAATACAAAACGACATAGCCTAATTTTCCTCGCAGTTACGCGAAAACGCTTCGCCGAAAACGACTTAACCGTGCCAGGCACAAATGTCATTCGCCAAGCCATTTAGGCGGTGACACGTGTCACCCTCCTATCGCCCTCAAAAACGCCTTCCAAAAATATCCACAATGGCCAAAATCTCAAAACAAAGTGGGCTCTACAAAACCAGAATTTCTCCCCGGCCCCACGTGACCATTTCCAAAATAAAATCTCAAAATTCTAATATAATCTATGGTCCAATACCAAACTGGGAATCCAATTCCCATTAACGAACCTTTTTCTTCACAAATAACCTAAACTTTTCCGCCAAAACTCACATCTTTCTTTCTTTTCAAAATTTCTGCACTGCACGCACGCCCTCACATACATACCCCGCAACTACGGGTATAACATTCTCCTCCTTAGAAACATTCGTCCCGAATGTTCCTTCTCAAGCCTGATATCGATAAAGTTCCTCTAACAAGTTGCCGACGCCACACCGCCACGAACTAACACACGCTCTTCTCCCCTAACTCGTTGCACTCTTCTCAACACTGAACTCTTTCTAGTAACCGCATCACACTTCCACAATGCTTCGCTTTCCTACCTTGGAGTTACTACCTCCAAACTTGGTCATCATACTAACTTCAATCTCCTTAAGGCCATTCCCGCCTCCACGATCCGCTCGTCGGGTCAACATATCCACCAACTCATACGATGGTCAAACAAACTTGGGCCTAGCATCCTCGCGGACTTACCACCAAGTGACCACCTGTAACTGACCCCACCTCAAACCGTGTTACGGTTGACCCGCAATTGGTCCTCAACCCGACTCCCAACCGCTGCTAAACTCTTGTTCCCGATCCGAACAATCTTACTAATTCACATCACGAAAGCTACCACTTCCATCTCACACTACCCACTGACTTATCACACAAATAAATCCCACGATACCACTACTCGATAAGTGGTCAAACATAAAATAAATCTTTAACTCAAGACGACCTTACCCCTAAGGTCTCAACGTGACATAGTCTAAGGTTCACACTTACCATGCCCCCACACGATCCTCCCAACTAAGCATGTTTTCTAACTCACAATTAACACAACGCTATTCGCATAGCACACAATAACGACCATCATAACAAGCATACCAAAACTCTGAGGGTTAGGATATACCCGGCTACCGCCCACTCTAATCATAGGCCTCCGCAGGCGATAATCGTAGGCGCGGCGAACCAAACCATCGATCCAGAGTCGAGTCGTGAACATCCGTACCTCGCCTTGGTCGGATGGGCTCCGCAAAATGGCCCCGCTGCCGCAAAATAACAAGCTCCTCGCACCACGACACTTCTCCGGAATGCGGCTCTACTACATCGACACACCGAGGTAGGTGACCGTGATCTCGCCAACACTTACTTCCTCGAAACTCAACCTCGAGCCCGACCGCCCCGAATACTCAAGGTCGCGAGGACCACTGCATCGTGGAGGTACAAAACTAGTATGCCGAGGCGTCCGCCGAAGTCATCAGCGACCTCGCGTTCTCGCCTCTTCGCCGATTCGTCATTCCGCTGACCTCTCCGTGCCTCACATCCCAACAGATGAGCAAGATGCGGCAATGTCCATGCCCGCCAAGAGCTACTCCCGAACATGCCTCGACATGTAATCATCGAGCTCAGAACATATCGTGCACTGATCCTCCATACTAGCTACCAACGCTGGACGCATCGCCAATGAAGTCGAACTCCACATTGTACTTCAACCGCACGCCCGCTCGCCTAAGCATCAAAATCTATCTACTGCGTCTCTCATCCGCGAGGCAAGAAGTGCGAGGAAAGCCCCAAAACTCACCCCATACCGCTGAGGGCATGCTCTCCCGAAAGCTCCCATGAATCAAACTAATCGATCATGTATCACGCACCGACGCGAACCAAAGGTCACAGACTCGGTCTCAAGCCTTGATCACCCGTGACGATCCGTCAGAATCGCCGAATGAACTCCTCGCGATCATCCTCGTGCCTCGACCCATAAAACTCAAGCGGCTACAACTCGTAAAGTCCCGTAGCCTCAAACTATTCGCTTTCGCGCACCATGTGCGCTGAACTGAATCGCCGTGATCCAAATTTATCTCATATTCGCCACGAATTTCGCCAAGAATCGCCATCTCTTGTAACTCATTTCTCCGCCTGCATCGCTGGATCGAGGCTCAGTATCATGTCTCAGCAGCCTATTGCCGCGCTCTAACTCTCGCTGGGCCGGGCGCCACAAAACCCGCCACCAAGCACAACTCGTACTGTCACTCGCGCCTCGCATTCTCTCAGATCTCACTAGCGGTTCTCGCCGTTTTGCCCTTCGTGGCTCGTTGCTTTGCGCGAGGCATAATCGTAAAACGAGACACGCCGTAGGGTCCAACTTACAACACTTCTAAGGCACGATCTCGTAACGAGAAGAATGGAAACTAATCTCTAAATGTCTCAGCTTCCTCGACATAGACGGTGCACAACACATCGATAATCAAGACTCTACCGACACGGTCAGAGACACTTTCCGAGGATTAATCGCTCGATACCACTTTTGTAACGACTCGCCCCGGCTCATCGTGCCTTATCCCGCACCCTAGTGACACAACATCGAGAGAATCAATGAAAATAAAACTTTAAACAAGAAACAAGATATATGATCATAAACAAAGCAACCCAACTGCTACCTTCCAATAACATATATAAATACAAATTTCTTACAAAACGAATGCTTAATCCTTTTTTCTTTTACAAACCCCGCCACAACAAGATTTCTGCACTTAAGATTTACAACAACTATGACGACAGTGGTCTCGCCATACCTCAATGTACAAGAACCTACAACTCAGTGGAACACATACTAAAAGATAAGCCTCCGAGAAACGGAGCTTCCTAAAACGCTCAACCGAGATCCTAAGAGCGAGGATCCACGACTGATGCATTCTTACTCGCAGATTTAACGCACTTCGGCGAGGTCAAGATAACAGTACCAAGTATGTGAAATCAGAAATATCAGAATGAAATCATACTAGTCTATATAAAGCAGAGACATGATGATAACCAAACTACAGCTCACAACATAAAAGCAACATGTCCAGCCGTGACTCACGCCTCACGCTATCACTCAAATATAACTACGGGTCTCACGCCCACAACATCAATCATGTTCGCATCACGGCCGCATGCCCCGACCAGACGGCAGACATGTCCATGATGCAACAATAATACCAATGCCCCACGGCCACATGCCCCTAATTTACCTCGCCAGACACGCCCACGTGACATCAACAATAATATACCGTGATCAACTCGCCGCACGGCCACATGCCCCTAATTTACCTGCAGACATGTCCATGTAACCACAATAACAATATATCTGTAATCAACCCGCCGCACGCCACATGCCCCTAATTCTACCTCTGCAGATACGCCCATGTGACATCAACAACAAGACAAGAATCAAATGGAAACATACCCGTGGAATTCTCCATCACCGCCAAAGACGCCCAAGTAAGTTCTCAATAAGTCGATCGCCTCTATCGAGAGACGCGCAGAATACGTAAATACCACACTTGCACAACAAAGGCTATCATCACAAGATAGGCAAGTTTCACAACAACAAGCATAGGCAAGTTTCACAACAACAAGCATCGGCAAGTTTCACACCACTCAAAGTACTTTCATTTTACGCCAAAGTCCTGTTTTTAACCCCAAAGTACTACATACGTTAAGTTCTTTTAAAAGAGATCCATTACTTTTATAAAGTCACCCGATACCAGAGTATTAGAATGACCAACCCACATTCCTTTTCAAAATCAAGTAACAACATTCTTTCCTAAGTTCCAGCTTTGCCTAGTTTCAATTACTCAAGCTTCTCATTTTCAAATGCTCAAGTCACTTATTTTAGAAAGGTTTCGTAACTCATAGTCTTAATCTCTTTTAAAACAATCGAGTAACATATGTCATATATGTGAGTAGTTTATTCTTTGTTTTATAACGATCTTATTAAAGAAATGCATGATCTAGAAAATGTAATATTATTTTGTCTCATCTTAGCTTCTATGCAGATTTGAGGTTTCATCGGTTTTAATACAATACATCATTATTCAATACATTTTCCTTTATTAACGCCGCAGTTGGTCCTGTCGATACACATTCCGATTTCTCAAATCAAGAAACATTATCCCTTTAAAACCAAGTACTCATTACTCACGAATGAGGTTTCACACAAACATCCACATTAAAACAAATAAGTTAAGTCTCTATCTTATAAGATCAAGTCTCTAACTTCTAACATCAAGAAACCATTTTCTTACCTACATAAAGTCATATAACCAACTTCCCATAAAGCCGTTATAACACTTTATGTTTCAAACCAATCAAATACATTAAACACATGTACGCCGTCATTGCTACATAGTTACACACATATCATGCTAGAAGAGATAAAGAGGTTCACATACCTCGCGACGATTTATCGACAATAAGCAAAATGCTCCAAGTACTACAACCTTGCTAGCCCTTTCCACTCCTCGAGTGTAATACGCTACTCTTAGTACTTTCACCTATAAAGGTCACAAACGCTCATTAACCCCAAAACACAAGTTCCATTTCTCTACGTAAAATTCGCAAAGACTTTCTTCCCGCAACAACAGAAATCTCCTCTCTCTATCGAGGCCGCTACCAAGCCAACCGTGTGGGTTTACACGCCTAACCTGACGTACAATTCTACTCAAGAATACTACACAAGTCTACCGCATACAAATTCTATGTAAATACAAATCACTTTAATTCTTTTATTCTTCAGCTTAAGTCAAAAGACATTGTTTAATACTATATAGTTCCATATATAGTATACTTCAACTATATATTCAAACAAACATGTAATTTCCAATTACAATAGAGGATAAGATAATTACCCCGATAAGCCCAAAATCATCCAAGTTATAATGTCGATCCCGAGCAAGGTTTAGCTCCTACTCCGCGCCTAAACAACCCTTGAAGTTCTAACTAACTTCTACTCAAATACTTCAACCAACTACGAAGATTTCCTTGTGGTTTCATTGAGACTAAAGTGACAAAATGTAGTATTTCCGGCTCTACGACAGAGGTATCTTTGGAAAACTACAAGGTACAAGGTATTTTGGGCATTATAACAATACTAGGAGTATTTCTATACCACAACAAGGGTATTATACTAAAACAACTAGCAGTGTGGGTACCCTACTGCCAAGGCACCACAAAGGGAGGGAGGAGGCCCTCGCCAAGACTCTCAAAAGACGGGGGATGGAGTTGGACGAACTCAACACTGTGAGGTGGAGGGATTTTAGGCTTGAAGGTTTCATTTGGACGAAGAGTTCATCAACATAAGGGGTATTTATAGCAAAACCAAAGCCAACCAATGGCCAAGATCAAGCCATGTGCAAGGCAAGTGTAAGGCCAAGATCAAGCCAAGTGCACCCTAGACCCTACTCCACAAAACATTGCACAAAACATTGCACAAAACAAGGCCAAAACAAGGCACGAATTGGCCCCACTTCAGCTTCACTTTTATCGCCCACTCGGCGTGACAAGTGTCACCCTCTCGCTGGTCCAAAATGTTTCGCCGCCTAAAAATCCGCAAAATACAAAACGACATAGCCGAATTTTCCTCGCAAGTTACGCAAACGCTTCGCCGAAAAACGACTCTAACCGTGTCAGGCACAAATGTCATTCTACTAAGCCACCTAGGCGGGTGACACGTGTCACCCTCCTATCGCCCTCAAAAACGCCTTCCAAAAATATCCACAATGGCCAAAATCTCAAAACAAAGTGGGCTTCTACAAAATCAGAATTTCTCCCGTGGCCCCACGTGACTATTTCCAAAATAAAATCTCAAAATTCTAATATAATCTATGAAGTCCAAATACCAAACTGGGAATCCACCCCATTAACGAACCTTTTTCTTCACAAATAACCGAAACTTTTCCGCCGAAACTCACATCTTTCTTTCTTTTCAAAATTTCGCCAGACTCAGACGCACGCCTCACATACATACCCTCGCAACTACGGGTATAACACGCATACGTGCCATGCTCAAGCCTAATCAAGAATTACTTCGCACAACCCTCCCATGTATAGTCACAAGACCCGTGATAAATCGATACATCATACTCTCGTGTAGCTACATCCTTAGCTAGCAATGTGGTCGCCTCTTTGCAATCTATACTTTCAAGCACGGCCGTGGAACCAAGGTTCAATTCAACTTGGCCGCAGAGGGAATCGCCGCCGTATAAACTCGCTGGGCCGCGACGAGCGTAACTCCCCGAACGAAACACCACCCTGTGTGATGATTGGGCCTCGCGCCTAGTAACCCTCTCAGGCTCAACTCGCAGCCTCCTACCGCTTTGCCCTTTCTGGGCCCAAGTGTTGCCTTACGCGCACCCAAAACACAAATATATAAAACTATTAAAAATAAATTTATATGTTTAAGAACATACAAAAGCAACCAAGCATTAATAATATCGCATATAAATTATTACTAACCTTTTCCCTTTTGTTTTATTAAATTATCCAAACGAAAATAAATTATTACATACTAATCGCACAAAGAAAACCCTCAAACGAGCAAATCATTTTTCATTTTTTACCTGCATCAAGAATCATACACCACTATAATAGTTTTTGCACTAAATCTTAAATCGTGCCTTACCCGCACCCAAGTAGTCATACATCGTAGTAATCAATGAACATAAAACAATACATGAAACAAAATGTGAAATGAGACACATTTTACCTGAGAGAAAATCGCCTTACTGATATATATATAATTACAAAGTTGAATAGCTTTAATCTCATAACCCCGCCACAACAAAGGCATGCACTTAAGATTTATACAACAACTATGACGGGACAGGGCCCCGCCATACCCCTGAATGTACAAGGACCTAAAGACTCAGGGTAACATACCAAAAGATAAACCTCCGAAGGAACGGAGCTTCCCAATACGCTAAAATGTGATCCTAAACGCGGGGATCGACAAACGACGTACTTACCGCGCATGAACGCCGTTATACCCGCTTTTTCCAGAGTATGTACGTATGGACGCACGTAAATTTGAGCCTTAAGGTAGGCATTGATTCGAAATTTGGGCACAAGTGCCGATTAGAGTCGTCGACGAACGCTTCCACGCTTTCGTAGAGAAAATTCCGCCATGTCATTTATAATTTTTGGCGGATTTTTCCGGTGACGAACATTTTGGATCAACGGGAGGGTGACATGTGTCACCTCACATCGAAGCAAATGGATTGGCTCGACGATTTGGGCGCCCAAGAGCCTCGTTGGCCTCGCCGATCGCTCTTTTGCGCCTTGCTTTGCGCTTGTTTTCAGGAGTGTTTTGTGGAGTTGGGTTAGGTGCACTTGGCTTGATCTTGGCCTTACACTTGCCTTGCACTTGGCTAGATCTTCGCCATCGGTTGGCCTTTGGTTTTGCTATAAATACCCCCTTTGTGAAGACTTCATTCATCCACAAATGTTTCCAAGTCTCAAATCCTCCCTCCCTCTCGTGGCTCTCGCCCCAAGCCTCTCCTCCCCTCCTAGTGGCCTTTGGCCGAGAGGTCTCCTCCCCTCGTGGTGTCCAGTGCAAGTACCCCAGCCTAGTTACTGTGATAATACCCTTTGTCAGGTATAGAAATACTCTCCTAGTATTGTTATAATGCCCAAAATACCTTAGCCTTATACCTTGTAGTATTCCAAAAGTTACCTCTTTGCAGAGTACTAAATACTACCTTTGTCCTTTTTAGTCTCAAACCGAAACCCTAAGGAAAATCTTCATCGTTGGTTGAAGCTTTGGAGGTGTTTGGTTAGAACTTCTAAGGGTTGTTTGGAGCACTCTGAGTAGAGCTGCCGCTGCTCAGATCGACTTTTTACTTGGATAATTTTGGGCTTATCGAGGTAAACACTACCGCCCTTCTATTATGATTGGAAATTACACGTTGTTGATTATATAGTCAAGTATACTATATATAGTATCAACGTAGTTAGTTGGCAATGTCTTTTGACTTAAGCTCAAGAATACAGAATCGAATCGAATCAGAATTACATAGATCAGACATGAGACTTGCATCGTGGTAGAATTGTACGCCCGCTAGACGGTAAAACCCTCGTCAAGCTTCGTAGCCTACTCGATAGAGAGGAGATTTACGCTGCATGTGGGGAGGCCGCGAATTTTCAGAGAAAGATGTAAACTTGTGTTTGGGGTTAATAGACGCCAGACCTTTATAGTGAAAGTACTAAGAGTAGCGATTCTACCTGGCGAGTGGAAAGCGGCCAGCGCGTCAGAGTACTTGAGCTTTTTGCTTATTGTCGATAATCGCCGCGAGGTACGTGAACCTCTTCCTATCTCTTCTAGCATGATATGTGTGAACTATGTAAGTACGTAGACGCATACGTGTTAATCGTGTTTGATTGTTTAAAACATAAAGTGTTATAACGCCATGGGAAGTCGTTATAACATCTTTACGTAGGTAAGAAAATACTTGTGGTTTTAAAAAGGTAATCATGAGAATTATAATCGCTTGTTATAATAAAGGATTCTGATGTATTTCAAAAGATTTATAAATCGCTTTTGAAGTGAGAGTAACACTTGATTTTAAAAGGTTTTAAAAAGAGTTATACTAAGTTTTACGGAGTTAGGTATAATGTCTTAAGAGAGGTAAAGAAAATGGTTTATCATGTTAAGTTAAGAGATTTGATCTTATAAGATAAGAGACTTAACTTATTTGTTTTAATGTGAATGTTTGTGAAACCTCATTCGTGAGTAATGAGTACTTGGTTTTATTTAAAGTGGATAATGTTTTACCGATTTCGAAATCGTAACGTGTATCGGCTGCACCACCGCAAATATGCTAATAAAGGAAAATGTATCAATAATGATGAATTGTATTAAAACCAGAGAAACCTCCATCCGCATAGAAACTAAGACGACAAAATGATATACATTTTCTAGATCATGGTCGCAGAATAAGAATGTTGTAAACAAGAATAACCTACTCTCACGTGAGACATATATTACTCAATTGTTCTAAAAGGAATCAAGTGATTAAGTTTGGGAACTATGAAACCATTCAAGACGGTAGTTTCGAGTAATCAAACTAGGCAAACCGAACTTAGAAAAGAATGTCATACTTGATTTTGAAAAGGAACTGGTTGGTCATTCTAATACTACGTATCGGGTGACTTTTATAAGTAATGGATCTCTTTAAAAGAACTTAACGATGTAGTACTTGGGGTTAAAACCCGACTTTGGTATAAATGGAAGTACTTTGAGTTGTTGTGAAACTTGCCTACGCTTGTTGTCGCGAAACTTGCCTATGCTTGTTGCGGAAACTCGCCATGCTTGTTGTTGTGAAACTTGCCTATGCTTGTGACGATAGCCTTTTGCAAGCGTGGTATTTCGCGTTACCGCTCTCTCGACAGAGGCCATTGACTTGTCGAGAACTTACATCGACGCGGCCGCAGACGGAGAATTCCACGTATGTTTCCATTTTGATTATCGCCTTGTTGCTGATATCACACGGACATGTCTACACCGACGCAGATTCCGGCACGCGCCACGCGCCGTTGATTACCCGATATATGGTTATTATCGCAACATGGACGGTTCACACCGACGCAAGATTCCGGGACACGTGGCTACGCGCAGGTCGACCACCCAAGATATCATATCGAGGTTACACGGGCATGTCTACACCGACGCAGATTCCGGTACGCGCCACGCGCCTTGTTATTATTGTCGATCATGGACATGTCTACACCGATGCAAGATTCCGGCACGCGCCACGACGCGAACACGAGGATGTCGCGGGGCGCGAGACCCATAGTTATATTTGAGCGGTGACTTGAGGCGCGAGTCCCCGACTGACACGATCGCTTTATGTCAGAATCAGAAGTTTGGTTATCATACATGTCTCCGCTTTTATAGACTAGTATGATTTCATTTACGCATTTTTACAGCCACATACTTGGTACTGCCAGATCGACTCTCCTTCGGCCGCTCACGCCGCAGTAGAGGTACATCTGGCCGTGGATCCCCGCCTTAGATCTCATTTCAGGTTGAAAGCTCCGCTTCCTTCGAGGCTTATCTTGCATGCTTCCGAGTTGTAGGTTCTTGTACATTCGTGGTACGGCGGCCCCGTCCCCATAGTTGTTGTAAATCTTAGAGGTCCAGAGTAATCGCACAAGTGTGGTTTGTAAAAAGGATAACTGCTCGTTTTTATGTATATACCGGCAAATCGCTTTGGCGGCCTGCTTATTTATTATATCTCTTGTTTCATGACTCGTGTTTTATTTTCCGCCGTTTTCTCCGATGTTGTATCACTAGGTGCCCGGTAAGACACCAAGAACGCCCGTTCGGCGCTACAAAGCGGTATCGTGAGCAGCTTAGTCCTCTGAAAGGTCTACGCATCGTGTCTAGTAGTCTTGATTATCGATGTGTCAGGCACCACATCTATAATCGTGAGGCTATAGGACATTTAGATTGGTTTCATTCTTCTCATTCCGAGATCGCGCCTGAGCCGAAAGCATGAGTCGATCCTCCGACGATTCCTTCTCATACGCTATGCCTCCGCGTTAGCGCGACCCGCCCAGTGGGCAAGGCACCGAGGAGTCGCTAGTGAGATACAGAGGAGTACGAGGGCGCAGCCCGCCAAGACTGAGACAAAGCCCGACGCGAAGCTTCGACGCCACAAAGACCAAAGAGGAGTTTAGAGTCGCAGCTGGTCGATGAGACTACAAGACTCGAGCCTCCAGCCCCACACCGAGCAGGAGACGGGTCACGCGAGATGGCTCGCTTTGGCCGTGGTCAGGCCGACATGGCGACAGCCGACGCGCAGCCTGGCTCCAGCAGACCGCGTGCACCCGAGAGCGTATAGTGAGGCTACGGACTTTCCGAGTCAGAGCCCGCCAGAGTTTTACGGGTCGAGGCTCGAGGATGATCCGCAGGAGTTCATCCGCCGCCATGCAGGATCACGCGGTGATCAAGGCTTCAGAGACCGAAGTCCGGACCTTCGTTCGCAGACGGCCGCGGATACCGCAATGATCGTTTGATTCGCGAGCTTTCCGGGAGAGCATGCACTTCCAGCCGTACGATGAGTTTTCGGGCTTTTTCACGCACTTCTTGCCTCCGCAGACGGCGAGGGCACGCCGACAAATTTTTGTTACCGAGACAGAGGCGCACCGCCGTGAGTACAATGTCGAAGTTCGATTCTTCGCTCGATATGTCCCCGCACTAGTTACAGATATGGAAGATAGGTGCATCGCCACGCCACCGCTCGACGATTACCCAGCGCAGAGTTGTTCGTGTTTTCTTCACCGCACGACATTGCCCGCATTCGTGCTCATGACCGCGCGGCGAGCGCAGAGATCGACGCAGCGGACCGCCACAGGTTACGCCAAGACGGCCGATATTTTGGCGACTTTCGAGGCGACCGCCAAGAAGCAGACTAGCTATGCACTCCGCCATTGCAGAGTGGTCCTCCGCAGCCTTCGACCTTGGGATATTCGTGAGCGTGTCGTGGCTCCTGTGCTCGGATGTTCGTGAGTAGGGTGTCGCTGACGCAGCCACCCCTACCTGGTGGTCGATGCGTAGACCGTGATTTCGGGAGTGTCGAGTACCAAGGAGCTTGTTACTTCGCGCCAACAGGCCATATGACGAGACCGTCCGACCACGGGTAGCGCTGGTAGATAGCACAGATTACTGAGAGCCATGCCACTGAGAGGTCGCGGAAGTTCCAGCTAGCGGCCTCGAACCGCCTAGTTTCGTATATCCTTAACCCCGTAGATACTTGTATGTATTGACGCATGATGGTTAAGTGTTATGTTCGGATAGCTTTGTGCTATAGTGTGATTTACAACTGTTAGCGCGAGACGGAAGTGGTAGTCCATGACGTGTTCCGTGTCGGCGAAAGTCAGCGCCACGCTGGTCGGGTCATGGGCTGCGCGCCAACCCGCATCCCGCTTCGGCGGCGGTCACCGTCGGGTCCCGCCAGTGGCAGGTCACGAGGTGCTAGGCCCAAGTTTAGATGACCATCGATGAGTTCGTGGATACGCTCGACCGAATCAGTTCAAGGCCGAATGGCCTTAGGGAAATCGAGATTAGCGAGATGACCAAGTTCGAGGCAGTGATTCCGGCGGGAAATGTAGGCGTGGTACTGATACTAGAACGAAGTTCGTGTTCGAGACGAGTACTACGGAAAAGCGGAGAAGTGAATGTGTTATCGCGGGCCGCCATGGTACGATTGTTTTAGTAAGTATAGCAGGAAGACTATATCGCACCGCTTGTTTTGAGATTCGTATGAAACATTCGACGCATGTTTCTGGGGAGAATGTTATACCCCGCTTTTTCCGCAGTATGTACGCATGGACGACGCATTTAAATTTGAGCCTTGGCGTAGGCATCGATTCGAAATTTGGGCACGTGCCGATTAGAGTCGCTTCGACTAAACGCTTCCACATTTTCAGAGAGAAAATTCCGCCATGTCATTTATAATTTTTGCGGATTTTTCCGTGACGAACATTTTGATCAACGAGGTGACACGGTCACCTCACATCGAAGCAAACGGATTGGCTCGACGATTTGGGCGCCCAAGAGCCTCGTTGGCCTCGCCGATTGGCTCTCTTTGTGCCTTGCCAGGGCTTGTTTTCAGGAGTGTTTCATGGAGTCAGGTTAGGTGCACTTGGCTTGATCTCGCCTTACACTTGCCTTGCACTTGGCTAGATTCGCCATTGGTCGCCTTTGGTTTTGCTATAAATACCCCCTTTGTGAAGACTTCATTCATCCACAAATGTTTCCAAGTCTCAAATCCCTCCTCCCTCTTGTGGCTCTCGCCCCAAGCCTCTCCTCCTCCTCCTAGCTGCCTTCGCCGAGAGGTCTCCCTCCTCACAGGTCCCAGCCGGGTACCCCTAGCCTAGTTACTTCGTGATAATACCCTTTGTCAGGTATAGAAATACTCTCCTAGTATTGTTATAATGCCCAAAATACCTTAGCCTTATACCTTGTAGTATTCCAAAAGTTACCTCTTGTAGAGTACTAAATACTACCTTTGTCCTTTTTAGTCTCAAACCGAAACCCTAAGGAAAATCTTCATCATTGGTCAAGTTTTGGAGCAGGTTGGTTGTAACTTCTGGCGGTTGTTTCGAGCACTCTGAGTAGAGCTGCCGCCGTCAGATCGACTTTTACTTGGATAATTTTGGGCTTATCGAGGTAAACACTATCGCCCTTCTATCGTGATTGGAAATTACATGTTGTTGATTATATAGTCAAGTATACTATATATAGTAGATCGAACGAAGTTAGTTGGCAATGTCTTTGACTTAAGCCCGTAATACAGATCGAATCGAATCAGAATTACATAGGATCAGACATGCAGACTGCATCGTGGTGGTAGAATTGTACGCGTCCGCTAGACGGTAAAACCCTCGTTGGCTTGCAGCCACTCGATAGAGAGAGATTTACGCTGCATGTGTGAGGCACAATTTTTCAGAGAAAGATAAACTTGTGTTTTGGGGTTAATAGACGCCAGGACCTTTATAGTGAAAGATTAAGAGTAGCGTATTCTACCTGGGCGAGTGGAAAGTACTAGTGCGTTGTAAGATTGAGCTTTTTGCTTATCGTCGATAATCGCCGCGAGGTATGCGAACCTCTTCCTATCTCTTCTAGCATGATATGTGTGAACTATGTAAGTACGCAGACGCATACGTGTTAATCAGGTTTGATTGTTTAAAACATAAAGTGTTATAACGGCTTTATGAAGTCAAGTTATAATAAACTTTACGAGGTAAGAAAATACTTGTGGTTTTAAAAAGGTAATCACGAGAATTATAACCGCTTGTTATAATAAAGGATTTGATGTATTTCAAAAGATTTATAAATCGCTTTGAATGAGAGTAACACTTGGTTTTAAAAGGTTTTAAAAAGAGTTATACTAAGTTTTACGAGTTAGGTATAATGTCTTAAGAGAGGTAAAGAAAATGGTTTATCACGTTGAAGTTAAGAGACTTGATCTTATAAGATAAGAGACTTAACTTATTTGTTTTAATGTGAATGTTTGTGGAAACCTCATTCGTGAGTAATGAGTACTTGGTTTTATTTAAAGTGGATAATGTTTTACCGATTTCTAAATTAGAACGTATCGGCTGCACCACCGCAATACTAATAAAGGAAAATGTATTGAATAATGATGAATTGTATTAAAACCAAGAGAAACCTCCATCCGCATAGAAACTAAGACGACAAAATGATATACATTTTCTAGATCATGGTCATGTAATAAGAATGTTGTAAACAAGAATAACCTACTCTCACGCGAGACATATATTACTCAATTGTTCTAAAAGGAATCAAGTGATTAAGTTTGGGAACTATGAAACCATTCAAGATGAGTGCTTGAGTAATCAAACTAGGCAAACCGAACTTAGGAAAAGAATGTCACATTTGATTTTGAAAAGGAACGGGTTGGTCATTCTAATACTACGTATCGTGACTTTTATGTAAGTAATGGATCTCTTTAAAAGAACTTAACGATGTAGTACTGGGGTTAAAACCCGACTTTGGTATAAACGGAAGTACTTTGACACCGGCGCAAGATTCCGGGCACGCGCACGCGTCGTTGATTACCCGATATATGGTTATTACTACAACATGGACGCGTCTACACCGATGCAAGATTCTCGGGACACGTGGCTACGCGCGTGGTCACCACCCAAAGATATTGTTATCGAGGTTACGGGCATGCCTACACCGGCGCAGATTCCGGTACGCGGCCACGCGCCTTGTTATTATTGTTGCATCATGGACATGTCTACACCGATGCAAGATTCCGTGCACGCGCCATGACGCGAATACGAGGATGTCGCGGGCGCGACCCATAGTTATATTTGAGTGGTGACTTTGAGGCGCGAGTCCCCGACTTGACATGATCGCTTTATGTCGCGAATCGTAAGTTTGGTTATCATACATGTCTCCGCTTTTATAGACTAGTATGATTTCATTTACGTGATTTTTACAGCTTTCACATACTTGGTACCGTCAGATCGACTTCTTCTGGGCCGCTCATGCCGCAGTAGAGGTACATCGGCGTGATCCCCGCCTAGATCTCATTTCAAGCCGTTGAAAGCTCCGCCTTCTGAGGCTTATCTTTGCATGCTTTCCGAGTTGTAGGTTCTGTACATATCTGTGGTACGGCGCCCCGTCCCGCCATAGTTGTTGTAAATCTTAGAGGTCAGAGTAATCTGTAAGTGTGGTTTGTAAAAAGGATAACTGTCGTTTTTATGTATATACCGGGCGCAATCTGCTTGGCCTGCTTATTTATTATATCTCTTGTTTCATGACTCGTGTTTTATTTTTCCGCTGGTTTTCTCGATGTTGTATCACTAGGTGCCCGGTAAGGCACCGCACCTGCCCGGTTCGGCGTTATAAACGCAGCTTCGGGCGAGGTCAAGATAACAGTACCAAGCATGTGAAATCAGAATATCAGAATGAAATCATAGCAGCTATATAAAGGTGAGACATGTATGATAACCAAACTACCGTTCACGATAAATAAGCAGTCATGTAAGTCAGGGACTCACGCCCTCAGAGTCATCACTCAAATATAACTATGGGTCTCACGCCCGCAACATCAATCATGCCCGTGGAATACCTTCCTCACTGCCGGCAGTCTATGATATAATAACACCAAGGAGTACATATGAACACCAAGTCCTACCTGATGCCAAAGCCGTATTAACAATACTATACAACCAAACCACGGTCGACACTGGCAAGTACGTAAAGCCGACTACCGATACTGGCCGCCACGAGTCGACCGGCAAGTACGTGGCTAACTACTGTGTACCAAGGTCAGATCACGAGACTTCACACTACACCGAACGGGGCAAGTGCGAGGGCTAACTACTGTGCACCAAGGCCGAATCAGCCACGCAGACGGCAAGTACGAAGCCACCACCGTGTACCAAGGCCGAACAAGAAGAAACCTCACGGAGAGCTAGTCCATGGAATAACACTATCAATGCGAGCGCATCTGCGGAATTCTCCACACCGCCAGACGCCCAAGTAAGTTCTCAACAAGTCAACCGCCTCCACCGAGAGACGCCAGAGTATAGAAACACAATTCTTGCACAACAAAGGCTATCACAACAAGCATAGGCAAGTTTCACAACAACAAGCATAGGCAAGTTATACACAACTCAAGGTTCTTTCATTTTATGTCAAAGTCCGGGTTTTAACCCTAAAGTACTACGTACGTTATTTTCCTTTTAAGAGATCCATTCCTTTTATAAGAGTCACCTGATACCCTTAGTATATAAAAAAAATAGAGTGACTTACATTGTTAAGTAAACCAAAATGCTTTCCTTTGTAAAATCAAGTAACAACATTATCTTCCAAAAGTTCAAGTTTGCCTAATTTCAAATGCTCAAGTTTCTCATTTTCGAAAAGGTTTCGTAGTTCATAGTTTTAATCCTTTAAAACATAATTCTCTTTTAAACAATTTGAGAAACATATGCCTTATATGTGAGTAGGTTATTCTTGTTTATGATCAATCTTATTAAGCCATGATCTAGGAAATGTAATATCATTTTGTCTCATCTTAGTTTCTATGCAGATGGAGGTTTCACCGGTTTTAATAATACTTCATTATTCAATACATTTTCCTTTATTAACGCTCAGTTGGTTTGTCGATACTCATTCTGATTTCCAAATCAAGAAACATTTCTCCTTTTAAAACCAAGTACTCATTACTCACGAACGAGGTTTCACACAAAATTCATATTAATTCATTCAAGTCAAGTCTCTTATCTTTTAAGATCAAGTCTCTTAACTTCTAAAAATCAAGAAACCATTATCTTTACTACTTTAAGTCGTTATACCTAACTTCCCATAAAGCTAGTATAACTCTTATGTTTTCAAAACCAAGTATTACTCTTCTTTCAAAACGGTTTCTTAATCTTTGAAATACTTCAAGATTCTTTATTATTCAGCTTAAGTCAAAAGACATTGTCGTAACACTACATTCGCTAACACACGCACGCTCACCGTATTATATATATATTCCTTTAAAATACTTCAAGATTCTTATTATTCAGCTTAAGTCAAAAGACATTGCCACACGTGACGCTCACCGTGACTATATATATATTCCTTTAAAATACTTCATGCTCAAGAGTATAGGAAGAATCACATACCTCGTGACAATTATCGACTATAAGCAAAACGCCCACGCTTATAACCCGCTAGCCTTGTCCACCTTCCAAGTAGCACATGCTACTAACATCAACCAATAAAGGTTATCCATCAGAATACAAATTCTATGTAAGTACATATTAATCTTCTACTTAATATTCTTCTGATGTGATTTCAGTTCAAGTCTTTTTCTGTAATATCCTTCTATTACAGTTCAAATCTCTTCTATGAATCTTATATTCATCTATACAACTACAGTATGTAATTTCCAATTACAATAGAAGACAAGAGTATTTACCTCGATAAGCCCAAAATTATCCAAGTATATACGCCGATCCCGAGCGACGCTTAGCTCCTACTCGGCGCTCCAACCCGCTCCAAACAACCCTTAGAAGTTCTACGCAACTTCTACTTAACACTTCAACCGACTATGAAGGTTTTCCTTAGGGTTTCATGAGTGATCAAGGAAATATAGTAGTATTTTCTGCTCTACGATAGAGGTAACTTTGGAAAGTACTACAAGGTATTTGGGCTAAAGTATTTTGGCATAACAACAATACTGGAGAGTATTTCTATACAACAAACTGGGGTATTATACTAAACTACTAGCAAGTGGTAGATTCTCGCCAAGGCTTCCTGGCTGTGGACCTCGACTAACACAACACTTAAGGAGAGGGTTTTTTTAGACTTGAGAATGATTTTTGACGAAGAAGTTCATCAACTAAGGGGTATTTATAGTCGCAATGGCCAACCAATGGCCAAGATCAAGACAAGTGTTAGGCAAGTGTAGGTGGATTTGACATGTGTAAGTGGGTCCCACTTGCTCATCAACTACACAAAATATCTCACAAATATCCTACCTAACCTTGACTACAAACAAGGCACAAAAACGTACATTGCTAGCCCTCGCCGACAACTCACGCCCAATGCGCAGGTGACACATGTCACCCTCCCGCTGGTCCAAAATGTTTCGCCTCTAAAAATCCGCAAAAATAAAATGACATAGCCGTATTTTTCCTTCGCAAGTCTTGTAAAACGCTTCATTTAAAAACGATTCTTTCTGCACTTGTGTACAAATTTCGAACCTTGCCAACATTAAGGCTTAATTTTTTATACGCACTCCTCACGCATACGCTCCGAAATACTGGGTATAACATTCTCCTCCTTAGAAATATTCGTTCCGAATGTTCCTTCTCAAGACTGATAACGATAAGGTTCCTCTAACAAGTTGCCAACGCCACACCGCCATGAAATAACACACGCTCTTCTTCCTTCCTTACTGTCCGCCCTTCTCGAACACTTGAACTCTTCTAGTATACGCATCCACACTTCACCATCGCTTAGTTTCCAAAACTTTGGAGTCACTACCTCCAAACTTGGTCATCTTACTAGCCTCAATCTCCTTAAGGCCATTCCCGCCTTCACGATCCGCTCGTCGAACACATCCACGAACTCATACGACGGTCATCTAAACTGGGCCTAGCACCCTCGTGACTCTACCACACGGCGGACCACCTCGAGCTGACCTAACCCCAAACCGGCACGGTTGACTCACAACATGGCCCCAAACCGACACACTTAACGATCAAGCTCTTGTTTCCGACCGAACAATCTTACCTATACAGTCCCAAAGCTACCACTTCCATTTTACACTACCCAAGGAATTTTCCCACAATTACTCTAATGATACTTACATTCGACAAAGATCACCCGCAAAATTCAGACTCAAGACTACTTTACATCTAAGGTCTCAATCAGAATATTCTAAGGTTCATCATTTTCTCACCCCTGTGCTTACCCTTTTACTAACCAGTGCTTCTAAATCATATTTTTAGCACAAAGCTATCCGAACATAACACTAAACACATCCTCATAACATCAATACATACAAAACTATAGAGGTTAAGGATATACCCGAAATAGTGGTTCAAAGGACCGCTAAAATCGGGAACTTCCACCGCGACCGTGGCTCGCCGGCAGATGAACATCCTTCCTAGCTATGGAAGGTGAAGAACCCGCAATCGATCCCGTAGTCCTGCGTTATTCTACCAGCCACGCTCGGCTCTGACAATTCTCGCCACGGGCCCCGCTGGCCGCAAGAATAACAATCTCCTGCTAGTACGACACTCACCCTTATGAAGTTTTCCACAACGCCACACCGAGACAAGTGGCGACTTATCCGCGAGCACTTACTCCCGAAATTTGAAACCCGAGCCCCGACCGCTTCCCCGAATCGCTTCCCGAATACCCCGGCGTCCCGGGCCGCGAGGACCACTCAGATCGGGCGAGGTACATAACTAGTTCGATACCGGCGGTCCGCTCGAAGTCACCAAAGCGACCTACTGCTCCGCCTCTTCGCCGATCTTCGTCATTCCGCCGATTTCTCCGCCTCACATTCAAGTACATAAGCTCGCATGCGAGTAATGTCCATGCCTCCAAGAGCTACACCAACAACTTTCGCTAGGTAATCATCGAGCCTCAGAATATATCCGCACTCGATCCTCCATACTAGCTACTAACGCGGATGTACCGCCAATTAGTCGAACTCCACATTGTACTTCGAACCGCACGCCTGCTCGCCGCAACACCAAAAACTGTTTACCGAGCCCTCCTCCTCATCCGCGAGGCAAGAAACGCAAGAAAAGCCGAGAAATCGCCCCAAACTACTGGAAGTGCATTCTCTCCGGACAGCTCCCACGGTTATACCCCGTATTTCGAGTATGTACGCGAGGGCGCACGACGAAAGTTTAGCCTTAAAGTTAGCCAAGTTCGAAATTGTGCACAACTCGCTAAAAGAATCGCTTTCCGACTAAACGCTTCCACAGCCGTAGGAAAATTCCGCTATGCCATTTCTAATTTTTATGGATTTTTCCGGTAGATGAAACATTTTGATCAACGAGGGCGACACTTGTCACCCTCCAATCGATGGATTTGAATCGCCCATCGACGAATCGACTACGGATGGCACGCTTTTTGTGCCTTTGCACAAGTCAAGGAGCTGGTAGGATATTTGTGTGTAGTAGATAGAATGGACACTTGCCTAAATCTTCACCCTACACTTGCCTTGCTCTGGCATCATCTTGACCCTTGGTTGGCCATGGCTTGACCTATAAATACTTCTTAAGACGAAGAGTTCTTCATCCACAAATTCCTTTCCAAGTCTTGAAAATCCTCCTCTCCTCGAGCTTGTTTCATCCAACACCCCCTTTTTAGAAGCTTGCCGAGGCTACCCCCTAGCCTAGCCGAAATCTACCCTCCCTTGGTAGAAAAGTTGCCTTCTAGTATTGTTATAATGCCCAAAATACCCTAGCCCAAATCCCTTAGTCCTTAGTAGAAGTCACAAGAACTTCTAAGGTTTCTCGAGCTACCGAGCGCATAACCCAGAGCTAAACCTTGCTCAGCGCGACTTTTATCTAGGATATTATTGGGCTTACCGAGGTAAATAATCCTAACCTCTTTTGAATTAGAGAATACATACCGTAGTAGTATAAGAATAAGTATTAAATACTTAGAAGAATATCACGTATTAGAATTGAATCATATCACAAAGAAGGGTTTAAAAGAAGAATAATCAAATTGTACTTACATAGGATCGCTTACGAGACTCGAGTAGCTCACCGCAGGGAAGTGTCGCCCAATTTTCCGTAGGATATAGAACCCTCTCGCTAGAATCACATGCAGTAGTCTAGACGCTGATAGACGCTGTTCGACTATTATAGGTTGATTTCTCGCGACATATTCAACTCGCGTGTGGTTTTCACGGTATGCATGCGATTCTTCCTAAAACATGATATTTTAAAATATATATGTAGTACTAGACGCATACGTGTTAATCGAATAATAACTACTAGAATGTCTTTGACTTAAGCCCGACAATACTTACAGAATGTCTTCATGACTTAAGCCCTAATAATAAGGATCTCAAAGCATTTCAAAAGAATATCAATCATTTTTAAACAGTAAGAGAACAAATTGGTTTTTAAAATGTGTTTAAGAGTTATACTAGCTTTATGAGAAGTTAGGTATAACCACTTAAGCATGATAAAAGAAACAGCTTTGCCTATGTGTTTATAATGCATTTATATCGATTTGTGAAAGAATAATAAGATGGTTTGATAAGTAGACACGATATGACGCTATGCGTGTTAAGTCTTGTAACGTTTGTATAAAAGAGTATTCGTGTTGTGCTTATGTTGTTTAACGATAAGTTGTTATGTTAGTATAATATCACTCACCGCTTGACATATTAATGGGGTAAGCCGCCTCCGACGCGGGTAGACTCAGCGGTCCGGGACCATGATTCGAGAATACCTCACGCTGGTCCGTGGACCTACGCGGAGCTACGGAGTTCCGTGTTAGCGACGCGGGTTATACCTCACGCGTCTATGTGGCTACGCGACTACGAGTCCAGATTTACGCCGAGGAGTAGTACCACGACGCGGTTACATACCCTACGCGGCCTATATGAGTGGCCTATGCGACTACGGAGTCCGTGATTAGGCTTGCATGGTGATACTACGGCAATTGGCCCCGCTCGATCATTCGCAGCCTTGAAAAGACCTCATATAGCTTACCTATCGCTTTCTTGTTTATGATGCGCACTATGCATGCATACCTCGTTGTTTCACACATACTTGCAAAACTGATTTTAAAATGATATGTTTTCATTTAAGTACTTTACGCTTTCATATACTTAGTACTTGTAATCGACTCTTCTGGGCCGCGCTCATGCCGCAGGTGGCAAGGTGTGCTAGATCCACATTCTGTAGATCTCATGCTTTGTGTCGAGCTCCATCTTCTCCGGAGGCTCTACGCTTGGGTACGATCTCCCCGTCAGAGATAGTTTTGTATGGCCAGGTATGGCGGGCCCCGTCCCGCCATAGTTGTTTATTTCAGAGGTCTGTAGTCATGTTGCATACTGGGTGTAATCGCAAACCTCGTTTATGTATATATGCCGAAGGCAACCCTTTTCGTAAACTGTATCATTTACAATTATGTCTTGTTTTATATTCCGCGATTTTCATTGATGTATGACTACTGGGTGCCCGCAGGCACTACCACGCCCCGAACGTCGTGACAAAAGTGGTATCGTGAGCGCTTAATCTTCTGAAAGTGTCTACAAACCGTATCTAGTAGTATTGATTATCGCGTTGCAGCACCACACCAATAATCGTGAGGCTATAGGATATTTAGGATTGGTTTCATTCTTCTCACTCGAGATCGCGCTTTAGAGTCGCGTTAAAGTTGACCCTCTAACGTATTCCTTTCTCAGAATAGCTTATGCCTCCACGTAAGGCAACCCGCCCGTGGCGGCGCACCGAGGAGTCGCCAGCGGGACACCTAGAGTCACGAGGGCTCGCCCGCCATACCGTAGACGGCGAAGTTCTACGACGCCGCCCCAAAGCAGAGACTACAAGATTTACACCTCCACCCCACACCGAGAAGATGACGGGTTACGAGACGGGCCCGCCATCGCCAGATCACGGCCGCATACGGTGACAGCCGACGCGCAGCCTGGCCCCCCAAATTTCGGGCCACTCCGTGGTTCACCCGAGGGCGCAGAGTTCGAGGCTACGAGACTTCCCGAGTCAGAACCGCCAGAGTTTTACTGTCGAGGCCGAGGATGATCCACAGGAGTTCATCCGCCTACAGAGGATTTTGAGAGTGATCAGCGTAGGAGACCGAGTCCGTGATCTTTGGTTCACATAGGCGCGTGGATACCGCAATGATTGGTTTGATTCGCGGAGTTATCCCGGAGAGCACGCGCCCCGCCTACTGGGATGAGTTCTCGCAGGCTTTCTCACTCACTTCTTGCCTCCACAGACGGCGAGGGCGCGGCCGATAGATTTTTACCGCCGAGGCAGAGGACGACCGCCGTGAGTACAATGTCGAGTTTGATTCATTGGCTCGACATGTCCCAAAGATTGCAGCAGAGCAGATGAGGATGTGGTGCACCGCCACGCCACCGGCCGATGATTATATGGCCGAGTCACGTGCGGGTGTTTCTTCACCGTACGACATTACCCGCACGCAGCTCATGCGCTTGGATGCGAGCGCAGAGACCGACGGCCGACAGCAAAGCAGCCAGGTTACCAGACGGCAGGTCTTCGTGGCTATCGCGCGGCGCTCGGTTAGCCTAGATTTGCACCACGCCACCAGAGCACTCGCACCGCCTCAAGACACCTGTGATATTCGAGCGCGCACTGTGGCCCCAGACTTCAGACGCCCGTGAGCAGCAGGCATCGCCGACGGGACCACCTCGCCGTGGCCGATGCAGATCCCACTTCGGAGTTCAGGTGCTACGGAGCTTGTTTCGGGCCAGGCCGCAGGTCACTATGCGAGGAACCGTCCACCAAGGCAAGGCTGATGGTGGTGGTCACCATGTTCATTCGCCGTCTTCATCCTCGACAGTTACTCGCCCCGGAGGGCAGGGTACTCATGGACCAGCAGGTCGCGGCAGAGGTCATGGCGCTGGTCCCGCCTAGCGGTCCTCGAATCGCATTTATGCTTTGTCCACCGACAGATCGTGAGGCCTCACCGATGTCATCACTGTACCTTATCGGGCCTGGTTTGATGGTATGCTTTGATAGATCCGGTTCTACTGGCCCCATATATCTCCCTGTTGCTAGTAGGATAGTGATAGAGCCCGAGCCCATAGACCCTTTCGAGGTAGCTACGCCAGCTGGTGATTCGGTAGCTCTACGTATATAGAGCTTGTCCGTGACTATTTACAACGGCCGACCAGCCGACTTGACAGAGTCGAGATGATTGACTTCGACGCGATCACGGGGACGGATTGGCTAGCTTCTGCTACGCCAATGTAGACCGCAGAGAGAGTAGTACGGTTCCAGCTTCCCGGCGAGCCATTGTCGAGCGAGGAGCATCAGACGCTGGCGGTAGGTTTATTTCCTACCTCAAGTCTAGGAAGACGGTGCAGGCGGGTATATCTACCATCTCGCTCGTGTTTGATATCAAGCCGCAGACCAGATTTTCCGCCACCCAAAGGGTCGAGAGTTCCCGACGTGTTTCCGCACGACTTCGTATCCTCTCGAGAGGAGATCGAGTTTTGTATAGACATATTGCTGCACACTCTACCATTTCCATTCCGCCATACGTAACGGCACCGCCGAGCCGAGAGAGTCAAGGATCACCAGGGATTTGCCGGAGAAGCGGCTTCATCGCCTAGTGTTTCTCCTCGGGAGCGCCAGATTGTTCGCGAAGAAGGACGGACGCCGCGCACGTGTGTTGATTACATGAAGTCAACAAGGTGACCATTAAGAATGATACCCTCCCCGTGATTGATGATTTGTTCGACCACCGCAGGTGCGAGATGTTTCTCCAAGATTGATCTACTGGGCTATCATCAAAGTAGTCGAGAGTGGATGTCCCTAGATCGCATTCCAACCCAGACGCATTACGAGTTCGTGGTCATGTCTTTGGTTGACCAATGCTCCGCCAGATTCATGGATTTGATGAACCGAGTGTTCAAACCATTTTTGGACACGCTTGTGATAGTGTTCATTGATGATATCTTCGTTTATTCTCGCCAGAGCGAGTACGCGAGCATTTCGCGATCAGGCCGATAGCTTCTCCAGACTAGAGCTTGTACGCCAAGTTTTCCAAACGTGAGTTTTGCTGACTTCGTGGCTTTTCGGGCATATTGTCGGGCCGATGGCATTCGAGTGGATACGCCAAGATCGAGGCGCCAGACTTGCCTGCACCTACTACTCCGATAGAGGTTCGCAGCTGGGCCTCGCAGATATTATCTACGGCTCATGGAGAAGTTTGCTTTATCTTCGCACCATTGACTAGGCCGACTCGTAAGGCAACCAAGTTTCAGCCGACCGATGTCAGGAGCGTGGTTTCCAGCTGTCGAAAGAGAGATCGACGATCGCTCGCTTCTTACTCTTCCGCAGGTCCGCATTGCTATGTCGTATCGTGACGCGCCGCATCGGGTTGGGATGCTGTTGACGCAAAGATGGCAAGGTTATAGCATATGCATCCCGACAAACCAAGAAACACGAGAGGAACTACCCCACCCATGATTTGGAGTCGGGTACCGTGATTCACGCCAAGATCCGAGGCACTATTTGTACGGGTTCACGTGGATATTTATACGCACCACAAGAGCCTCCAAAGATATCTTCACCAAAGGAGCCGAACTTACGGCAGACGCGTTAGAGTTGCTAAGGATTACGATGTTGATATCCCGTATCACCCGGGAAAGCCAATGCAGGCGTATGCCTAGTCGTAGGTCGACGGGAGCCTATCGACGCACAGAGAGAGGAGGATACGGTTCGTGATTTGCATCGCTAGCGAGCCTCGTGTCCGCTTTGATTGATTCTCGATAGCAGCTGGGTTCGAGTTCGCGAGGTTGCCGAGTCTTCCATCGCCGGCGAGGTGAAGAGGCAACAGCCGAGGATCCGCTTTGACACGTTATCGCGATACGCCTCTTCGTGAGGCGCGGTCCTTTGAGGCAAAGACCACGGGTGCTAAGGTTCGAGGGCGTGTGTGTTCCAGATGTTTCGTGACTTCGCAGCAGTTCTGGGAAGCACACAAATACAAGCATTTCATCCATCCGTGTTCGACCAAAATGTACCACGACCTTAGATCCAGGTATCGTGGACGGCTTGAAGAGGACGCTGGCAGTTCGTAGCTCGCCCACGCTGTCGCAGTGAAGGCAGAGCACCGCAGGCCCGTGGTTTGTTGCAGCGATAGAGATCCCGACCGAAGCCGAGGTAATCAACACGGACTTCATCACAGGATTACCTCGCACTCGTAGAGACATGATTCTATACGGGTTATCGCCGACAGTCGACTAAATCACCACTTTCTTCCCGTCAGACGACTTTTTCTACCGAGGATTATGCCGACTTTACATCCGAGAGATCGCCGATCGCATGGAGTCCCTACTTCGATCATATCGCATGCAGGAGCCCGCCATTTCGCTAACTTCCGAGGTCTTTCCAGAGGTTTAGGACGCAGTGAGCCTCGAGCATCGCATTCCATCCACGCATGCACTACAAAGCCGAGCGCACTATCCGCACTTCGGTGATATGTCGCGAGCCCGTGTTATCGACTTCGTGGGTAGCCGAGGATCATTTGCCTCAGTTGAGTTCGCGACAATAATAGCTACCACCCAAAGATTCAGATGGCGCCTACGAGGCCTTGTATGAGGAAGTGCAGACGCCTATAGGTTGGTTCGACTGGGCGAAAATGGGACCAGATTTGGTGCAAAGTGTGGATAAGGCGGCTTATACGAGCGCTATCGACACCGTAGTCGCATGTAAGTCGATGCAGATCATCGCCGCCAGATCCGGAGTTCGCAGCTGATGATTGGGTTTTTCATGCCACCACGGCGGTGTGATGAGATTCGGAAGCAGGAAACTCACCGGCCAAGGTACATCGGGCCGCTTCGCATTGTCCGCAGCGGGCAAGCGTTGCCATGAGTCGATCTGGCCGTCCGATCCGGAGGCAGTGCATCCGGTTTTTCACGATCTACGCCGAGGAGACGACGGATCCATCTAGTGGTACACCCGATTGACGATGTCCAGTGACCGAGGTTATCGATATGAGATTCCCATACGATAGTCGATCACAAAGTTAGGCGTCATGACCAAGTGATGTGTCTTCCACAAAGTCTTCAGGCGAACGAGCTTAGTGAGGAGATGACGGGAAGCCGAGGAGATACGGCGGAGGTATCCTCACTTATTCCCCACACCTCCGTAACTTACTTTCCTATTCACGTTTAATTTTTGTAAATTGTTAAGTGTTATATCAGGCTACGCGTGGCACTTGCAAACCGCTTAAGCTTTATCGATAATCGCTGGAAGGAACATTCGACGAATGTTTCGCGAGGGGAGAATGTTATACCGTGATTTCCGAGTATGTACGCAGGCGCACGCACGTAAAGTTTAGCCTTAAAGTTAGGCCAAGTTCAAAATTGTGCACAACTCGCTAAAAGAATCGCTTTCCGACTAAACGCTTCATTAACTTCCGTAGGAAAAATTCCGTTATGCCATTTCTAATTTTTATGGATTTTTCCGGAGACGAAACATTTTGGATCAACCGAGGGCGACACTTGTCACCCTCCAATCGATGGATTCGAACCGCCCATCGACGAATCGACTACGGATGGCACGCTTTTTGTGCCTTTGCACAAGTCAAGGAGTTGGTAGGATATTTGTGCGTAGTAGATAGAATGGACACTTGCCTAAATCTTCACCCTACACTTGCCTTGCACTTGGCATCATCTTCTTCGACTGGCTGGCCATGGCTTGACCTATAAATACTTCCTTAAGACGAAGAGTTCTTCATCCACAAATTCCTTTCCAAGTCTTGAAAATCCTCCTCTCCTCGAGCTTGTTTCGCCCAACACCCCTTTTTAGAAGCTTGCCGAGGCTACCCCTAGCCTAGCCGAAATCTACCCCTCCCTTGGTAGAAAAGTTGCCTTCTAGTATTGTTATAATGCCCAAAATACCCTAGCCCAAATCCCTTAGTCCTTAGTAGAAGTTGTGAAGAACTTCTAAGGTTTCTCGAGCTACCTGAGCGCATAACCCAGAGCTAAACCTCGCTCAGCGCGACTTTTATCTAGGATATTATTGGGCTTACCGAGGTAAATAATCCTAACCCTCTTTGAATTAGAGAATACATACCGTAGTAGTATAAGAATAAGTATTAAATACTTGTAAGAATATCACGTATCGAATTGAATCATATCACAAAGAGGCGGTTTAAAAGAAGAATAATCAAATTGTACTTACATGTGACTGCTTTCACAAGAGACTCGAGTAGCTCACCGCAGGGAAGTGCTGCCCAATTTTCCGTAGGATATAGAACCTCTTCTTAGAATCACATGCAGTAGTTCAGACGCTGATGTACGTGTTCGACTATTATAGGTTGATTTCTCGCCGCGACATATTCAACTCGCGTGGTTTTCACGGTAAGGTATGTGATTCTTCCTAAAGCATGATATTTTAAAATATATATGTAGTACTGTAGACGCATACGTGTTAATCGAATAATAACTACGCAATGTCTTTTGACTTAAGCCCGACAATACTTACGCAATGTCTTGCACTTAAGCCCTAATAATAAGGATCCAAAGCATTTCAAAAGAATATCAATCATTTTTAAATGTAAGAGAACAAATTGGTTTTTAAAATGTGCTTAAGAGTTATACTAGCTTTACGGGAAGTTAGGTATAACCACTTAAGCATGATAAAAGAAACAATTTGCCTACGTGTTTATAAATGCATTTATATCGATTTGTGAAAAGAATAATAAGATGGTTTGATAAGTAGATACGATATGACGCTACGTGTTAGTGTCTTGTAACGCTTGTATAAAAGAGTATTCTTGTCAGGCTTATGTTGTTTAACGATAAGTCGTTATGTTAGTATAATATCACTCACCTCTCGACATATTACACGGGGTAAGTCGCTCCGACGCTGGTAGACTCAAAGCGTCCGGGACCATGATTCGAGAATACCTCACGCTGGTCCAGGACCTACGCGAGCTACGGAGTTCCAGTTAGTGATGCGGGTTATACCTCACGCGCCTACGGGCTACGCGACTACGAGTCCAGACGACGCCGAGGAGTAGCTACCCTCGACGCGGTTACATACCCTACGCGCCTATACGAGTGGCCCATGCGACTACGGAGTCCGTGATTAGGCTTGCATGGTGATACTACGCAATTGGCCCCGCTCGATCATTCGTTATACCCCGTATTTCCGCAGTATGCGCAAGGACGACGAGAAAATTTGAACTTGTACTAAGGCTCGCCGAATTAATTTTGTTCACGCACCCGCTTAGAGTCGCCGACTAAACGCTTTTCACGCCTTCGTAGGGAATTTCCGCTATGTCATTTTTAATTTTTATGGATTTTTCCGAGAGACGAACGTGTTGGGCCAACAAGAGGGCGCCACTTGGCACCCTCCTATCATGACGCAGGGCTCTGATTGGACGAAATGGAGAGGTGTAGTTGGTAGGATATTTTGCGTGTTAGTCGCCTAGGACACACGGGTGAATCTCGCCCTACACTTGCCTAGACTTCTAAATCTCGCCATCGGGTCAGCCTTCACTTGACCTATAAATACCCTTAGAGATGAAGAGTTCTTCATCCACAAAAGCTTTCCAAGTCTAAAAATCCTCTCTTCTCCCTTTGTTAGCAAATCGCCCAACACCCTCCCTCGAGAAGCTTGGCCGAGGCTACCCCACCCCCTAGCCTAGCCAAAATCTACCCCCTCCCTTGGTAGAAAAGTTGTCTCTAGTATCGTTATAATGCCCAAAATACCCTAGCCCAAATCCCTTAGTCTTTAGTAGAAGTTGTGAAGAACTTCTAAGGTTTCTCGAGCTACCTGAGCGCATAACTTGTGAGCTAAACCTGCTCAAAGCGCGACTTTATCTAGGACATTATCAGCTTACCGAGGTAACTAATCCTAACCTCTTTTGAATTAGAGAATACTTATCGTTGTAGTATTAGAACAAGTATTAGATACTTGTAAGAATATCACGTAATAGAATTGAACTGTATCACAAAGTAGGCGGTTTAAAAGAAGAATAATTGAATCAGACTCACTTAGATCGCTTTCACAAGAGACTTACATAGCTCACCGTAGGGTTGCGCCCGACTTACCGTAGAATTATGAACCCTCTGCTTAGAATGACCTTCGTGAGTAGTCTAGACTTTGATCGACGTCCGTGACTATTATAGTCGATCACGACATATTCAACTTCGCAGTGGTTTTCACGGTATGTATGTGATTCTTCCTAAAGCATGATATTTTACAATATATAGTACCAGACGCATACGTGTTAATCGAATAATACTTATGGTAATGCCTCACGCTTAAGCTCAATAATACTTACTGAATGCCACGCTTAAGCTCGACAATACTTACAGAATGCCTCACGCTAAGCTCAATAACAAAGAATCAAAACATTTCAAAAGAATATCGATCATTTTTAATGTAAGATAAATACTTGGTTTTTAAAACAAAGCTTAAGAGTTATACTAGCTTTACGGGAAGTTAGGTATAACAACTTAAGAAAGATAAAAAGGAATCTGCATTTGCTTGTTTATAAAAGCCTTGTATTGATTGCTATGTAGTAAGATTGTTTGATAAGTAGACATGCATGATGCTACCGTTAGTGTCTTGTAACGCCGTAAAGTGGTCATTCTTGTTGGCTTACGCGCTAACCTGTAAGTCCATTGTATCGTTATTGTATCACCTACCCTCGATCGTTATACCGCGGCTTGCCCCTCGATGCGGGTCTATACGGCCTACGCGGTCCGCGAGACTACGCGAGCGCAGATGCTCCGTGATTGATCATTCCGGCGCTTAGCCCGACGCGGATTCCTACGCGGTCCGCTGAGACTACGCGGCTTCGAGGCTACGGCCGCGGAGCCTAGGCGACGCCGGGTTGGCTGCCCCGACGCGAAATATCTCACGCGGTCCGCGGACCTATGCGGCCGCGAAGTCTGGCTAGGCACGCAGAACGATACTATGGGCGATTGGCCTTGCTTCGATCATTCGCGCCTAGAATAGACTGCTACGCTTTTCCTATCACGTTGTTTGTGGATGGCACTATGTGCAATTGAACCGATTGTATTTGTGAAAAGGTTTTGAATACTCGATTTCATTTAAGTACTTTATAGTTTCACATACTTGGTACCGTCAGATCGACCTCCTTCGGCCGCTCATGCCGCAGGTGGCAAAGTGTGCTAGATCCACATCCTTAGGATCTTTGCGCTGTGTCGTGAGCTCCATCTTCTCCGAGGCTCTACTTTTGGGTACGATCTCCCGTATTGTAGATAGTTTTGCAGATGCATGTATGGCGGGCCCCGTCCCGCCATAGTTGTTTACTTCCTTAGAGGTCTGTAGTACTATTGTACAGCTGGGACGAATCGCAAAACTTGAGTTATTTATATTATGCCGAAAGGCAAGCTTTTCATCGATAAACTGTCTTATTTTATAAATCTGCTTTCGCCTTGTTTTATATTCCGCCGTTACTCGATGTATGACTACTGGGTGCCCTAAGGCACTACCACGCCCCTGAACGGGTCGTGACAAAAGTGGTATCGTGAGCGCTTAATCCTCTGAAAGTGTCTACGCATCAGATCCAAGAGAGTCTGATTATCGTGTGTCGCGCACCACACCAATAATCGTGAGGCTATAGGTATTTAGGATTGGTTTCATTCTTCTCATTCTAAGATCGTGCTTTAGAGTCAGTGTTATAGTCGACCCTCTAACGTATTCCTTTCCGTAATGCTTATGCCTCCACGTAAGGCAACCCGGCCCGTGGCAAGGCAAATGAGGAGTCGCTAGCAGACACCCAGAGTCACGAGGCTCGTGCCCGGGCCTATACCGAGACGGCGAGTTCTATGACGCCGCCCCAAAGAGACCACGCACCCACACCTCATGTCCCACACCGGGCGGAGGAGTTAGGGTACAAGGAGATGGCCCACTATTGGCAAAGTTGTGGCCCGACACGAGGAGAGGCCGACGCGACAGCTCAGCCTCCACCCGGGCCGCACCAGAAGGCACCCGAGGCGTATAGTTGAGGCTACGAGATTTCGAGTCAGAGCCCGCCAGAGTTTTACTGGTCGAGGCCGAGGATGATCCGCAGGAGTTCATCCGTCACCGCAGAGGATTATGCGCGGTGATCGTGGCTTCGTAGACCGAGGCCGTGATATTCGGTTCGACGGCCGCGTGATACCGCAATGATCGTTTGATCTACTGAGCTTTCCGGGAGAGCATGCACTCCAGCAGTATGGGATGAGTTTTCAGAGGCTTTTCTCACACACTTCTTGCCTCCGCAGATGAGGAGGGCACGAGCTGATAGATTCTTGTTGCTGAGGCAGGGAGGACGCACAGGGGAGTACAATGTCGAGTTTGATTCTTTGGCTCGAGCATGTCCCCGTGCACCGTAGCAGAGATGGAGGACAGTGGTGCATCGCTATGTCATCGGGCTAGATGATTACATGGCCGAGTCTTGTGCGGGTGTGTCCTTCACCTGTGCATGGACATAACCCGATGCAGCTCACGACTGGTTGCGGAGTGAGCGTAGACCGCCGGCAGAGCGATATCAGCAGTAAGGCGCCAAGACACGGTTCTTTGGTGGTCCTCGTGGCGGGCATCGCAGAAGTCCAGATTTGCACCACAGCCGCAGAGCGCCCTACCTCATTTTCAAGACAACAGAGCGGCCGGGGCGTGTCAGCCACAGACTTCGGATTTCCGCGTAGCAGGGTGCTAACTGCTCGAGGTCCGCTTCAGTGCTCGCTGTGGCGTATACCATTCGAGTCAGACCGAGCTTGCTATACTTGTGGCCAGCAGGTCACTTTGCGAGTTTGTCCGACCGGGCTACGCGGTAGTGGCTCACCATGTGGTTCGCTGCCGCTTCTTCATCCTCGACAGCTACTCGCCCCGAGGGCAAGGTACACATGGATCAGCGGTCGCGGCAGAGGTCGTGGCGCAGTCCCGCCTAGCGGTCCTCGTAACCGCATATATGCTTTGTCCACCGACAGATCGTGAGGCCTCACCGATGTCGCCACAGTACCTTATCGCTTCGGTTTGATGTGTATGCTTGATAGATCCGGTTCTACCGCCCCATATATCTCCCTCGCTGCTAGTAGGATAGGATAGAGCCCGAGTCCATAGACCCTTTCGAGGTAGCTACGCCATGGGTGATTCGTGGTAGCTCTACGGTATATAGAGCTTGTCCCGTGACTATTTGCGCCGCTGACCCTAGCCACTTGATAGAGTCGAGATGATCGACTTCGACGTGATTATGGGACGGATTCGCTAGCTTCGCTACGCCAATGTAGACCGCAGAGAGTAGTACGGTTCCAGCTCGGCGAGCCATTGCTGAGCGGGAGGAGCACCAGACGCCGGTGGTAGGTTTATTTCCTACCTCAAGGCTAGGAAGATGGTGCGCAGGGTATATCTACCATCTCGCTCGTGTTTGATAATCAAGTCGCTGCACCAGATTTTCACCGGGCCTGCAGAGTCACGAGTTCCCGACGTGCCTGCACGACCTCCTGCATCCTCCCGAGAGGGAGATTGAGTTTTGTATTGACATATTAGCACACTCGCCTATTTCCATTCCGCCATACGTAACGGCACCGCCGAGCCGAGAGAGTCAAGGATCACCAGAGATTTGCCGGAGAAGCGGTTTTATCGCACCTAGTGTTTCTCCCCGGCGCCAGATTGTTCGCGAAGAAGACTCGACGCCGCATGCGTGTTGACTACAGCAATGAACAAAGTGACCATTAAGAACAGATACCCTTCCCGTGATTGATGATTTGTTCGACCAAATGTGGCGCGAGATGTTTCTCCAAGATTGATCCGCTCGCTATCATCGTTCGTGGTCGAGAGCGGATGTCCCTAGATCGCATTCGACCAGACGCATTACGAGTTCGTGGTCATGTCTTTGGTCGACCAATGCTCGCGGTATTCATGGATTTGATGAACCGAGTGTTCAAACCATTTTTGGACACGCTTGTGATAGTGTTCATCGATGATATCCTCGTTTATTCTCGCCGTAGCGAGCACGCGAGCATTTGGCGATCAGGCCGACGCTTCCAGACCAGCAGCAGACGCCAAGTTTTCCAAACGTGAGTTTTGCTGACTTCGCATGCTGGGCATATTGTCTGGCCGATGGCATTCGAGTGGATACGCCAAGATCGAGGCCAGATTGACTGCCTGCACCTACTACTCCGGCAGAGGTTCGCAGCTTTCGGGCCTGCAGATATTATCTACGTTCGCTGAGAAGTTTGCTTCTATCTCTCGCACCATTGACTAGGCCGACTCGTGGCAGCCAAGTTTCGCGGACGATGCTTGTGAGCGTGGTTTCCAGCTGTCGAAAGAGAGACTAACGATCGCCTCGCTCTTACTCTTCCGCAGGTCCAGATGGTTATGTCGTGTATCAGACGCGCTGCATCGGCCGATGTGTGACGCAGCATGGCAGAGTTATTGTTATACCCCGTAGTTCCGTGGTATATAGGTGAGGATGTACGCAGAATACGCATGTAAATTTTGGAAAGAAAGAAGACGTGATTTTTCGATCAAAAGTTTCCGGTTTTGTGAAGGAAAAAGGTTCGCTGACGGGAATTGATTCCCGATTTGGTATTTGGGCTTCTTGAATTATATTAGAATTATGGAATTTTATTTCCGAATTGGTCACGCTGGGCCCACTGAGAAATTTACTACGAGCTGGGCCCACTTTGTTTTCGAGATTTTTGCCTTTATGGATATTTCTAAGATGAAATATTTTGACGAGCAGAGGCGACACGCTTCACCCCTAGTGGCCTCATGGCCGAAATTTGTTAACAAACGGCAAGACAAGGCCTCGTCTTGCTAGATATTTTGCGCGACAAGCGCCAAGTCTTGCTAGATATTTTGTGTGGACAAGTGGCTTGTGGACCCACACACACTTGTCCCCGATCTCAACCACACACTTGCCTTCATCCTAGCCCTCGTTGTCCTATATATGCACCCTTAGTTGATGAAAACTTCACACTTAACCATTTCAAGACAAGAAATTCCTCCTTCTCCCTTGACCTTGCTCTCGCTTTTGAGCCCATTTCTGACCTAAATTTGTCCAACAATTCTTAAACTCTCAAGTGTTCTTCCCTAAGGTGTTAGGAAGATTGTGTACCAAGAGTTGGAAAAGATTTCACACCCCTAACCTATTGTTCACGCCGCCGAAACTTACTAGTTGGAAACCCTGTTGTTCTTCACTTTTGAGTCGGGTTCTCAAGAGAAGTTGGTTAGAGCTTCATGGGTTGCTTGTAGCGATTGGAACTAAAGATTTGGAGCTAAGACTTGCTTGGAGCGACATTAAGTTCTTGGATAATTTTGGGCTATTTGAGGTAGTAAACCTAACCTTTTGTGAATCGCCATTATACATATATTATAAGTATATTATGAGTATATAAAATATGGAGTAAAGTTTGGAAAAGTTGGATCTTGTTAACTTGTTAAAAGAAAGGATTCGCCGCTTGTCATTAAAATGGTAAAACGATCTTACTTGTAGTTAAGTAATTAACAAAGTAACTATAACTTATATTAAGACGGAATATGCTCGATGACTAATGAAGTAATCGATAAGTAAATGGACAAAGTTGGCCAAGGACCCCAACTTAAGGATCAGATTTACTTTGGATCAGATTTACTTTGGACAAGATTTACTTTGGATCAGATTTACTTTGACAGATTTACTTTGACCGTATTTACTTTGGATCAGATTTACATTTACGTTAAGGGGAAAATTGTTCAATCGCCCGCTTGGGCGGTGATCCCCTTTTAATTATTGTATTGTTATAAGGCGCGATAGTAAACCGCTACCGTCAGGCGTAATCCCTTCTTTTTACTTGTTGTTATTACGAGGCGTGATAGTAAACCGCTACCGCTGGGGCGTGTAATCCCCTTCTTTACGTTGTTTAATTATTACGCCTTATATATATATACGGTATATATATTACTGCTATTCGCCTTGGAGAAAGATGGAAAAGTGAGTAAAACGGAAGTGGCCAATTTTCCGTAATTAGAGGGCTTTTTATCGTATAAGTCTTCAATGGTAAGAAAGGTTTGATAGAAGTACTATGACCATTTTAGAGCGAGTACTACGCCCGCGTGATCTACTTGGCTTACGAGTAGCCGACGTCAAGTACTGAGAGTTTTGCTATTTGTCGATAATCGCCGCGAGGTACGCGAACCTCTTCCTATCTTTTCTAGCATGATTGTCAGAACTATGTAGTACGGTAGACGCATACGTGCTAAGTGATTTGGTTGGTTTAAAACATAAGTGTTATAATAGCTTTACGGGAAGTTAGTTATAATGACTTTACGAGGTAAAAGAACGGTTTATCGATTGTAGAAAGATAAGAGACTTGAATTATACACGACTTGATTTTGAAAGTTAAGAGACTTGATCTTGAAAGATAAGAGACTTGACTTATACACGACTTGATTTTGAAAGTTAAGAGACTTTATCTTGAAAGATAAGAGACTTGACTTAGTTTGACTTGTTATGAATTTTGTTAAAATGTTGTAAAACCTCATTCATGAGTAATGAGTAGTCAGTTTTAAAAGAATAATGTTTTACCGATTTCTAAATGAGATTAAGTATCGAACAAACCATCAGCTGCTAATAAAGGAAATGTATCGACTAATTGTTATTAAAACCAAGAGAAACCTCCATCCGCATGTGCTAAGACGAGACAAAATGATATTACATTTCCTAGATCATGGTCGCTTATAAGATTGTAATAGACAAGAACAACCTACTCACACATAAGGCATATGTTTCTCAAATTTGTTTTAAAGGAGAATTATATTCTTAAGTGATTAAAACTATGAACTACTAAACCTTTCAAATGAGAAACTTGAGCATTTGAAATTAAGCAAACTCAACGCTTGGAAAATAACGTGTTACTTGATTTTACAAGTGGAAGTGTTTTGGTTTACTTAAAAGATAGTCACTCTATTTTATACTACGAACATCAGGTGACTTTTGTGAAAGAAACGATCTTTTAAAAAGAGTTAATGTATGTAATACTTTAGGTCGTAACCGGATTTTGGCATAAAACGATAGTACCTAAGTTGTGTGTAACTTGCCTATGTTTGCGCTGATAGCCTTATTGTGCAAGCATCAGATTTTATTGACTACCGCTCACGGGATGAACCGAATGTATTTCACTGACTACCGCTGCTCATGGATGAACCGAATGTATTTCACTGATCACCGCTCACGGGATGAACCGAATGTATTTCACTCGACCATCGTGATCCATGGACGGACCGAATGTATTCCATCCGACTACCGAAGTTCATGACGAACCGGAATGTATTTCACACGCTTTATACCGGGTCCATGACGGGCCGAGACATGTTATACGATTACATGGTTTGTACTTCAGATCACGGCAGCTGGCGGGCGAGTTCCACGTACGGCGGATGACTTTGAGGCGAGTCCTCGACTGACATGACCGCTTATGTTACGAGTCAGTAGTTCGTTATCATACATGTCTCCTGCTTTATATGTGATCGTTATGATTTCATTTACGATTTTTCGGGCCACATACTGTACCGCCAGATCGACTCTCCTGGGCCGCGCTCACGCCGCAGTAGAGGTACATCGGCCAGGATCATCGCCATGATCACAGCCAGATTGGAAGCCCCGCTTCTCCGAGGCTTATCTTTTGCATGTTACCCCGAGTCCAGAGGTTCTCAGACATTCGTGGTATGGCGGCCCCGTCCCGCCATAGTTATTGTCACTTGCAGGTCCGTAGTACCACAGGCGTAGTTTGTAAAAAGGATAACTGTCGGTTTTATGAATATATACATAAGGCAACCGCTTTGGTCAGCCTGCTTATTTATCATGTCTCTTGTTTCATGTTTATGTTTTTATTTCACGATTCTCTCGATGTCAGATCACGAGGTGCCCGGTAAGGCACTACCACGCCCTGCCTCGGTCGTGACAAAAGTGGTATCGTGAGCAATTAGTCCTCTGAAAGTCATGCACCGCGCGTCTAGCAGTAGTCTTGATTATCGCGGTCAGGCACCACATCTATAATCGTGAGGTCGCAGGACATTTAGGATTGGTTTATATTCTTCTCACTCGAGATCGTGCCTGTAGCCGTGTTATAAGTCGACTCTCCGACGATTCTTACGTGCCGCTTATGCCTCCACGCAGGCACCTGGCCCGTGGCGGCAAGGCAACGGGGAGTCGAGCAGAGCACTGAGGGTTACCGGCAGAGGCCCGCCGCACCGAGATAGTGCTTCCGACGGCGAAGTGGCGAGCCGCCACACGGCAGAGTTTAGAGCCGCAGCAGCAGCTGGTCGCCGAGACTACAAGACTGAGCCTCCACCCCACACCGGAGCATTGAGACGGAGTACGCGAGATGGCCCGCCATCGCCGTGGTCGTGGCCGAATGGCGAGAGGCCGACGCAGCAGCTCAGCCCCAGAGCACCCGTAGTTCACCCCGAGCGCATGGGCTGAGACTACGAGACTTTTCGAGTCAGAGCCCGCCAATGTTTCTATGGATCGAGCCGAGGACGACCTCGTGAGTTTATCCGACAGCATGCTGATCATGAGTGATCGTAGTCTCGAGGCGCAGTCGGTGGTATTGAGTTCGCGATCACCGCGCGTGATACCGCAATGATCGTTTGATTCACGGAATCGCCCCGAGGGGAACACGCGCCCCAAAGAAGCTGGGCGAAGTTCTCGCGGCATTTCTTGCACATTTCTTGCCTCCACGTATTTGAGGGCTCGGCCGACATATTTTTGACGTTAAGGCGCATCGCGCATTTGCCAGGAGTACAACGTGAGTTTGACTCGCTGCTCAGATGTCCCCGCCTTAGTGACCGAGCATGGAGGACAGAGTGCACCGCCACGCCACCGGCTCGATGATTACTGCGTAGGCTTGTTCGTAGCTCTTCACCGGCACGATATTGCCCGCACGCAGCTCATGCACTGGATGCGAGGCACGAGAGGTCGACGAACGACCGGATCGCCAGGTAAGGCGCCGTAACAGCAGGTCCTTGGTAACTCATGAGGCGACCGCCGCAGTAGGCTAGTTATGCACCTTCGCCAGTACAGAGTGGTCCTCCGCGCCTTCGTGACGCTCGGTATTCGAGCCGGTCGTGGCCTGTGGCTTCGTTCACAGATATACGCGAAGTTCTAGCCAACAGATTCACGCCCCCTCAGCAAGACGATGTGGCAGCGCCATCCCGGGAATGTCGCCTTTTATCGGTGCTTGTTTCACCCGCGCCGCTGTGGCCATGTGACGAGAAAATGTGCTTATAGAGGGGTACCGACAGATGACGCAGCCTCACCGGACGGGCGGTGTTCATCGCCTTTCATAAATACATGCACAGGCGTGCCTACGACAGAGCGAAGCAGAGATACAGTATATCCTTAACCTCTAGAGTTTTGTTTCGCTGATATGATGATCTTATTATTGTGTGCTATGTACAGATAGCATTGTGTTAAGTATAACTTAGAGAACACGACTAGTCAAGAGGTAAGTTTGGGGTCACAAGGCGCGAACCTTAGAATATTATGTCGAGACCTTAGACGCGAGGCCGCCTTGAGTAAAAGATTTGTTTACGATTGACCTTTGCCTGAGTGCATAGTATACGGCGGTAAAAAAATTGTGTGATAAGTCCCCGAGTGGTGGAATTATATAAGGATAGTTATGATGTTAAGCACTACCAGGTTCATGTGAACTCGATTAGCGAGATTGTTCCGATCGGGAACAAGAGTTTGGCGCGCAAACGGGTCGCCGAGGCAAGGTCGCGGTCAACCCGCAGCCCGGCTTGGGGGGGCCGGCCGAGGTGGTCCCGCCAGTGGTAGGGTCACGAGGTGCTAGGCCGTGTTTAGGTAACCATCGACGTTCGTGGACGCGCTCGACCAGATCGATCGAAGGCCGGAATGGCCTTAGAGTAAATCAAGCTCAGCGAGCCGTGAGATTAGAAATGATTCCTCGCTGGCTTGGATTTGAGTTTTGGCGACATGTTATATTCTCGCCATCGTGGCATGATCGGCTTTGTAAGATAAGAGGAAGACTATACCGACGCAAGTACGCTTCGAGATTTAGGCGAACATTCGGACGAATGTTTCTGCGGGGAAGAATGTTATACCCCGTAGTTCCGTGGTATATAGGTGAGGATGTACGCATAGAATACGCATGTAAATTTTGGAAAGAAAGAAAGACGTGATTTTTCGACCAAAAGTTTCCTGTTTTGTGAAGGAAAAGGTTCGCTGACGGGAATCGATTCCCGATTTGGTATTCGGGCTTCTTGAATTATATTAGAATTATGGAATTTTATTTCCGATTGGTCACGCTGGGCCCACGGAGAAATTTACGCTTAGTGGGGCCCACTTTGTTTTCTAGATTTTTGCCTTTATGGATATTTTCTAAGATGAAATATTTTGGACGAGTAGAGGGCGACACGCTTCACCTCAGTGGCCTCATGGCCGAAATTTGTTAAAACGGCAAGACAAGCCGCCTTGTCTTGCTAGATATTTTGCGACAAGCTGGCCAAGTCTTGCTAGATATTTGTGTGGACAAAGGGCTTGTGGACCCACACACACTTGTCCCCGATCTCAACCACACACTTGCCTTCATCCTAGCCCTCGTTGTCCTATATACGCACCCTTAGTTGATGAAAACTTTCACACTTAACCATTTCAAGACAAGAAATTCCTCCTTCTCCCTTGACCTTGCTCTCGCTTTTTAGCCCATTTCTTGACCTAAATTTGTCCAACAATTCTTAAACTCTCAAGTGTTCTTCCCTAAGGTGTTAGGAAGATTGTGTACCAAGAGTTGGAAAAGATTTCACACCCCTAACCTATTGTTCACGCCGCCAAACTTACTAGTTGGAAACCCTGTTGTTATTCACTTTTGGAGTCGGGTTCTCAAGAGAAGTTGGTTAGAGCTTCATGGGTTGCTTGTAGCGATTGGAACTGAAAGATTCGAGCTAAGACTCGCTTGGAGCGACATTAAGTTCTTGGATAATTTTGGGCTATTCGAGGTAGTAAACCTTAACCTCTTTGTGAATCGCCATTATACATATATTATAAGTATATTATGGAGTATATAAAATACGGAGTAAAGTTTGGAAAAGTTGGATCTTGTTAACTTGTTAAAAGAAAGGATTGGCCGCTTGTCATTAAAATGGTAAAACGATCTTACTTGTAGTTAAGTAATTAACAAAGTAACTATAACTTATATTAAGACGGAATATGTTTGATGACTAATGAAGTAATCGATAAGTAAATGGACAAAGTTGGCCAATGACCCCAACTTAAGGATCAGATTTACTTTGGACAAGATTTACTTGGATCAGATTTACTTTGACAAGATTTACTTTGGATCAGATTTACTTTGGATCGTATTTACATTTATGTTAAGGGAAAATTGTTCAATCGCGCCCGCTTCGGGCGTGATCCCCTTTTAATTATTGTATTGCATATGGCGTGATAGTAAACCGCTACCGTCGGGGCGTAATCCCCTTCTTTACTTGTTGTTATTACGAGGCGATAGTAAACCGCTACCGCTTGGGGCGTGTAATCCCCTTCTTTATGTTGTTTAATTATTACGCCTATATATATATACGGTATATATATTACTGTTATTCGCCTTGGAGAAAGATGGAAAAGTCGAGTAAAACGGAAGTGTCACTAATTTTCCGTAGAATTAGAGGGCTTTTTATTGGTATAAGTCTTCAATGGTAAGAAAGGTTTGATAGAAGTACTATGACCATTTTAGAGCGAGTACTATGTCCGCGTGATCTACTTGGCTTAACGAGTAGCCGACGTCAAGTACTGGAGAGTTTTGCTATTTGTCGATAATCGCCGCGAGGTACGCGAACCTCTTCCTATCTTTTCTAGCATGATTGTCGGAACTATGTAGTACGGTAGACGATACGTGCTAAGTGATTTGGTTGGTTTAAAACATGTGGTGTTATAATAGCTTTACGGGAAGTTAGTTATAATGACTTTACGTAGGTAAAAGAACGGTTTATCGATTGTAGAAAGATAAGAGACTTGACTTATACATGACTTGATATTGAAAGTTAAGAGACTTGATCTTGAAAGATAAGAGACTTGACTTATACACGACTTGATTTTGAAAGTTAAGAGACTTTATCTTGAAAGATAAGAGACTTGACTTAGTTTGACTTGTTATGAATTTTGTTAAAATGTTGTAAAACCTCATTTGCGAGTAATGAGTAGTCAGTTTTAAAAGAATAATGTTTTACTGATTTCGAAATGAGATTAAGTATCGAACAAACCATCATAAGTAATAAAGGAAATGTATTGACTAATTGTTATTAAAACCAAGAGAAACCTCCATCCGCATGTAAGCTAAGACGACAAAATGATATTACATTTCCTAGATCATGGTCGCTTATAAGATTGTAATAGACAAGAACAACCTACTCACACATAAGGCATATGTTTCTCAAATTTGTTTTAAAGGAGAATTATATTCTTAAGTGATTAAAACTATGAACTACGAAACCTTTCAAAATGAGAAACTTGAGCATTTGAAATTAAGCAAACTCAACGCTTGGAAAATAATGTGTTACTTGATTTTACAAGGGAAGTGTTTTGTTTACTTAAAAGATAGTCACTCTATTTTATACTACGAACATCAGGTGACTTTTGTGAAAGAAACGATCTTTTAAAAGAGTTAATGATGTAATACTTTAGGTCGAACTGGATTTTGGCATAAAACGATAGTACCTTAAGTTGTGTGTAACTTGCCTATGTTTGCTGGGTGATAGCCTTATTGTGCAAGTACAGATTTTATTGACCACCGGCTCACGGGATGAACCGAATGTATTTCACTGACTACCACGCTCATGGATGAACCGAATGTATTTCACTGACTACCGCTCACGGGATGAACCGAATGTATTTCACTGACCATCGTGATCCACGGACGGACCGAATGTATTCCATCCGACTACCGAAGTTCACGAGATTTAACCGAATGTATTTCACACGCTTTATACCGGGTCCATGACGGGCCGAGACATGTTATACGATCACATGGTTTGTACCTAGATCGCCAGCAGCGGCGAAGGAGTTCCACGTACGGCGGATGACTTCGGTGGCGCGAGTCCCCGACTCGACATGACCGCTTATGTTACGAAATGTAGTTTGCTATCATACATGTCTCCTGCTTTATATAGATCGTTATGATTTCATTTACGTGATTTTTCGGGCCACATACTTGGTACCGTTGCATCGACTCTCCTTCGGGGCCGCTCATGCCGCAGTAGAGGTACACGGCCAGATCATCGCCATGTGATCAGCTCAGATTGGAAGCCCCGCTTTCTCAAGGCTTATCTTTTGCATGTTACCCGAGTCCAGAGGTTCTTGTACATTCGTGGTATGGCGGCCCCGCCCGCCATAGTTATTGTCACTTCTGTAGGTCCAGAGTACCGCCAAGGGCGTAGTTTGTAAAAGGATAACTGCTCGGGTTTTATGAATATATACATAAGGCAACCGCTTTGGTTGGCCTGCTTATTTATCATGTCTCTTGTTTCATGTTTATGTTTTTATTTCACGATTCTCTCGACGTTGTATCACGAGGGTGCCCGGTAAGGCACTACCACACGCCCTGCCGGTCGTTACGCTTATAGCATACGATCCCGACAAACCAAGAAACACGAGGAACTACCCCACCCATGATTTAGAGTCATACCGTGATTCACGCCAAGATCCTGAGGCACTATTTGTATGGGTTCACGTGGATATTTATACGCACTCACAAGAGCTCTCCAAAGATATCTTCACCGCAGGAGCCGAACTTACGGCAGACGGTGGTTAGAGTTGCTAAGGATTACGATGTTGATATCCCGTACTCACCCGGGAAGGCCAACGTCAGGCGTACGCCTTAGTCGTAGGTCACGGGAGCTTATCGACGCGCAGCAATGGCGAGGACATACGGTTCGTGATTTGCATCGCTTAGCGAGCCTTCGTGTCCGCTTGATCGATTCTCGATAGCAGGGGTTAGAGTTCGCGAGGTTGCCGAGTCTTCCATCGCCGGCGAGGCGAAGAGGCAACAGCTCGAGGATCCGCTTTGGCACGTTATCGCGATACACCTCTTCGTGAGAGCAAGCGGTCCTTTGAGGTAGCATCCACGGGTGCTAAGGTTCGAGGGCGTGTCGTGTTCCAGATGTTTCGTGACTTCTGCAGCAGGGTTCTTGGGAAGCACACAAGCGCATTTCTCATCCATCCGTGGTCGACTAAGATGTACCACGACCTTAGATCCGTATCGCGGATGGCTTCAAGAGGACGCTGCAGAGTTCGTGAGCTCAAAGGCCCGTGTTGTCGCAGCGAAGGCAGAGCACCGCAGGCCCGTGGTTTGTTACGCATTTATCGAGATCCCGACCGGAAGTGGAGGTAATCAACACGACTTCATCACGTGATTACCTCGCACTCGTAGGAGACATGATTCTATACGGTTATCGCCGACAGTCGACTAAATCAGCCCACTTTCTTCCCGTTAGGACGACTTTCTACCGAGGATTATGCCGACTTTACATCCGAGAGATCGCCGATCGCACGGAGTCCCTAGTTCGATCATATCGCATGCAGGAGCCCGCCATACGCTAACTTCGAGGTCCTTCCGCAGGGGTTTAGGACGCAGTGAGCCCGAGTCGCATTTCATCCACGCATGCATCTGACAGCAGAGCGCACTATCCGCACTCTCGGTGATACGCCGCGAGCCCGTGTTATTGACTTCAAAGGTAGTCGAGGATCATTTGCCTCTAGTTGAGTTTGCGATAATAATAGCTACCACTCCAAGATTCGGGCACGACGCCATGAGGCCTTGTACGGGAGGAAGTGCATCGCCATAGGTTGGTTCGACGTGGGCGAGGTGCAGCTGGGACCAGACGGCGCAGAGCAGTGGATAAGGCGGCTTATCCGAGAGCGACTATCGATACCGTAGTCGCATGGTCGATGCAGATCATCGCCGCTTCAGATCCGGAGTTCGCAGATGATTGGGTTTTCCTAGCGCCACCCACGGCGGTGCGATGAGATTCGGAAGAAGGGGAAACTCACCAAGGTACATCGCCGCTTCAGATTGTCCGCAGGCAAGGTTGCTTACGAGTTAGATCCGCCGTCCGATCCGAGGCAAAGGCATCCGGTGTTTCACGATCTACGCCGGCGAGATGATCGGATCCATCTAGTGGTACACCCGATTGACGACGTATGTCCAGTGACCGGCGGGTTATCGATGAGGAGATTCCCATACGATAGTCGATCGTCGTTAGCGCTCATGACGAAGGACGGGCTTCCACAAAGTCTTGTATGAACGAGCTCAGTGAGAGATGACGCGGAAGCCGAGGAGGACATGAGACGTATCCTCACCTATTCCCACACCTCCGTAACTCACTTTCCTACTTGTAAATTTCCATTATCATTTATGCCTAAGTGTTGTTTTGTGGCCGCAGGTGTCATTTGCTAACTGCTTAAGCTTTTTCGATAATCGTTTGGTATGAACATTCGGACGAATGTTTCTGGCGAGGAGAATGTTATACCGTATTTCCGCAGTATGTACGTAAGGACGACGTGAGAAAATTTGAACTTGTACTAAGGTCGCCGAATTAATTTTGTTCACAAAGACCGCTTAGAGTCGCTGGCGAAACGCTTTCACAGCCGTAGGGAATTTCCGCTATGTCATTTTTAATTTTTATGATTTTTCCGAGAGACGAACGTGTTGGGCCAACAAGAGGGCGCCACTTGGCACCTCCTATCATGACGCGAGGGCTCTGATTGGACGAAATGGAGAGCGTAGTTGGTAGGATATTTTGTGTTAGTTGGCCTAGGACACACGCGAATCTCGCCCTACACTTGCCTAGCACTTACAAATCTTCGCCATTGGTTGGCCTTCACTGACCTATAAATTTCCCTTAGAGATGAAGAGTTCTTCATCCACAAAAGCTTTCCAAGTCTAAAAATCCTCTCTTCTCCCTTTGTTAGCAAATCGCCCAACACCCTCCTCGGAAGCTCGCCGAGGATACCCCACCCCTAGCCTAGCCAAAATCTACCCCCTCCCTTGGTAGAAAAGTTGTCTTCTAGTATCGTTATAATGCCCAAAAATACCCTAGCCCAAATCCCTTAGTCTTTAGTAGAAGTCAGAAGAACTTCTAAGGTTTCGAGCCACTGAGCGCATAACTTGGAGAGCTAAACCTTGCTCAGCGACTTTATCTAGACATTATCGGGCTTACCGAGGTAACTAATCCTAACCTCTTTGAATTAGAGAATACTTATCGTTGTAGTATTAGAACAAGTATTAGATACTTGTAAGAATATCACGTATAGAATTGAATCATATCACAGTAGAAGGGTTTAAAAGAAGAATAATTGAATCAGACTCACTTAGATCAAGTTCACAAGAGACTTACATAGCTCACCGTGGTCATACGCCCGACTTACCGTAGAATTATGAACCTCCGCTTAGAATGACCTTCAGTAGTCTAGACTTTGATCGATGTCGTGACTATTATAGGTCGACTTCGCGCACACATATTCAACTCGGGCGTGGTTTTCACGGTATGTATGTGATTCTTCCTAAAGCATGATATTTTACAATATATAGTACTAGACGCATACGTGTTAATCGAATAATACTTATGGTAATGCCTCACGCTTAAGCCCGAATAATACTTACAGAATGCCTCACGCTTAAGCTCGATTACTACTTACGAATGCCTCACGCTTAAGCTCAATAACAAAGAATCAAAACATTTCAAAAGAATATCGAATCATTTTTAATGTAAGATAAATACTTGGTTTTTAAAACAAAGCTTAAGAGTTATACTAGCTTTATGGGAAGTTAGGTATAACAACTTAAGAAAGATAAAAAGGAATCGCTTACTTGCTTGTTTATAAAAGCCTTGTATTGATTTCGCAAGTGTAGTAAGATTGTTTGATAAGTAGACATGTTATGACGCTACCGTGTTAGTGTCTTGTAACGCCGCAAAGTGGTCATTCTTGTCAGGCTTACGCTGCAACCTAAGTCCATCAATCGTTATTGTATCACCTACCCTCGATCGTTATACCGCGGCTTGCCCCTCGACGCGGTCTATACGGCCTACGCGGTTCGCGAGACTACGCGAGCAGCGTATGCTCCGTGATTGATCATTCCGGCGCTTAGCCCGACGCGGATTCTACGCGTCCGCTGAGACTACGCGGCTTGAGGCTATGCGCGGCGCGAGCCAGGCGGATGCCGGGTCACTGCCCCGGCGCGAAATATCTCACGCGTCCGCGCGACCTCGCGGCCGCGGAAGTCTGGCTAGGCACGCACGATACTACGGGCGATCGCCTTGCTTCGATCATTCGCGCCTAGAATAGACTGCACGCTTTTCCTATCGCTGTTGTTTGTGATGCGCACTATGTGCAATTGAACCGATTGTATTTGTGAAAAGGTTTTGAATACTCGATTTCATTTAAGTACTTTATAGTTTCACATACTTGGTACCGTTGTACCGACTTCCTTCGGCCGCGCTCATGCCGCAGTAAGGGCAACAGTGCTAGATCCACATCCTTAGGATCTGCGCTGGTGTCGTGAGCTCCATCTTCTCCGAGGCTCTACTTTTGGGTACGATCTCCTCAGACAGTAGATAGTTTTGTACAGGTATGGCGGCCCCGTCCCGCCATAGTTGTTTACTTCCTTAGAGGTCTGTAGTACTATTGTACACTGGGATGAATCGCAAAACTTGAGTTATTTATATTATGCCGAAAGGCAAGCTTTTCATCGATAAACCGTGTCTTATTTTATAAACTGCTTCGCCTTGTTTTATATTCCGCCGTTACTCGATGTATGACTACTGTGCCCCAGAAGGCACTACCACGCCCCGAACGGTCGTGACACATTCGCAGCCTAGAAAAGACCTGTTAAAGTTTACCTATTATTGCTCTTGTTTATGATGCGGCACTATGCGGTTACTCGTTGTTTCACACATACTTGCAAAACTGATTTTAAAATGATATGTTTTCATTTAAGTACTTTACGCTTCATATACTTAGTACCTGATCGACTCCTTCTGGCCGTTTCATGCCGCAGGTGGCAAAGTGCTAGATCCACATCCTTAGATCTCAAGTGTCGTGAGCTCCATCTTCTCCTGAGGCTCTACTGGGGTACGATCTCCGTTGTAGATAGTTTTGTATGCCAGGTATGGCGGCCCCCGTCCCGCCATAGTTGTTTATTTCCTTAGAGGTCTGTAGTCATGTTGTACAGTTGGGATGTAACTGCAAACCTTGGTTTATGTATATATGCCGAAAGGCAACCCTTTTCTCAGAAACTGTGAATCATTTACAATTATGTCTTATTTTATATTCCGCTGATTTTCTCTGATGTATGACTACTTGGGTGCCCGGGTAAGGCACTCACGCCCGAACGGTCGTGACACCACGACCAAACTACCGATCATCAGATCACGCACCGACGCGAACCTAGACCACCGACTCGGTCTCCGATGCCTCGATCACTCACGATCCGTCAGAATCGCTTGATGAACTCCTACGGATCATCCTCGTGCCTCACCCATAAAACTCGCGGCCTACAACTCGTAAAAATCCGTAGCCTCAAACTATCCGATCTAAAGTGAACCATCGTGCTACCGAACCGCTGGCCCGGGCCTATCCTCAAGTCCGCCACAACCCTCGCCATTAATCGCCCACTTTGTAACCCATCTCCTCTCGCCTGCATCGCGGACGAGGCTCGTGCATCGTGGTCTCAGAGATCGCCGCTTCTACTCGCAGCCTCGCCGCTTTGCCTTCTCGGGCCCGGTTGCCGCGCGGAGGCATAATCGTGAAAACGGCACGCTGGAGGGTCCAACTTATCACACATTTCTAAGGCACGATCTCTGAATGAGAAGAATAGAAACTAATCCTAAATGTCTCGCACTCCTCGACATAGACGTGTGCACAACACACCGATAATCAAGACTCTACTAGACACGTCAGACACTTTCCGAGGATTAATCGCTCGATACCACTTTTGTCACGACTGCCCGGCTCGGATCGTGCCTTACCCGCACCCAAGTAGTCATACATCGAGTAATCTGAACATAAAAACAATACATGAAACAAAATGTGAAATGAGACACATTTTACCCGAGAGAAAATCGCCTACGATATATATATAATTACAAAGTTGAATAGCTTTAATCCTTACAACCCCGCCACAATAAGGCTGCACTTAAGATTTATACAACAACTATGACGGACAGGCCCCGCCATACCCCGAATGTACAAGGACCTACTGCACTCAGAGTAACATACCAAAAGATAAGCCTCCAAGGAACTGAGCTTCCCAATACGCTGAAATGTGATCCTAAACGCGGATCGATACCGACGTACTTACCGCAGATTTAACGCAGCTTCCGCGAGGTCAAGATAACAGTACCAAGTATGTGAAATCAGAATATCAGAATGAAATCATAGCACTATATAAAGCAGAGACATGTATGATAACCAAACTACGCTCACGATAATAAGCAATATGTAAGTCGTGGACTCACGCCTCGAGTCATCACTCAAATATAACTACGGGTCTCACGCCCGCAACATCAATCATGCCCGTGGAATACCTTCCTCACCGCCGCCTATGATATAAGAACACCAAGCGAGTACATATGAACACCAAGTCCTACCCGATGCCAAAGCCGCACTAACAATACTATACAACCAAACCACAAAGTCGATACGGGCAAGTATTTAAAGCCGACTACCGATACTGGTCGCCACGAGTCGACCGGCAAGTACGAGGGCTAACTACTGTGTACCAAGGTCAGATCACGAGACTTCGCTACTACATCGAACGGCAAGGCGAGGGCTAACTACCGTGTACCAAGGCCGAATCACCACTTAGACGGCAAGTACGAAAGCCACCACCGTACCAAGGCCGAACAAGAAGAAACATCACGGAGAGCTAGTCCATGGAATAACACTATCACCGCGAGCGCATCTGCGGAATTCCTCCGCCACCGCCAGACGCCCAAGTAAGTTCTCAATAAGTCAACCTACTCCACCGAGAGACGCCAGAGTATAGAAACACAATTCTTGCACAACAAAGGCTATCACAACAAGCATAGGCAAGTTTCACAACAACAAGCATAGGCAAGTTATACACAACTCAAGGTTCTTTCATTTTATGTCAAAGTCCGGGTTTTAACCCTAAAGTACTACGTACGTTAAATTCCTTTTAAGAGATCCATTCCTTTTATAAGAGTCACCCGATACCCTTAGTATATAAAAAAAATAGAGTGACTTACATTGTTAAGTAAACCAAAATGCTTTCCTTTGTAAAATCAAGTAACAACATTATCTTCCAAACGTTCAAGTTTTCCTAATTTCAAATGCTCAAGTTTCTCATTTTCGAAAAGGTTTCGTAGTTCATAGTTTTAATCCTTTAAAACATAATTCTCTTTTAAACTATTTGAGAAACATATGCCTTATATGTGAGTAGGTTATTCTTGTTTATGATCAATCTTATTAAGCAGCCATGATCTAGGAAATGTAATATCATTTTGTCTCATCTTAGTTTCTATGTAGATGGAGGTTTCTACTGGTTTTAATAATACTTCATTATTCAATACATTTTCCTTTATTAACGCTGCAGTGGTTTGTCGATACTCATTCTGATTTCCGAAATCAAGAAACATTTCTCCTTTTAAAACCAAGTACTCATTACTCACGAACGAGGTTTCACACAAAATTCATATTAATTCATTCAAGTCAAGTCTCTTATCTTTAAGATCAAGTCTCTTAACTTCTAAAAATCAAGAATCATTCTCTTTACCACTCTTAAGTCGTTATACCTAACTTCCCATAAAGCTAGTATAACTCTTATGTTTTCAAAACCAAGTATTACTCTTCTTTCAAAACGGTTTCTTAATCTTTTGAAATACTTCAAGATTCTTTATTATTCAGGCTTAAGTCAAAAGACATTGTCGTAACACTACATTCAGTTAACACATGTACGTCTACCGTACTAGATATATATTCCTTTAAAATACTTCAAGATTCTTATTATTCAGGCTTAAGTCAAAAGACATTGCCACACGTACGTCTACCGTACTATATATATATTCCTTTAAAATACTTCATGCTCAAGAGTATAGGAAGAATCACATACCTCGTGACGATTATCGACTATAAGCAAAACGCCCACTCGCCATAACCCGCTTAGCCTTGTCCACCTTCCAAGTAGCACATGCTACTCGCAGTAACATTCAACCAATAAAGGTTATCACCATCAGAATACAAATTCCATGTAAGTACAGATTAATCTTCTACTTAATATTCTTCTCACGTGATTTCATTCAAGTCTTTTCTCAGAATATCCTTCTATTACAGTTCAAATCTCTTCTATGAATCTTATATTCATCTATACAACTATAGTATGTAATTTCCAATTACAATAGAAGGACAGTAGTATTTACCTCGATAAGCCCAAAATTATCCAAGTATATATATCGATCCTGAGCGACGTTTAGCTCCTACTCTGGGCGCTCCAACCCGCTCCAAACAACCCTTAGAAGTTCTACGCAACTTCTACTTAACACTTCAACCGACTATGAAGGTTTTCCTTAGGGTTTCGTTTAGTGACTGAAGGAAATATAGTAGTATTTCTGGCTCTACGATGAGGTAACTTTGGAAAGTACTACAAGGTATTTGGGCTAAAGTATTTTGGCATAACAACAATACTGAGAGTATTTCTATACCACAAATGGGAGGGGTATTATACTAAACTACTAGCAAAGGGTGTGGGGTAGATTCTCGCCAAGGCTTCCTGTGGGGACCTGACGAACACAACACTTAAGGGGAGAGGGTTTTTAGACTTGAGAATGATTTTGACGGAAGTTCATCAACCAAGGGTATTTATAGTCAAGCAATGGCCAACCAACGGCCAAGATCAAGACAAGTGTTAGGCAAGTGTAAAGGGATTTGGACAGGTTTAAGTGGGACCCACTTGATAATCAACTACACAAAATATCTCACAAATATACTACCTAACAATGACTACAAACAAGGCACAAAAACACGCCATCGCTAGCCCTCGGGCCCACAACTCACGCCCAATGCGAAGTGACACATGCCACCCTCCCGCTGGTCCAAAATGTTTCGCCTCTAAAAATCCGCAAAAATAAAAATGACATAGCCGTATTTTTCCCTTCGCAAGTCTTGTAAAACGTTTCGTCGAAAAACGATTCTTTTCGACACTCGTGTACAAATTTCGAACCTTGCCAACCTTAAGGCTTAAATTTTTATACGTACTCCCTCACGTACATGCTCTGGAAATACGGGGTATAACATCCGCATAGGCCACTCCAATGGCCCGCATGAGGTATTCCCCGCATCGAGGGTAGCTACTCCCAGATCCGCCGACTCGCACCGCACGCCACATGCATCGCATGACCATATAGGCCGCACACTAACTCGAACTCTCGTAGCTCGCGATAGTCCCCGACCCGCACGAGGTATCCTCAATCATAGTCACACAGATCGCCCGAGTATTACCCCCGCATCGGAGGCGCTTAACCTCCGGGATCATGTCAAGGTGAGTGGTACAATACCAACATAACGGCTGATAGTTAAACAACATAAGTGCGATCGAGGGAAAACCCCTTTACACAAACATCACAAGATACTAACACACGTAGCATCCTAACATGTTTACTTATCAAACCAACAAGAAAGTATTACAAGGCTATCACAAACCAACACAATCAAGTTATTCACACAAGATACTTTCTACTTTATGTTAAAACAAGTTTGGGTTTTTATTCCCAAAGTACTTCATACATTAACTCTTTAAAAGATACGTTACTTTCACAAAAGTCACACAATACCCGTATATATAAAAAATAGAGTGACTATCTTTTAAGTATACCAAAACACTTCCCTTTGTAAAATCAAGTAACAACATTATTTTCCAAACGTTCAAGTTTGCCTAATTTCAAATGTTCAAGTTTCTCATTTTTCGAAAGGTTTCGTAGTTCATGGTTTTAATCACCTAATGATGTAATTCTCCTTTAAAACAATTGAGAAACATATACCTTATATGTGAGTAGGTTATCTTTGTTTATAACAATCTTATAACAACAACCATGATCTAGGAAATGTAATATCATTTTGTCTCATCTTAGCTTCTATGCAGATGGAGGTTTCTACTGGTTTTAATAATACTTTATTAGTCAATACATTTCCCTTTATTAGCGCTGCTGTGGTTTGTTCGATACTTATTCTCATTTCAAATCAAGAAACATTATTCCTTTTACAAACCAAGTACTCATTACTCACGAATCAGGTTTCACACAAAAACTCATATTAGTTACTTAAGTCAAGTCTCTTATCTTTTAAGATCAAGTCTCTTAACTTCTTAAATCAGTAAACCATTCTTTTACTTTTCTTAAGCCGTTATACCTAACTTCCCATAAAGCTAGTATAATTCTTAAGCTTTTAAAACCAAGTATTACTCTTCTGTTAAAAATGATTCAGTATTCTTTTGAAATACTTCAAGATTATTCAGGCTTAAGTCAAAAGACATTGTCGTAATTATTATTCAGGCTTAAGTCAAAAGACATTGCCGTAATTATTATTCAGGCTTAAGTCAAAAGACATTGCCGTAATTATTATTCAGTTAACACACGTACGTCTACCGTACTATATATACTTTAAAATATCATGCTCAAGAGTATAGGAAGAATCACATACCTCGCGATGATTATCGACTATTAGCAAATAGCCCAAAGCATCGTAGTCCCGCTTAGCCTTTTCCACCCTCCGAGTAGAATACACTACTCGCAGTACTTCAACCTATAACGGTTATATAAGTCTATCAACTTCTACGTTAATATTCTACTGAAGCGATTTCAGTTCAAGTCTTTTCTGTAATATCCTTCTATTACAGTTCTATCTCTTCTATGAATCTTATATTCATTTCTATTCTACTATAGTATGTAATTTCCAATTACAATAGGGGGACAAGATATTTACCTCGATAAGCCCATAATTATCCAAGTATAAATGTCGATCCTGAGCAACGTTTAGCTCCTACTCCGGGTGCTCCAACCCGCTCCAAACAACCCTTAGAAGTTCTACGCAACTTCTACTTAACACTTCAACCGTTTATGAAGATTTTCCTTAGGGTTTCGGTTTGAGACAAAAATGACATAAGGTAGTATTTCCGGGCTCTACGTATAGAGGTAACTTTTGGAATACTACAAGGTATAAGGCTAAGGTATTTTGGTATAGTAACAATACTGAGAGTATTTCTACCAAGAGTGGTATTTTACGAGAACAACTAGGCAAGGAGTGGTGTACCTCTCTACCAACACCACTGTAGAGAGGGATATCTCGGCCAAGGGGCCTCACAAAGGGGGGAGGGGGAGGCTAGGACAAGAACACTACACAAAGGGGGGGAGAAGGCTTTCAAGACTTAGGAAAGTTTTGGGATGAATAAGTCTTCACAAGGGGGGGGGGGGTATTTATAGGGAGTTCAATGGCCAAGATCAAACCAAGTGGGGGGGCAAGTGGAGGGCCAAGATGTGCCCAAGTGTACCCTATCCTACTTTACAAAACATGGACCCAAGTTTTAGGCCACAAAACAAGCCATGAAAACATGCCCATCAGCCCGCGGTTTCCGCCTTTGTTATCCACTGAGGTGACAAGTGTCACTCTCTCTGGCTCAAAATATTTCGCCTCTCTGAAAATCCACAAAATTAAAATGACATAGCCGAATTTTCCTTCGCAAGTTTTGTAAAACGCTTCATTTAAAAACGACTTTTCTGCATTGTGAACAAAATTTCGCCCTGCCTAATCTTCAAAGCTCAAAATTTTCTACGACGCCTCACGCATATACTCAAAATACAGGTATACAGCTATGAACTTGCCTCGTGTGCCGGGTGATAGCCTTGAGTGCAAGTATTATGTTTTATTACGCTGCCGCGACTCTACGGAGGCCTACCGCCTTGTTGTAGTTACTCGACGCATCGACGCTGATGCTGATTCCACTGCATGCTTCTGCTATTTGTAGACTTGGGTTAAATTCCTGATTTTTTATAAAAGACACGGTAGTGCTATGTTTTGTTTGATGGCCTCACGAGATAGTAAGAGTATAAGGCGGGTAAACCCCAAGACGCTATACCACCTTCTCCAGGTAAGAGTATAAACGGCGGGTAAACCCCAAGATATTATACCCCCGCTGCTTTGTCACGGCCTACGAGATAGGGTAAGAGTATGTGAGGTAAACCCCAAGACGCTATACCACCTTCTCCAGATAAGAGTATAAATGAGAGGTAAACCCTCAAGACATTATACCCTCGCTTACCACCTTCTCCAGGTAAGAGTATAACGGCGGGTAAACCCCAAGACATTATACCACCGCCATTTTCCTACTTGGCCCGCATGCTTTTAGGACACGACGGGACTCGTGTTCATGTATGCCTATTGGTGTTATATTATATCATGGATCGCCAGCGGAGGCGATTCCACGCATGATTGATATTACGGGCGCGAGACCCACGGTTATATTTTAGAAATGACTTGAGGCACGCGCCCTCGACTTGTTATGATCGCTATGTGTTGTGTAATCGTAGGTCGCCATCATACATGTCTCCCGCTTTGTTTAGATCGTTATGATTTCATTACAAGATTTCATCGCTTCACATACTTGGTACATTCTTCTTCTTCATCGAATCCTTCGCCGCCATGCAAGTTTAGGTAATGCTTTAGTGATCGGCAGTGTAGGACCGCCGTAGTTTTGGATAGCTCCTTCGCTCGAGTTTATCTTTTGGTATAAGTTCTTTCAAGATGTGCTTTTGTACGATGGGTACGACGGCCTTGTCCGCCATAGTTCAAAGATAACTCTGTGAGGTCCAGATTTATACGCGGATTGGACCATGTACAGCAGTAGTGTCTGAGATGTATATCATGGCACTTGTCGGCTTCTGGCCTCGCACGATGTTGGTTTTAAAAAAAGGGTGTTATTTAATTTCCGTAGTTTACTTGTGTTGTTATGTATGGTGCCTGTGTAGGCACCAACACTGCCCGGGTTCGGGTCATGACAATAATACAATGGAGGGTCAAGATTTAAACAAATGGGTGGCTAGGATGCATGCTACTTAAATATCTAGCTATGTGGTCCCATTGACTAAGTCAAAAATGTCAAGCTCTACTACTTGCAAGACTTTGTCATCTTAAAAATGGTCAAATGACCCTTGTGCCCATGTTAAATTCGTCCAAGACCATTATAAGAGGGGGTGACACGTGTCGCCCTCCCATTCGTCATAATATTTCGTTTTCCGACAATATCCACAAACTCGAAAACAAAGTGGGCCCCACATGACCAAATCCGGAAATAAAATTCCACAATATTATAAATTCTTAAAGTCTTAAATACCAAAGTTGAGAATCCAATTCTCAATAATAAACCTCTTTCCTTCACGAAGTTCGGAAACTTTTCCGTCGAAAAATCACATCTTTCTTCCTTTCCAATATTACTGTCGTATCCTCGTACGTACGTCCTCACATACATACCCTGGAACTACGGGGTGTAACACTTTTCAAGACAAGTCACATTACCTTTTAGAAATACAATTATAGGCTTCTAGATCACGTGACTTCTTCCTTTAAAACCTTAAGCAATTGGTACCATTAAAACAATTTGCCCTTCTTTATTTCAATTCATTTCTTTGCTTACATTACTGAAGAAAACCATTCTTTTAATCTTCCATAAAGTTGTTATAACCAACTTCCCATAAAGCCGTTATAACTCTTTATGTAGACAAATTCATTCCTTTTATAACCAAGAGACTTATACTTTCAAATCAAATCACATAGCTTTCAAAGTACTTCAAGTCTCTTAACTTTTAAGAAAACAAGTTTCTCAACTTTAGAATGGCAAGAAATCAATACTTTCCAAATCAAGTATTCTATACTTTTAAATCAATTCATTTCTTCCTTTAAGAATTCAAGTCCCATAACTTGAAAAATAAAGTCCCTTAACCTTTTAAAAATTTGAGGTTCATAGTCTTAAAACTTCATACGTAAATTCTTATAAATTAAGTAACATATACTTTAAAGGCTGTGAATAAGTTATACTTATTTATAACGATCTTAATCAAGTAGCCATGATCTAGAAAATGTAATACAATTTTGTCTTATCTTAGCTTTTATGCAGATGGAGAATTCTACTCATTTTAACTTAATTGATTGTCATTACATTTTCCTTTATTAACGCTGCAGTGGCTTGTCTGATACTTATTCTCATTTGTGCAGAATTAGCCAATTCAACTTGGCTCAAAATCCCTCCTAACGACTCTTACCAACATCCCCCATAAGACTTGGTAAGAACTTAGGATAACTTAGACATAACCTTTACGTAGAGTAAATCAACATACATACCTCTTAACTTCTAAGAGTAGAAGGAATCATGAAATAGTACTACATGTATATTCCATACATAGAATCATGTCAAAAGAAGGAAGAGGTTCACATACCTCGACGACATTATCGACAAATAGCAAAATGCTCCAAAGTACTTCAACCTTGCTAGCTATTCCATCCTTCAAGTAGAATACGCTATACTTGGTACTTCAACCTAAATGGCCATAATACGCCCATTAACCTCTAGCTTCAACGTAGAATATTCTAAGTGCAAAGTCACTAAATTCTACGGAAAATCTGACAAGACTTCCTTTGTTTTTACATACTTTGCCACCTTTTTCAAGGCCGAATTCAATAACCAAACACGCCACATTTAAGGCCCAACAATTCAGCTAACTAAGGGATTACACGCCTTAACAGACGTGTAAAATTCTTTCTACAAATTAATACGAAACTAGTTCCATATTTAAAGCCATTCTCGGCTAACATAAACAACAACTCAAAGTCCTTTCCAATTCTTTTCCAATCCAAGTTCTTAGGTCTAACATGTTATATAGTCATAAACAACTTCAACAACTATAATTCCTTCTTTATATAACATGTGATTTACTTAAACTAATAATCAACTTCAATTGTAATCTTAAGGCTAAACATACTAGTTTTCTGACAGGTTCCAATAGAAAATACACTTATCAAACTTCATAATAAATACTTCATGCTTGATAATATCCAAAGATACAACAATAAGAAATCTTTAATTGCTAAAATGACAAGATTTTTACCTTTACAAGCCCTTATAAAATCCAAGATTCCAAATTGCTCCTTTTCTTATGTTCCAATCCGCTCCAAGCACTCCTTAGAAACTCATGAAGAACTCCTCTTCATGTTCCATCTTCAAAGTTGAAGAACACCCTAGGGTTTCGCCTTGCACTAGTGTGTATATATAACACAATGTAGGGTTAAGATAATAACATACGTGTGGCTAGATGAAGGACATTAAATGCTTAGCTGCCGACAAGGTTTCGACTAAGTCAATAATCTCAAGCTTTGAAGACTTGATCTTCTACATTTGTCAATGACCATTTTACCCTTTGTAAATCTCGCCCAAGACCATGGGTGCCACGTGTCGCCTCCCATTCGGCCCATAAAATTTTGTAACCTCATGGGTCCCACAAAACGAAATTTCTGTGGCCCCACATGACCAAATCAGAAAATAAATTTCCATAATGATAATAAGTTCCATACTCTTCAATTAATGCATTTTGAGAATCTAATTCTCACTAACGAACATTTTTCCTTTCCGACGTCGAAGATTTTCCGCTTTAAAACAATTCTTCCTTTCGCATCAATTTCAAGTCTTGGTTCCTTACGCATTATCTTAAACATGTCCTTGAATTACGGGTGTACAGCTTGTGTTCGCGCAACACGATAAGGTTAGAGCCTATGTTTCCTGGATAGGGAAGATGAAAGAAATTACGCTACTCACGATTTGTAGCTCATGATGCTTAATCGATTCAAGATTTAGAGGCATCCCTTATATGGACTTCATGTGAATATTTGTGCAGACTACAAGAGCCTCCGATATCTTCGCATGCAGGCACTTTAAAATCATGCAGAGACGGTGGTTAGAGTTACTCAAGGATTGTGATATTGATATCTTATACCACCCGGGGAAAGTCGAGACGGTTACAGATGCTCTTAGACGTGGATCTATGGGTAGTCTGCCAGGTGGGCAACCAAATAGACAGGACGTGGTCCATAAGATTCATCAGCTACCGAGTCGAGGGGTTCAATTATTTGCTTCCGAGGTGAACGGTTTGATCCGGAGGTTGCCAGTCTTCCTTCACGAACAAGTCAAGAGGCGACAATACGAGGATCCAGCTTATGATACGCAGACGTAGATACTATGCCTCCGAGAAGAGAAGAGCCCGCTTCGAGTAGCATCGGACGGGCCGTGGATACGAGGATGATCAGGTACCCGGCCGCAGACTTGTCGCCAGGTTTTAAGCGAGGCACGCAGCCGCTTATTGCTCTAATTGTTCGGGGTCGACTAAGTTGTGTCGTGATCTCAGATGTATGTATTGGTAAGATGGCCTGAAAAGAGACGTAGCAGAGTTGTTGCTTAATGTCCGAATTAGTAGCAGGTCAAGGTTGAACACCGTAAGGCTGGCTATTACAAGCATTTAGATCTCGAATTAGATATGCAGATGGGTACATGGATCTTGTTAAGGTGGCATCGCATCAGAGAAAGTGCTACTCGGGGTCATAGTAAACAGATCGACTAAACCAGCCGTGTTCTTCCTAAGCTAGACCACTTACTCTACCGAGGATTATGCTAGCTTTTATAGTAGGAGATTGTGAGATCGCACGGGTTCCTACGCTTATGATGTACAGATGAGCTCGCCATGTATAACTTCGAGGTTTTTTCGTATGGATTAGGGACACAGTGAGTCTCAAGGTTGCATTACACCTCGTAACGACTTATGACAGCATAGCGCATCATCCGTGCACTCGAGGATAGGTCATGGGTCGATATCATTGATTCCGTGAGTTACCGGAAGAATTATTTACCTCTTGTTGAGTTACGCACGATAACGCATACCCTTCCAAAGATTCGGATGGCCCCGTATGAGGCCTTGTATGTAAGAAAGTGTAGATCACCTGGTTGGTTCGACGAGGCGAGGTTCGCTTATTTGGTCCGCATTTGATTCACGTCGTGGATAAGGCGGCTTATCCAGAAAGATTATTAGTAAGCTCGTGAGTCGCCAGGCTTTATGTAGATAACCGATATCGACATACGGGTTCAAATTTGACATTTTAGTACGAGTATCATGTGGTCACGCAGGCATTATTGGTACGTAGGGGTCAGGAGACTATGTCGCTATCTTTAAGTTTGACTTCAAAAGAACATCTCAGTGACTAATGTTTCTGGGGGGAAGAATGTTACACCCCGTAATTCCGTGGCATGTTTATAAGAACGCACGCAAGAACTCACAAATGTTAAGATTCGAGACTAGTAAAAATTTATCTGAAAGTTATGGAATTGTCTGAAATGAAACATCATGACGAACGGGAGTATACACGTGTCACCCACCTTATTGGTCTCGACTAATTGAACCATGGGCTAAAGCGGTCATTTGACCATTAATAAGACGAGCAAGTCTTGCTAAAGTCTTAGAGCTTGACATTGTTGACTAAGTCCAAGCGGCCACTTGGCTCAACTTGTGAAACTCATCTGTGCCACCCACTTGTTCTAATCTTAACCCTTCCTAGTGTTATATATGTATACTAGTAGCAAGACAAAGGCTCTACACTTAGCAAATTTTCAAGAAACTTGAAGAACACTAGGGAAGCTCCTGTTCATGGAGTTCAAAGGAGAAAAATTTCGCTTGTCATTCAATAAGATCCACACTTTAAACCAAGGTTCCTAAGGGTATCAGGGGTATCTCAATAGAAAGTTCCCTAAAAGTGGCGTTCGTATTAGTCGCAAGGTGAAAACCTAGTCACTTTCCTAGGTTAGGATTTGGAATTCAAGGAAAGTTGTTTGTGATCTTCCAAAGTGGCTTCTGGCGCATCAGAGCGTTAAGGAGACGCCAGTGATAGGAGCGACTGATATCAAGTGGATTAAGGCTCACTAAGGTAACAATCTTGTTTTCTTAAGTGTTATAAGATTACATATTGTCAGAGCCTTACATTTTGACTAGCATGAAGTATATGTATTAAAGGTTGATAATTGTTATGAATATTTGAAGCCTAAAATCCGAAATTACATGACGAGCCATTTGAAATTGAAATACAATTTGGTCGATAATTAGAATCGCCGATTTTATCTACTTCAAGATTGTAGTTGTTATAATCGATCGCGCTTCATAACATGTTATACTAAACAACTTGTATTGAAAAGGAATTGGAAAGGAAAGATATGTTTGACACCTTTGGCCGAGAATGGCATTGTCGCTTGGACTAGTTTGATATCAATTATGGGTGGAATTTTACACGCCCCGTTAAGGCGTGTAATCCCCTTTATATTGCTGAATTGTTGAGCCTTAAATGGGCGTGTTTGGTTATTGAATTTGGGCCTTGAAAAGGTGGAAAAGTATGTAGAAACAAAGGAAGTGTTGTCCGATTTTCCGTAGAATTTAGTGACTTTGCACTTAGAATATTCTACGCCGCTAGAAGTTAATAAACGACATGGTCATTATAGTTGACATACTACGCACGCACACATCGACTTAGCAAGTGGATTCAATAGAAGAGGTATGTGGAACTTACTATCTCTCGAGCATGAATAGTTGTAAATATGTAGTACTGTAGACGACGATATTTTGACTAATCTAGTCCATTTGATATCCTTGACTTATCTTAAGAATGTTCAAGCTGGTTGAGTTAGGAATTAACTCACTTGTTAAAAATATTCAGGATATTTTGGTTTCTAAAAGTTAAGAGACTTTAAGTATTTTGACGGTATTTTGATACTTGTTTTGTTGGAAAGTCAAGTCTCGTTATAAAGAAGAATGTAAGTAGTTACATAAAGCTAGTATAACTACTTTATGGGAAGTTGGTTATAATAGCTTTATGGAAAGTTAAAAGAGTGGTTACTCTAAGTAAGGTAAGTAATGATAAATGACTTTAATTAATGAAAGGCAAATTGATTTGAAGGCATCAATTGCTTAAGGTTTTAAAAGAAGAAGTCACTTGATTTAAGCCTATATGTATTTCTAAAAGGTATCATGGACTTGTCTTGAAAAGTAGATATGACTTGATACTACTGTATTAGTATCTTCGAAGTTTTAATATGAAAGAAAAGAGTCATTTTAAAAGAATAAGCACGTAGTACCTCGGGTTAAATTCCTGATTTTTATAATGACATGTTAGTGCCTTAAGTAAACTAAAATGAAAGTGTATATGCATAAGACTAATAAGAAGTTGTATGCATTTCTTAACTTGTTTATGCGTTACGCATAAGTTTCCAGAAGTGTTTATGTTATGCATGATAAACCAGAGTGCTTATGTTATGTATGATGTTCTGCAGTGCTTATGTTATGTATGATAGCCTTTGCTAGTGATATATTGTTAATTACGGTCATTCCCGTTTACGGCATTTTCATATTCCGTGATTTGCTACCCATGATGCGAGGAATACCTCACGCGAGTCCGTAAGGGCTTTTATGCGTGAAATAGACCTACGCGGGCGGACTAGTCCCATGCGAGGAATACCTCATGCTGGGTCCACACGACCCATGCGCGGATACGCTTTATGCGAGAAGTTACCTCACGCGTCCATACGACCTATGCGTGAAATAGTCCCAGGAGTAGGATTGCTTAATGATACTACGGGCGGGTGGCCCTACTTTGATCACGAGCCTCCTATTTTTATGCAGTAAAGTATACTCTTGTTTACTCTCAATGTTAGTAAGCCACGCATCGTTATCCGAAAGTTATCATACATGTCTCCAGCCTTTATTTTAGACTTATGATTTCACTACAAGCATTTCTGGCCACATATTTGGTACACGTTGTATCGACTTCCTTCGGGCCACGCTCATGCCGCATGTAGAGTATACAAGTTGCCGATCCTCACTCTTAGGATCACTGCTCAAATTGGGAAACTCCATTACTCCGCAGGCTTATCCTCGGTTCGCATCCCCGGTACGGCCTGTTGTATATTCGTGGTACGGCGGGCCCCGTCACACAGCTTGTTATTCTTAGAGGTCTGTAGTCACATTATGGATTCGGTTTTTAAAAACATAAATGTACTGGTTTATTTTATTCTGGTTCATGTATATTTTACTTAAGGTGGCCATATAGGCTAACCTGTTGATATTAAGTGTTTAATTATCTATGAGTTTTATATCATATACCCCGCATTTTCCAGAGTATGTACAGGACGATGTACATTTTGTACAAACCCTAATTAGGTTAAGAATGAAATTGTAAACTTTCAACTAAAAGATTCCGAACCTCATGAAGGAAATTCTACGCTTTAATATTTTAACCGACACGGATTTTTTCCGAGAGACGAAATATTTTGGATCAATAGAGGCATACGTGTCACCCTTAGTTGGTACGGGTTGACGAAATGGTGGCCTAGTGGACAAGTCAAATGGTCAAGTCTTGCAAGATATTTTTAGCAGCGGGTAGGTATTTTGACGGTTTCAGGCAAGTGGAGGCCACATGGCTCATTAGTGCGGGGACATATGTCCCAATGTCACGGGACATATGTCCCAAGGTCAGGCGACACTTGGTGGAAAACTCCACTCACACAAGCTATCTAATCTACACCTCCATTTGTTTTAATTCGCCTCAAGGTCCTATAAATACCCCTCTTGTGCAAGACTTCTTCATCCACAAACACAACTTCCAAGTCTCAAAATCCTTCCTCTAGTAGTTGTTCTCGCCCAAGTCCTCTCCCCCCTTTTTTCCTAGCTATCGTCCAAGCACCCCCTTCCCCTTCCTAGTTGTCTCGCGAAATACCCTCCCCTTGGTAGAAAAGTTGTCTTCTAGTATTGTTACTATTCCCAAATACCTTAGCCAAATACCGTAGTATTCCAAAGTTACCTCTTTACTAAAAGCCCTAAATACTACTTTATATCCATTAGTCACAAAACGAAACCCGGGAAATCTTCATAGTTGGTCAAGTATTAAGTAGGTTGTTTAGAAACTTCTAAGGGTTTCTCGAGCTATCTGAGCGCAAATTGTGAGCTAAACGTTGTTCAGATCGACATTTAAACTTGGATAATTTTGGGCTTACCGAGGTAAATATATTGTCCTTATATTGTAATTGAGATTACATATCGTAGTAGTATAGAAACGAGTATAAGATATATAGAAGGATGGTATAAAAGAAGAGAATTGAACTGCACTTACATATAATGTACTTACAGAGACTTGTGTAGTTTGACTGCAGTGAAGTGTCGCCCAATTTTCCGTATCAGAACCCTCCGCTTAGAATATTCTACAAAGGTAGTCTAGACGCTGATAGACGATTTGACTATTATAGGTTGATACTTTGATTTCATTTCAAGATTTACGCTTCACATACTGTGTTATACCTCAGATTTCGAGTATGTACGCAGGCGCACGTGACGTAAAGTTTAGCCTTAAAGTTAGCCAAGTTCAAAATTGTGCACAACTCGCTAAAAGAATCGCTTTCCGAAACGCTTCCACACCGTAGGAAAAATTCCGCCATGCCATTTCTAATTTTTGCTAATTTTTCCGGCAGACTAAACATTTTGGACCAACGGGAGGGCGACACTTGTCACCTCCAATCGATGGATTCAATCGCCCATCGACGAATCGACTACGGATGGCACGTTTTTTGTGCCTTTGCACAAGTCAAGGAGTTGGTAGGTTATTTGTGTGTAGTAGATAGAATGGACACTTGCCTAAATCTTCACCCTACACTTGCCTTGCACTTGGCATCATCTTGACCCTTGGTTGGCCATGGCTTGACCTATAAATACCCCTTAAGATGAAGAGTTCTTCATCCACAAATTCCTTTCCAAGTCTTGAAAATCCTCCCACCACTTGAGCTTGTTTCGCCCAACACCCCCTTTTGAGAAGCTTGCCGAGGCTACCCCCTAGCCTAGCCGAAATCTACCCCCTCCCTTGGTAGAAAAGTTGCCTCTAGCATTGTTATAATGCCCAAAATACCCTAGCCCAAATCCCTTAGTCCTTAGTAGAAGTCACAAGAACTTCTAAGGTTTCGAGCTACCTGAGCGCATACAACCTGTGAGCTAAACCTCGCTCAGCGCGACTTTTATCTAGGATATTATCGGGCTTACCGAGGTAAATAATCCTAACCCTCTTTTGAATTAGAGAATACATACCGTAGTAGTATAAGAATAAGTATTAAATACTTGTAAGAATATCACGTAATATAATTGAACCATATCATAGTAGAAGGGTTTAAAAGAAGAATAATCAAATTGTACTTACATAGACTGCTTTCACAAGAGACTCGAGTAGCTCACCTGTAGGGAAGTGCGCCCAATTTTCCGTAGGATATAGAACCCTCTCGCTAGAATCAAGCATGCAGTAGTCTAGACGCTGATAGACGTGTCGACTAATATAGGTTGATTTCTCCGCGCGACATATTCAACTCGCGTGTGGTTTTCACGGTATGCATGTGATTCTTCCTAAAGCATGATATTTTAAAATATATATGTAGTACGTAGACGATACGTGTTAATCAATAATAACTACGACAATGTCTTTTGACTTAAGCTCGATTAATACTTACTGAATGTCTTCATGACTTAAGCCCTAATAATAAAGATCCAAAGCATTTCAAAAGAATATCAATCATTTTTAAATGTAAGAGAACACATTGGTTTTTAAAATGTGTTTAAGAGTTATACTAGCTTTATGGGAAGTTAGGTATAACCACTTAAGCATGATAAAAGAAACAATTTTCATGTGTTTATAATGCATTTATATTGATTTGTTAAAAGAAAATAAGATGGTTTGATAAGTAGATACGATATGACGCTACGTGTGTTGTCTTGTAACGCTTGTATAAGAGAGTATTCTTGTCAGGCTTATGTTGTTTAACGTAAGTTGTTACGTTAGTACAATATCACTCACCTCGACATATTACCGGGGTTAAGCCTCCGATGCGCTGGTAGACTCTGAGGTCCGGGACCATGATTCGAGAATACCTCACGCGGTCCAGTGGACCTACGCGAGCTACGGAGTTCCGTGTTAGTGACGCGGGTTATACCTCACGCGGTCTATGGGCCATACGCGACTACGAGTCCAGACGACGCCGAGGAGTAGCTACCTCGACGCGGTTACATACCCTACGCGCCTATATGAGGGCCTACGCGACTACGGAGTCCGTGATTAGGCTTGCATGGTGATACCACGCAATTGGCCCCGCCGATCATTCGCACTTCAGAAAAGACTCGCATACTTACCTATCGTTGCTCTTGCTTATGATGCGGCACTATGCGCTACTCGTTGTTTCATACATACTTGCAAAACTGATTTTAAAATGATATGTTTTCATTTAAGTACTTTACGCTTCATATACTTAGTATCTGTTGCATCGACTCTCTTCGGGCCGCGTCACGCCGCAGGTGGCAAGCAGTGCTAGATCCACATCCTGTGATCTCATAGCGCGTGAGCTCCATCTTCTCCGAGGCTCTACTTTCGTATGATCTCCCCAGAGATAGTTTTGTATTAGGTATGGTATGGCCCCGTCTCCGCCATAGTTGTTTATTTCCTTAGAGGTCTCAGAGTCATGTTGCATACTGGGATGTAATCGCAAACCTTGGTTTATGTATATATGCCAAAGGCAACCCTTTCTCGTAAACCGTATCATTTACAATTATTTCATGTCTTGTTTTATATTCCGCCGATTTTCTCTCGATGTATGACTACTGGTGCCCGTAGGCACTAAATACGCCCCGAACGGGTCGTGACAAAAGTGGTATCGTGAGCGCTTAATCCTGAAAGTGTCGATGCATCGTATCTAGTAGTTCGATTATCTGCCGCGCACCACACCAATAATCGTGAGGCTATAGGATATTTAGATTGGTTTCATTCTTCTCACTCGAGATCGTGCTTTAGAGTTGTGTTAAAGTCGACCTCTAACGATTCCTTTTCTCAGAATAGCTTATGCCTCCACGCAGGCAACCCGCCCGTATGGCAAGGCAAATGTGGAGTCGCTAGTGGGACACCTAGAGTCACGAGGGCTCTGCCCGCCTATACCGCAGACGCGAAGTTCTACGACGCCGCCACCCCAAAGCAGAGACTACAATACCTACACCTCCACCCCACACCGGAGCAGATTAGACGGGTTACAGAGACGGCCCGCCATCGCCAGATCGCGGGCCGCATACGAGGACAGCCGGACGCGGCAGCCAGCCCCAACCCCGCCAGACTCGTGGTTCACCCGAGGCGTAGAGCTCGAGGCTACGAGACTTCCCGAGTCAGAGCCCGCCGTAGTTTTACTGTCGAGGCCGAGGATGATCCGCAGGAGTTCATCCGCCGCCACAGAGGATTTTGAGAGCGATCGTATGCCGAGACCGAGTCCGCGATCTTTGGTTCACATAGGTCGCGCGATACCGCAATGATTGGTTTGATTCGCGAGTTATCCCGGAGAGCACGCGCCCCGCCTACTGGGATGAGTTCTCGCAGGCTTTCTCACTCACTTCTTGCCTCCACGTACGGCGAGGGCTCGCCGATAGATTTTTACCGCCGAGGCAGAGGACGACCGCCGTGAGTACAATGTCGAAGTTTGATTCATCGCTCGATATGTCCCAAATTGTAGCAGATACGAGGATAGGTGCACCGCCACGCCACCGCTAGATGATTATATGGCCGAAGTCACTGCGCGTGTTTCTTCACCGTATGGACATTACCGCACGCAGCTCATGCTCGATGCGGCGAGCAGAGACCGACGGCCGACAGCAAAGAACAAAAGAAGACCAGACGACAGGTCTTTGGTGGCTATCGTGCGAGGCCTCAGCAGCAGCCTAGATTTGCACCACACCACCGTGAGCACTCCCGCACCGCCCTCAAGACACCTGAGATATTCGAGGCGCATCAGTGGCCCCAGACTTCGACGCCCAGAGCAACAGAGGTATCGCCGACGGACCACCCCCTAAGCGTGGCCGACGCAGATCCCACTTCGAGTCGCGGTGCTACGGAGCTTGTTTCGCCAGGCGCAGGTCACTATGCGAGGAACCGTCTCACCAAGGGCGCACGATGGTAGGGTCACCACGTGTTCTTTCGCACGTTTTCTTCATCCTCGACAACTACCGCCTGAGGGCAAGGTACTCATGGACCAGCCAGCGCGCAGGTCGTGGCGCGAGTCCCAGCTAGCGGTCCTCGTAACCGTGATTTATGCTTTGTCCACCGACAGATCGTGAGGCCTCACCGATGTCGCCACAGTACCTTATCGGGCCGGTTTGACGTATGCTTGATAGATCCGGTTCTACTCGCCCCATATATCTCCCTTGTCGCTAGTAGGATGTGGATGTAGCCCGAGTCCATGCACTTTCGAGGTAGCTACGCCAAATGGTGATTCTGGTAGCTCGACGTATATGAGCTTGTCCGTGACTATTTACGCCGCACCAGCCGACTTGATAGAGTCGAGATGATCGACTTCGACGTAATCACGGGATTGATTGCTAGCTTCTGCTACGCCAATGTAGACCGCAGAGAGAGAGTAGCACCCAGCTCTCCGGCGAGCTTGCCGAGCGGGAGGAGCACCAGACGCCGGCGGTAGGTTTATTTCCTACCAAAGGCTAGGAAGACGGTGCGTGCGGTATATCTACCATCTCGCTCGTGTTTGATATCAAGTCGCAGACTGCATTTTCCGCCGGGCCTGGTCGGAGTTCCCGCACGCAGTTTCCGCACGACTTCCCGTATCCTCCCGAGAGGAGATCGAGTTTTGTATAGACATATCGCACACTCTACTTATTTCCATTCCGCCATACGTAACGGCACCCGCCGAAGTTGAGAGTCAAGGATCACTTAGGATTTGCCGGAGAAGCGGCTTCATCAGCCTAGTGTTTCTCCCCTCGGGAGCGCCAGATTGTTCGCAAGTTAGGACGACGCCGCGACGTGTGTTGATTACATGTGCCGAACAAGGTGACCATTAAGAATGTATACTCTTCCCGTGATTGATGATTTGTTCGACCAGCTGCGTGCGTAGATGTTTCTCCAAGATTGATCTACGGCCGCTATCATCAAAGTAGTCGAGAGGCTGATGTCCCTAGATCGCATTCCGACCAGACGGAATTATGAGTTCGTGGTCATGTCTGGGTCGACCAACGCCCAAGAGATTCATGGATTTGATGAACCGAGTGTTCAAACCATTTTTCGACACGCTTGCGATAGTGTTCATCGATGATATCTTCGTTTATTCTCGCCAGAGCAGAGTACGCGAGCATTTGGCGATCAGGCCGACAGCTTCCAGACTCAGCAGCTTGCACGCCAAGTTTTCCAAACGTGAGTTTTGCTGACTTCGTGGCTTTTCGGCATATTGTCGGGCCGATGGTAATCGAGTGGATACGCCAAGATCGGCGCAGACTTGCCTAGACCTACTACTCCGGCCAGAGGTTCGCAGCTCGGGCCTCAGCAGATATTATCGCGTTCGTGGAGAAGTTTTCTATCTCTCGCACCATTGACTAGGCCGACTCGGCGCAACATGTTTCAGCCCGGATCGATGTCAGGAGCGGTGGTTTCCGCTGTCGAAGAGAGATCGACGATCGCCTCGCTCTACTCTTCCGCAGGTCCGCATTGCTATGTCGCGGTATCGCGACGCCAGCATCGTTGGGATGTGTTGATGCAGCATGGCAAGGTTATAGCATACGCATCCCGACAAACCAAGAAACACGAGGAACTACCCCACCCATGATTCGAGTCGCGCCGTGATTCACACTTCAAGATCCGAGGCACTATTTGTAATGGGTTCACGTGGATATTTATACGCACCACAAGAGCCTCCAAGATATCTTCACCGTAGGAGCCGAACTTACGATGCAGACGGTGGTTAGAGTTGCTAAGGATTACGATGTTGATATCCCGTACCACCCGGAAAGCCAACGCCAGGCGTATGCCTTAGTAGGTCACGGGAGCCCATCGACGCAAGCCAGAGAGAGGGATACGGTTCGTGATTTGCATCGCTTAGCGAGCCTCGTGTCCGCTTGATTGATTCTCGATAGCAGCGGGTTCGAAGTTCGCGAGGTTGCCGAGTCTTCCATCGCCGGCGAGGCGAAGAGGCAACAGCTCGAGATCCGCTTTGACACGCTATCGCGATATAGCTCTTCGCAGGCGCGGTCCTTTGAGGTAGCACCACTGGTGCTAAGGTTTCGAGGGCGTTGTGTGTTCCAGATGTTTCGTGACTTCGCAGCAGTTCTCGGAGAAGCACACAAATACTTCATCATCCATCCGTGGTCGACCAAAATGTACCACGACCTTAGATCCGTATCGCGGACGGCTTAAAGAGGACGCTGCAGAGTTCGTAGCTCAAAGGCCCATGTTGTCGCGATGCTGAAGGCAGAGCACCAGAGGCCCGTGGTTTGTTGCAGCGATAGAGATCCCGACCGAAGCCGAGGTAATCAACACGGACTTCATCACAGATTACCTCGCACTCGTAGGAGACATGATTCTATATGGGTTATCGCCGACAGTCGACTAAATCAGCCCACTTTCTTCCCGCCAAGACCACTTTTTCTACCGAGGATTATGCCGACTTTACATCCGAGAGATCGCCGATCGCATGAGTCCCTACTTCGATCATATCGCATGCAGGAGCCCGCCATACGCTAACTTCGAGGTATTTCCAGAGGTTTAGGACGCAGTGAGCCTCGAAAATCGCATTCCATCCACGTATGCATCGGACAAAGCCGAGCGCACTATCCGCACTTCGAGGATATGCCGCGAGCCTGTTATCGATCGCAGGGTAGCCGAGGATCATTTGCCTCTAGTTGAGTTCGCACAATAATAGCTACCACCCAAGATTCGGGATGGCGCCTTACGAGGCCTTGTATGAGGAAGTGCAGACGCCATAGTTGGTTCGACGTGGGCGAGGTGCGCAAATGGGACCAGATTTGGCGCAGCAGTGCCGATAAGGCGGCTTATCCGAGAGCGGCTATCGACAAATGAGTCGATGTAAGTCGACGCAGATCATCGCCGCCGCATCCGAGTTCGCAAATGATGATTGGGTTTTCAGGCGCCACCTACGGCGGTGATGAGATTCGGAAGAGGAAACTCACCAAGGTACATCGGGCCGCTTCGTGATTATCCGCAGCGGCAAAGTTGCTCATGAGCTGGATCTCGCCGTCCGATCCGGAGGCGCGGCATCCGGTTTTCACGATCTATGCCGGCGAGATGTATCGGATCCATCTAGTGGTACACCATTGACGATGTCCAGTGACCGCGGTTATCGTATGCGAGATTCCCATACGATAGTCGATCGTCAAAGTTAGGCGCTCATGACTAAGGATGTGCCTTCCACAAAGTCTTGTGGCGAACGAGCCAGGAGGAGATGACGCGAAGTCGAGGAGGAGACATGAGGCGGAGGTATCCTCACTTATTCCCCACACCTCCGTAACTTACTTTCCTATTTGGTTTAATTTTCGTAAATTGTTGTTGTTATATCAGGCTACGCGTGGCACTTGCAAACCGCTTAAGCTTTATCGATAATCGTTTCAAAGGAACATTCGACGAATGTTTCTAAGGAGGAGAATGTTATACCGATTTCGAGTATGTACGCGAGGCACGCACGCAAAGTTTAGCCTTAAAGTTAGCCAAGTTCAAAATTATGCACAACTCGCTAAAAGAATCGCTTTCCGACGCAAACGCTTCCACAACTTCCGTAGGAAAAATTCCGCTATGCCATTTCTAATTTTTGCGGATTTTTCCGGAGACGAAACATTTTGATCAACGGAGGGCGACACTTGTCACCCTCCAATCGATGGACTTGAATCGCCCATCGACGAATCGACTACGGATGGCACGCTTTTGTGCCTTTGCACAAGCCGGGGAGTTGGTAGGATATTTGTGTGTAGTAGATAGAATGGACACTTGCCTAAATCTTCACCCTACACTTGCCTTGCACTTGGCATCATCTTCGACCCTTGGGCCATGGCTTGACCTATAAACACTTCTTAAGATGAAGAGTTCTTCATCCACAAATTCCTTTCCAAGTCTTGAAAATCCTCCTCTCCTCGAGCTTGTTTCGCCCAACACCCCCTTTGAGAAGCTTTCCGAGGCTACCCCCTAGCCTACCAAATCTACCCCCTCCCTTGATAGAAAAGTTGCCTCTAGTATTGTTATAATGCCCAAAATACCTCAGCCCAAATCCCTTAGTCCTTAGTAGAAGTCACAAGAACTTCTAAGGTTTCGAGCTACCGAGCGCATAACCCAGAGCTAAACTCGCTCAGCGCGACTTTTATCTAGATATTATCGGGCTTACCGAGGTAAATAATCCTAACCCTCTTTGAATTAGAGAATACATACCGTAGTAGTATAAGAATAAGTATTAAATACTTAAGAATATCACGTATCGTAATCGAATCATATCACGCAGGCGGTTTAAAAGAAGAATAATCAAATTGTACTTACATGTGACTGCTTTCACAAGACTCGAGTAGCTCACCGCAGGGAAGTCGCCCAATTTTCCGTAGGATATAGAACCCTCTCGCTTAGAATCACATGCAGTAGTCTAGACGCTGATAGACGGTTCCGACTATTATAGGTTGATTTCTCTCGCGACATATTCAACTCGCGTGGTTTTCACGGTAAGGTATGCGATTCTTCCTAAAGCATGATATTTTAAAATATATATGTAGTACAGAGACGCATACGTGTTAATCGAATAATAACTACGCATAATGTCTTTTGACTTAAGCCCGATTAATACTTACTGCAATGTCTCGCGACTTAAGCCCTAATAATAAAGATCTAAAAGCATTTCAAAAGAATATCAATCATTTTTAAATGTAAGAGAACAAATTGGTTTTTAAAACAGTTTAAGAGTTATACTAGCTTTACGGGAAGTTAGGTATAACCACTTAAGCATGATAAAAGAAACAGCTTTGCCTATGTGTTTATAACAGACTTATATTGATTTGTGAAAAGAAAAATAAGATGGTTTGATAAGTAGACGATATGACGCTACGCGTGTTGCTGTCTTGTAACGCTTGTATAAGCAGAGTATTCTTGTTGGCTTATGTTGTTTAACGGTAAGTTGTTATGTTAGTACAATATCACTCACCTCTTGACATATTACGGGTTGTCGCCTCCGACGCGGTAGACTCAGCGGTCCGGGACCATGATTCGAGAATACCTACGCGGTCCAGGACCCACGCGAGCTACGGAGTTCCGTGTTAGCGACGCGGTTATACCTCACGCGTCTATGTGGCCACGCGGACTACGAGTCCAGATTTACGCCGAGGAGTAGCTACCGACGCGTGGTTACATACCCTACGCGGCCTATACGAGCCGCCTACGCGACTACGGAGTCCGTGATTAGGCTTGACGGTGATACCACGCAATCGGCCCGCTCGATCATTCGCACCTAGAAAAGACCTCATAGCTTACCTATTGTTGCTCTTGTTTATGATGCGGCACTATGTGCGCTACCTCGTTGTTTCATACATACTTGCAAAACTGATTTTAAAATGATATGTTTTCATTTAAGTACTTTACGCTTCATATACTTAGTACCGTTGTAGATCGACTCTCTTCTGGGCCGCGCTCATGCCGCAGTGGCAAGCAGTGCTAGATCCACATCCCAGATCTCTCATACAGGTGTCGAGCTCCATCTTCTCCGAGGCTCTACTGGGTACGATCTCCCGTCAGATAGTTTTGTAATAGTGGTACGCGGCCCCGTCCCGCCATAGTTGTTTATTTCCAGAGGTCTGAGTCATGTTGCATACTGGGATGTAATCGCAAACCTTGGTTTATGATATATGTCGAAAGGCAACCCTTTTCTCGTAAACTGTATCATTTACAATTATTTCATGTCTTGTTTTATATTCCGCGATTTTCTCGATGTATGACTACTGGGTGCTCGGGTAAGGCACTAACACGCCCGAACGGGTCGTGACACTGGTACCGTTGCATCGACTTTCTGGCCGCTCATGCCGCAGGTGGAAACAGTGGTAGATCCTCATTCTAGATCCTTACTCGTGTCGTGAGCTCCATTTCTCCGAGGCTCGACTTTTTGACGACTCTCCCCGATGTTCTAGATATTTTGTACATTCAGTGGTATGGGCCCCGCCCCGCCATAGTTGTTTACATTCCTGCAGGTCCGTAGTCCCGTAAAGTCGATGTAATCGCTGCATTTGGTACATATATATATGCCGAAGACAACTTTTTCTCGATAAACCGTGTTACATTTTACATTTGTTTCATGTCTTTATTTATTATTCCGCCGACACTGATGTATGTCTACTGGGTGCCCGGTAAGGCACCACACTGCTCGGATCGGCCGTGACAAAAGTAGTATCGCAGCGCTTAATCATCTAAGGCGTCTACAGCATCGTATCTAGTAGAGTCTGATTATCGGTCAGCACCACACCAATAATCGTGAGGCTATAGGATATTTAGGATTGGTTTCCATTCTTCTCACTCAGATCAGATTTGTCACGACCCGATCCTGCCCGCGATCGTGCCTTACCCCGCACCCTAGTGATACTACATCGTAGAAAACCAATGGAAATAAAACTTAAACATACGAACATGAGACAAGATAATAAAACAAAGCAACCAAACGGTTACCTTCCAATAAAATATATATAAACAACTCTTTCAAAACGAATACTTAATCCTTTTACAAAACCCCGCCCACACAAAGGCTACAAACCTCTAAGATTTACAATAACTATGACGGACAGGCTCCGCCATACCCCGAATGTACAAGAACCTACAACTCAGTGGAACACATACCAAAAGATAAGCCTCCAAGGAACGGAGCTTCCCAACGCTACAAAGGTGATCCTAAGAGCTGGATCGACACCAACGATTTCTACCGCAGATTAACGCACTTCGGCGAGGTCAAGACAACAGTACCAAGTATGTGAAATCAGAATATCAGAAATGAAATCATAATAGTCTATATAAAGCAGAGACATGATGATGACCAAGCTACAAGACATAACATATAACTAGTTACATCAAGTCGTGACTCACGCTCCAAATTATCACTGCGTTCGTGGAATTTCTTCCTCACCGCCAGCTTATGATATGACAAAGATCAAGGAGTATACATGAACACCGTGTCCCACTTGGTCATAAAAACCGTGATAGACAAGTATAACTACCAGATCCGACCGCATTAATAATATAATGCAACCAAAACACGGCCGACACGGCAAGCCATGAGAGCCGACTATCGGATACCAAGGCCGGCCACGAGTCGACCGGCAAGTACGAGGGTCGACCACCAGGACCAAGGTCAGACACGACTTCGCCACTACACCGAACGGCAAGTGCGAGGGTCGACCACGTACCAAGGCCGAATCACCATGACGGGCAAGTACGAGCCGACCACCGTGACCAAGGCCGAACAAGAAGAAACCTCATGGAAAGCTAGTCCATAAAAATAACAATTCTTGCACAACCAAGGCTATCATCACAAGCATAAGCAAGCTACGCAACAACAAGCATAGGCAAGTTACACAACACAAGCATAGGCAAGTTACACAACAACCAAGATAGCAAGTTACACAACACAAGCTACTTTCATTTTATGCCAAAGTCCGCTTTAACCCTAAAGTACTACGACGTTAAATTCCTTTTAAAGAGATCCATTCCTTTATAAAAGTCACCCGACGTCCGTAGTATAAAAATAGAGTGACGAACATTGTTAAGTAAACAAAAATGCTTTCCTTTGTAAAAATCAAGTAACAACCTTATTTTCCAAACGCTCAAGTTTGCCTAATTTCAAATGCTCAAGTTTCTCATTTTTAGAAAAGGTCTCTTAGTTCATAGTTTTAACTTTAAAACATAATTCTCCTTTAATGATTTGAGAAACATATGCCTTATATGAGTAGGTTATTCTTGTTTATAATCGATCTTATTAAGCAACCATGATCTAGATATGTAATATCATTTTGTCTCATCTTAGCTTCTATGCAGATTGAGGTTTCTACTGGTTTTAATACGATACATCATTATTCAATACATTTTCCTTTATTACGCCGCAGTTGGTCCTGTCGATACACATTCCGATTTCCAAATCAAGAAACATTATCCCTTTAAATAAAACCAAGTACTCATTACTCACGAATGAGGTTTCACACAAACATTCACATTAAACAAATAAGTTAAGTCTCTTATCTTATAAGATCAAGTCTCTTAACTTCTAACATCAAGAAACCATTTTCTTTACCTCTCTTAAGACATTATACCTAACTCCCATAAAGCTAGTATAACTCTTTTTAAAACCTTTAAAACCAAGTGTTACTTCTCCTTCAAAACGATTTATAAATCTTTGAAATACATCAAGTTCTTTATTATAACTAGCCGCTTATAATTCATATCGCTACCTTTTAAAACCACAAAGTATTTTCTTACCTACATAAAGTCGTTATAACCAACTTCCCATAAAGCCGTTATAACACTTTATGTTTTAAAACAATCAAACACGCTAACACACGACGCTTCACCGCATTACATAGTTCACACATATCATGCTATAAGAGATAGGAAGAGGTTCACATACCTCGCGACGAGTGCCGACTAATAGCAAAACGCTCCAAGTACTTCAAACCGCTTCGCTACTCCTTAAGCCACGTAGATCGCACCACACGTAGTACTTCAACCTATAAGGCCACAAGGCTTATTAACATCGCTCCATATTCTACGTAAAATTCGCAAAGACTCTCCCGCAAATATAATCTCCTCCTTTACCGAGGCCGCTACCAAGCCAACCGGTGTGGTTTGCACGCCTAACCTGACGCGGTACAATTTACTCACGCATACTACACAAGTTCATCAGAATACGCCCTATGTAATTACAGCTTCTCTTATTTAAATTCAGCTTAAGTCGCAAGACATTGTCGTAAGTATTATTCAGCTTAAGTCAAAGACATTGCCGCACGCCTATGTTCAATTCTATATATAGTATACTTTAACTATATACTCCTACAACATGTAATTTCCAATTACAAATGTAAGGTCAAGAATGTTTACCTCGATAAGCCCAAAATTATCCGAGTTTATACGCCGATCCCGAGCAAGGTTTAGCTCCTACTCCGAGTGTCTAACCGCTCCAACAACCCTTAGAAGTTCTAACCAACTTCTACTTATAACTTCAACTACGTGAAGATTTACTTAGGTTTCGCTTTAGCGATCGAGGGAAAGTATAATGGTATTTTCTCGGCTAGTATAAGTGTAACTCGGGAATACTACAAGGTATTTGGGGCCAAGGTATTCGACATTATAACAATACTAGAGAGTATTTCTATACCACTACAAGGGTATTTATACGAGACAACTAGGCAGTGGGTACCCCTACTACCAACCACTACAGCTTTAGGGGAAACTCTCGCCAAAGGCCACTAGGAGTGGAGTGGAGAGGCTTTGGACGAGAACTACAAGAGGAGGGAGTATTTTGAGACTTGTAGATTGCTCAATTTTTGACGAAGAAAGTTCATCAACTAAGCGGGTATTTATAGGTCAAGTGAAGGCCAACCAACGGCCAAGACGGTGCCAAGTGCAAGGCAAGTGTAAGGCCAAGATTAAGCCACGGCAACCTTATCCATCTACACAAAAATATCCTACCTAACCCTTGACCAAAATTGGGCAACAAAACGCGCCAAGAATGGCCAATTGTCATTCAACCTCTTTCCAATGCGAGGTGACACACGCCACCCTCCCGCTGGTCCAAAATGTTACGCCTCTCTAAAAATCCGCAAAAATTATAAATGACAAAGCCGAATTTTCCCTACGAAAGTCGTGGAAACGCTTCGCCTAAAACGACTCTAACCGTGTCAGGTACAAATTTCGAATCTATGCCTACTTTAAGGCTCAAATTGTATACGCACGCCTCACGCATATACCCGAAATACGGTATAACATTCTCCTCCTTAGAAACATTCGCCCCGAATGTTCCTTCTCGAGACGTATAACGATAGAGTTCTTCTAAAAGTTGCCAACGCCACAACCGCCACTAAACACCCGCAGAAATACTTACATCCAAGTCCACGAGGAAACACCTCTAACATCACAAACTTTTGTCACCTTGCCGCGAGGTTCTAGTGTCACTCCACGACTCCAACAAACGGTACCGATCGCACGCGATTCCCGAGGTCTAAAATATACATCCTTCGCACCTTCTCCCGTCACAAGAAATGATCATATCTATGCTCGCAATACATGCTCGCTTTACCCTTACTCGCCGCACTTTCTAACACTTGAACTCTTCTAGTATACGCATTCACACTTTAGTCAACGCTCGCTTTCCAACCTCGAGCCACTACCTCCAAACTTGGTCATCTTACTAGCTTCACTTCTTTACTAAGGCCATTCCCGCCTTCACGAACCGACTCGCCGAACATACCCACGAACTCATACGACGGTCATCTAAACCCGCCTAGCACCCTCGTGACCTTACCACCGGGCGACCACCCAGAGCCGACCCCACTTTGAAACCGCCGCGGTCGCCCTCAACACGGCCCCAACCCGATCCACTAACGCATCACGCCTGCTCCCACCCTAACAATCTTACTCAACAGTCATGAAAGCTACCACTTCCATTTAACACTACTCAAGGAAATTATCACACAACACATTCTAGGCATAAATGTATTCCGACAAGGATCACTTGCAAAACTGGTACTCAAGACGCACCTTACATCTAAGGTCTCAACATGAAATATTCTAAAGTTCACACTTTCCATGCCCCCATACAAATCCTTTCAACTAGCCAAGCTTTCTAACTCATAACCATCATAACGCTTATCCGAACGTAGCACACAATAATAAGTGTCATCATCTCATGCATACAAATCTTTAAAGCGGTTAAGGATATACTAAAAATAGGCGGCTCAAAGGACCGCTTAAAATCGGGAACTTCCACCGCGACTTCTACCGGCTCACGGTACGGTAACATCCCGCTCAAGCTAAGGCGAAGAACCCGCAATCGCTTAAGAGTCCATGCTATCTCGCCAGCATACTCGTCGGATGGGCCTTCTGCCGATGGCCTCGCTGCCGCAAAATAATAATCCCCGAAAGTTAGTACGACACTCTCTTTACGGCTTTCCACAACGCCACACCGAGACAAGTGGCACTCATCCGCGAGCATTCCCGCCTCCCGAAAATCAAACTCGGGAGCCCCGACCGCCTCAATATCTCGGCGTCCCGGCGCCGCGAGGACCACTCAGATCGCGAGGCGCATAATCGCTCGGCCAGGCGGTCCGCCTCGAAGTCACCAAAGCGACTCGCTGCTCGCCTCTTCTCACGACTCGTCATTCCGCCGATTTATCCTCTCTCACATCCTGCAGCATAAGCTCGCACGCGGCAATGTCCATGCCCTACAAGAGCTACACCAACAACTTCTGGCCAGGTGATCATCGAGCCTCAGAATAAATCGTGCACTCGATCCTCCATACTAGCTACCAACGCGGACGCACGCCAATGAGTCGAACTCCACATTGTACTTCCGAATCAGACGCCTGCTCGTCAGAACACCAAAAATCTGTCGCCCGAGCCCTCTCATCAGCCGAGGCAAGAAATGTGCAAGAAAGGCCTCGAGAACTCGCCCCATAAAGCCGGAAGCCGCATGCTCTCCCGACAGCTCCCACGAATCAAACTGGGCCGATCATCAGATCACGCACTGATGCGAACCTAGACCACCGACTCGGTCTCCGATGCCTCGATCACTTACGATCCGTCAGAATCGCTTGATAAACTCCTCGCGATCATCCTCGTGCCTCACCCATAAAACTCGCGGCCTACAACTCGTAAAAATCCCGTAGCCTCGAACTATCTCGATCTAAAGTAACCATCGTGCATCGAATCGCGGCCCACTTATCCTCAAGTCTGCCACAACCCCGCCATTAATCGCCCACTTTTGTAACTCATCTCTCTCGCCTGCATCGCGGATCGAGGCTCGTGTATCGCGGTCTCTCGCCACGCTTTACTCGCAGCCTCCTTCACGCTTTGCCCTTCTTCGGCCGCTTTACGCGAGGCATAATCGTAAAAACGGCACGCCGTAGGGTCCAATCTTATCACACGCCTTTAAGGCACGATCTCGTAACGGTAAGAATGGAAACTAATCCTAAATGTCTCAGCACTCTCGATTATAGACGTGGTGCACAACACATCGATAATCAAGACTTACTAGACACGGTTCAGACACTTTCCGAGGACTAATCGCTCGATACCACTTTTGTCACGACTCCGATCCTGCCCGCGATCGTGCCTTACCCCGCACCCTAGTGATACTACATCGTAGAAAACCAAATGAAATAAAAACTTAAATACGAACATGAGACAAGATAATAAAACAAAGCAACCAAACTGCTACCTTCCAATAAAATATATATAAACAACTCTTTCAAAACGAATGCTTTAATCCTTTTACAAAACCCCGCCCACACAAAGGCTACAAACCTCTAAGATTTACAACAACTATGACGGACAGGGCCCCGCCATACCCCGAATGTACAAGAACCTACAACTCAGTGGAACACATACCAAAAGATAAGCCTCCAAGGAACGGAGCTTCCCAATGCTACCAAAGGTGATCCTAAGAGCTGGATCGACACACTAATGTACTTCTACCGCAGATGAACGCACTTCAAGCGAGGTCAAGATAACAGTACCAAGTATGTGAAATCAGAATATCAGAAATGAAATCATAATAGTCTATATAAAGGAGACACGATGATGACCAAGCTACAAGACATAACATATAACTAGTTACATCAAGTCGTGACTCACGCCTCCAAATTATCACTGTGTCGTGGAATTTCTTCCTCACCGCCATAGCTTTATGATACGACAAGACTAAGGAGTATACATGAACACCGTGTCCCACCTGGTCATAAAAACCGTGATAGACAAGTATAACTACCAGATCCGACTGCATCAATAATATAATGCAACCAAAACACGGCCGATACGGCAAGCCGCAGAGCCGACCATCGGATACTAAGGCCGGCCACGAGTCGACCGGGCAAGTACGAGGGCTGACCACTGTGACTAAGGTCAGATCACGAGACTTCGCCACTACACCGAACGGGCAAGCGAGGGTCGACCACGTACCAAGGCCGAATCACCATGAGACGGCAAGTACGCAGAGCCGACCACCGTGACCAAGGCCGAACAAGAAGAAACCTCATGGAAAGCTAGTCCATAAAAATAACAATTCTTGCACAACCAAGGCTATCATCACAAGCATAAGCAGTTACGCAACAACAAGCATAGGCAAGTTACACAACACAAGCATAGGCAAGTTACACAACAACCAAGATAGGCAAGTTACACAACACAAGCTACTTTCATTTTATGCCAAAGTCCGCTTTAACCCTAAAGTACTACGTGACGTTAAATTCCTTTTAAAGAGATCCATTCCTTTTATAAAGTCACCCGATGTCCGTAGTATAAAAATAGAGTGACGAACATTGTTAAGTAAACAAAAATGCTTTCCTTTGTAAAAATCAAGTAACAACCTTATTTTCCAAACGCTCAAGTTTGCCTAATTTCAAATGCTCAAGTTTCATTTTTAGAAAAGGTCTCTTAGTTCATAGTTTTAACTTTAAAACATAATTCTCCTTTAATGATTCGAGAAACATATGCCTTATACGTGAGTAGGTTATTCTTGTTTATAATCGATATTATTAAGCAAACATGATCTAGATATGTAATATCATTTTGTCTCATCTTAGCTTCTATGCAGACGAGGTTTCTACCGTTTTAATACGATACATCATTATTCAATACATTTTCCTTTATTACGCCGCAGTTGTCCTGTCGATACACATTCTCGATTTCCAAATCAAGAAACATTATCCCTTTAAATAAAACCAAGTACTCATTACTCACGAATGAGGTTTCACACAAACATTCACATTAAACAAATAAGTTAAGTCTCTTATCTTATAAGATCAAGTCTCTTAACTTCTAACATCAAGAAACCATTTTCTTTACCTCTTAAGACATTATACCTAACTCCCCATAAAGCTAGTATAACTCTTTTTAAAACCTTTAAAACCAAGTGTTACTCTCCTTCAAAACGATTTATAAATCTTTTGAAATACATCAAGTTCTTTATTATAACTAGCCGCTTATAATTCATATCGCTACCTTTTAAAACCACAAAGTATTTTCTTACCTACATAAAGTCGTTATAACCAACTTCCCATAAAGCCGTTATAACACTTTATGTTTTAAAACAATCAAACACAGCTTAACACACGACGCTCACCGCACTACATAGTTCACACATATCATGCTATAAGAGATAGGAAGAGGTTCACATACCTCGCGACGAAGTGCCGACTAATAGCAAAACGCCCAAGTACTTCAAACCGCTTCGCTCCTTAAGCCACGTAGATCGCACCACACGTAGTACTTCAACCTATAAGGCCACAAGGCGCTTTATTAACATCGCTCCATATTCTACGTAAAATTCGCAAAGACTTCCCGCAAATAAGTAATCTCTCCTTTACCGAGGCCGCTACCAAGCCAACCGTGGGGTTTGCACGCCTAACCTGACGTACAATTTACTCACGTAATACTACACAAGTTCATCAGAATACACCCTATGTAATTACGTCAGCTTCTCTTATTTAAATTCAGCTTAAGTCGCAAGACATCGCTGTAAGTATTATTCAGCTTAAGTCAAAGACATTGCCGCACGCCTATGTTCAATTCTATATATAGTATACTTTAACTATATACTCCTACAACATGTAATTTCCAATTACAATAAGGTCAAGAATGTTTACCTCGATAAGCCCAAAATTATCCGAGTTTATACGTCGATCCCGAGCAAGGTTTAGCTCCTACTCCGAGTGCTCCAATCCGCCTCCAAACAACCCTTAGAAGTTCTAACCAACTTCTACTTATAACTTCAACTACTGTGAAGATTTACTTAGGTTTCGCTTAGCGATCGAGGGAAAGTATAATGGTATTTTCTCGGCTAGTATGTTGTAACCTGGAATACTACAAGGTATTTTGGGGCCAAGGTATTCGACATTATAACAATACTAGAGAGTATTTCTATACCACTACAAGGGTATTTATACGAGACAACTAGGCAGTGTGTGGGTACCCTACCACCAACCACTACAAAGCGGAGGGGAAACTCTGCCAAAGGCCACTAGGAGTGAGGGGAGAGGCTTTGGACGAGAACTACAAGAGGAGGGAGTATTTTGAGACTTGTAGATTGCTCAATTTTTGGATGAAGAAAGTTCATCAACTAATGGGTATTTATAGGTCGTCAAGGCCAACCAACGGCCAAGATGGTGCCAAGTGCAAGGCAAGTGTAAGGCCAAGATTAAGCCACGCAACCTTATCCATCTACACAAAAATATCCTACCTAACCCTTGACCAAAATCGGGCAACAAAACGCGCAAGAATGGCCAATTGTCATTCAACCTCTTTCCAATGCGAGGGTGACACATGTCACCCTCCCGCTGGTCCAAAATGTTACGCCTCTCTAAAAATCCGCAAAAATTATAAATGACAAAGCCGAATTTTCCCTACGAAAGTCGTGGAAACGCTTCGCCTAAAAACGACTTAACCGGTGTCAGGTACAAATTTCGAATCTATGCCTACTTTAAGGCTCAAATTGTATACGCACGCCTCACGCATACTCCGAAATACGGTATAACATTCTCCTCCTTAGAAACATTCGTCCCGAATGTTCCTTCTCGAGACGTATAACGATAGAGTTCTTCTAAAAGTTGCCAACGCCACAACCGCCACTAAACACCCGCAGAAATACTTACATCCAAGTCCACGAGGAAACACCTCTAACATCACAAACTTTTGTCACCTTGCCGCGAGGTTCTAGTGTCACCCGCGACCCAACAAACGGTACCTGATCGCACGCGATTCCCGAGGTCTAAAATATACATCCTTCAGACCTTCTCCCGCCACAAGAAATGATCATATCTATGCTCGCAATACATGCTCGCTTTTACCCTTACTCGCCAGATTTTCTAACACTTGAACTCTTCTAGTATACGCATCACACTTTAGTCAACGCTTCGCTTCCAACCTCGAGCCACTACCTCCAAACTTGGTCATCTTACTAGCTTCACTTCTTTACTAAGGCCATTCCCGCCTTCACGACCGATTCTCGTCGAACATACCCACGAACTCATACGATGGTCATCTAAACTCCGCCTAGCACCCTCGTGACCCTACCACCGCGACCACCCAGAGCCGACCCCACTTTGAAACCGCCGCGGTCGCTCCTCAACATGGCCCCAACCCGATCCACTAACGCATCACGCCTGCTCCCGACCCTAACAATCTTACTCAACAGTCATGAAAGCTACCACTTCCATTTAACACTACTCAAGGAAATTATCACACAACACATTCTAGGCATAAAATGTATTCCGACAAGGATCACTTGCAAAATCTGACTCAAGACGACCTTACATCTAAGGTCTCAACATGAAATATTCTAAAGTTCACACTTTCCATGCCCCCATACAAATCCTTTCAACTAGCCAAGCTTTCTAACTCATAACCATCATAACGCTTATCCGAACGTAGCACACAATAATAAGGTCATCATCTCACGATACAAATCTTTAAAGGGTTAAGGATATACTCAAAATAGGCGTTCAAAGGACCGCTAAAATCGGAACTTCCACCGCGACTTACCGGCTCGCCGGCATTTAACATCCCGCTCAAGCATGGAAGGTGAAGAACCCGCAATCGCTTCTAAGAGTCCATGCTATCTCGCCAGCATACTCGCCTGACAGCCTTCGCCGATGGCCTCGCTGGGCCGCAAAATAACAATCCTCGAAGTTAGTACGACACTCTCCTTTACGGCTTTCCACAACGCCACACCGAGACAAGGGCAACTCATCCGCGAGCATTCCCGCTTCCTCAAAATCAAACTCGGGAGCCCCGACCGCTTCCCGAATATCTCGGCGTCCCGGCGCCGCGAGGACCACTGCAGATCGCGAGGCGCATAATCGCTCGCCGAGGCGGTCCGCTCGAAGTCACCAGCGACTCGCTGCTCGCCTCTTCTCACGACTCGTCATTCCGCTGATTTATCCTCTCTCACATCCTGCATAAGCTCGCACGCGGCAATGTCCATGCCCACCAAGAGCTACACCAACAACTTCGCCAGCGATCATCGAGCCTCAGAATAAATCGGTGCACTCGATCCTCCATACTAGCTACCAACGCGGGACGACGCCAATGAGTCGAACTCACATCAGACTCCCGAATCAGACGCCTGCTCGTCAGAACACCAAAAATCTGTTCGCCCGAGCCCTCTCATCAGCCGAGGCAAGAAATGTGCAAGAAAGGCCTCGAGAACTCGCCCCATAAAGCCGGAAGTGCATGCTCTCCCGACAGCCCCACGAATCAAACCAACGATCATGATCACGCACTGATGCGAACTCAGACCACCGACTCGGTCTCCGATGCCTTGATCACTCATGATCCGTCAGAATCGCTTGATAAACTCCTCGCGATCATCCTCGTGCCTCACCCATAAAACTCGCGCTTACAACTCGTAAAAATCCCGTAGCCTCAACTATCTCGATCTAGTGAACCATCGTGCTATCGAACCGCCGCCCACTTATCCTCAAGTCCGCCACAACTCGCCATTAATCGCCCACTTTTGTAACTCATCTCTCCGCCTGCATCGCGGATCGAGGCTCGTGCATCGTGGTCTCGCCACGCTTACTCGCAGCCTCCTCTCGCCGCTTTGCCCTTCGCCCGGGTTGCTTTACGCGAGGCATAATCGTAAAACGGCACGCTGAGGGTCCAATCTTATCACACACCGCACTCGTAAATTCTGAGGATAGATAAGTTGGCAAACATGTGTGAAGGATTTTGAGTTTACCTTTGAGTATTGGACCCCAGTTGTTAAGGATTGTAAGGTGTTTAAAAGGCCTAGTGTGTAGTCCGTTGAATCTAGGTCCCAACGCAACCAACCGCTCGCCGATCGACATCGAGTCAAAAGTTATGGAAGTTTCAAGTTTGGCGCGCAATGGCAAAGCAGTTGACTTCGCCAGGTTCAGTACGCGCGCCGAGAGCGTGGCCGCGCGCCATTGTACCGAGGGTCTGCGTGGTGCGCCGCGCGCCGAATGCAGCGCGCACGCAGACGCTGCAATTATTTTCTCGAGCAGAGCGCCATACGGCGCGGCTGCGCAAGGCCGAAAGGGATTTTCATGTAAAGGAGAAAATCGTGATATTTTTATATGAGCCTATGGAGGGTGACAAGTGTCCTCCCATCCTTTGACCAATGATAAGTTTATTTTAGGCCAAGTCTTGGAAGACTTGGCCATTTCATTTAAAACCCTCCCAAGAGAAAACCCTCTCCCTTCTCTCTAGGTTTTTGAGAAACCCGCCTTAGGAACCGCTGAGCGCGGCAAGGAGGAAAAAGGTGTTGGTGAACTTGTGGAAGCACCGTGGACGAGTTTGACTGAGCAAGTGGAAGAAAAGTGGCTTGTGGGCTTTTCCAAAAGGTAAAAGTTTCTTCCTCTTGATTTGAGTTTTTACTGTGATAAGAGTATAGATCCGCGAGCTCGAGGTCATATATTTAGAGTTTGAATAGATCCGTGAGCCCGAGGTCATATAGTTAAGTTTGTATAGATTTGTGAGCCCGAGGTCGTTATAGTTAAGTTCGCTTAGATTTGATCTTGTAGCCTTGTTGATTTCTACCTTGTGAAAGGTGGCAAGTTAATAGAAACAAAGGAAGTTCTCCCACTCCGTAGAATGTAGGCCTTGTACTTAGTTTACTCTACGCTCAAACTGTAGTTTGATAGACGCTATGGCCCTTATAGGATCAAGTACTACGTAGCATATTCTTCTTACGGAGATAGTACCGCGGAGCATTTTGCTTAGTGTCGATAATCGTCGCGAGGTACGTGATTCTTCCTATCCTCTTCAAAGATGACTATTTGTGAAATATATAGCGCGTTGACGACGCGTGTTAAAGGAAATTGATTTTCCAAATCGTGTCTCGACTTGTTACGGTTGTAAAGGGCTTCATTAGTGTAAGAGAGTAAGTCTTATCCGTTAGTAATGGGCACTCTGTTAAAGTTAACGAGCCCTCTGGTCTCATAAATGTTTATGTGGTAATTGGTTATTTAAAACATGTGCCGGTTATAACGCTTTACGGAAGTCGCTTATAACAACTTTACGTGAGTAAAAGAACTATTGTTGATTGGTAAGTTAAGAGACTTGATCTTGTAAGATAAGAGACTTAACTTAGAATTGTGAAAGTTTTGTAATGTATTCAAAAGTTGTAAAACCTCATTCGCAGTAATGAGTAATACTTGGTTTTTGAAAACTTAAGAGTTATACTAGCTTTACGGGAAGTTAGGTATAACGGCCTAAGAATGTGAAATGGATTTCAAAGTGGGAACAAGTATCGAACACACCATCATAGCTAATAAAGGAAATGGTTTCACTAATTGATTATACTAAAACCAGAGAAACCTCCATCCGCATAGAAACTAAGATGAGACAAAATGATATTACATTTCCTAGATCACGGTCGCTTAAACGAATCATTGATAACAAGTTCGACTTTTCTTAAAATTCCAAAGAATGAACTTAATGGATTGCAAAGGATAATGTAATCGGATTTTGGAAAAGAGAAGTAACTTGAGTTTGAAAGTATAAATCACTTGTTTTCAGATATCGAACTTTTCTTAAGGGAAAAGTAAATGACTTGGTTTTAAAAGGTAGGAATACTTGACCTTAGCCGAGTTAATTACTCGACTTTTAAAAGCGTATACTTGACGTTATGTTAATTGTGTTTCAAGACGGTTTTAAACATGAACGTGTGTGATACTACGCGGTGATAGTATCGCATGGTTTCTACGCAAGAGAGGTCTTCGCGCAGGAAAGAATGTAGTATTTGGGGTCGAACCCGCTTGTCGACTTAAACGAAGCGTACTTTGAGTCAGGTGTAACTTGCCCGCGCTTGTGGTGATAGTTTTGTTGTTGTGCAAGTGTTTGACTTTGTGCTACCGAGTCTCGACGAGGGCCTGATATCGGGTGGTATGACGGACATATCGACACGCTGGGTAGCCCACGTACGCTTCCACTATATCGATCCTTCGGGACATATCGACACGCTGGGTAGCCCACGTACGCTTCTATTGTGAGTGTTATCTTGTAAACCGGCTCGACATACCGACACGCTGGGTAGCCCACGAGTACGCGCCCACAGCGAGTATCATCCGGTATTTGTTCGACATACCGACACGCTGCAGCCCACGAGTACGCGCCCACAAACAGTATTATCCGGTATTTGCTCGACATACCGACACGCTGCAGCCCACGCAGTACGCGCCCACAGCGAGTATTATCCGGGTATTTGTTCGACATACCGACCGCTGCAGCCCACGAGTAGATGCGCCCACAGTGAGTATTATCTTGTTATCGTCAGACATACCGACACGCTGGGTAGCCCACGAGTACGCGCCCACCGCGAGTACTATCTTGTTATCGGGTCGACATACCGACACGCCGGGCAGCCCACGAGTATGCGCCCACTTTGAGTAATGATCTTTCGCGAGTCCTCGACTTGATGTGATTTGATTTGATCGAATCAGATATACGCGTGCATCAGAGTTCGCTATCATACATGTCTCCTCGCTTTCCTTATAGACTATTATGATTTCATTTACGATTTTTCTCGCTTCGCATACTGCACTGTAATCGACTTCTTCTGGCCGCTCACGCCGCAGTCGAGATACATCGCTTGTTGATCCGCACTTTGATCGCTGCTCGCCTCGTAAAGCTCCATTCCTTCTGAGACTTTGTCACTTGGTACGGCTCTCAAGTTGTAGAACTTTTTGTACATTCTGTGGTACGTATGGCCCCCGTCCCGCCGAGATGTTATAAAATTCTGTGAGGTCCAGAGTAATCGATGCGCAAGGTGGATTGTAACTGCTCAGTGTTAGTTATTTTTCGTAAAAGGTAACCGCCGTTAGCCTGCTTTCTTTTCATTGGTTATCATGTATGAGTTTTAATTTCCACGATTTTCTCTCGACGTTGTTTGACTACTGGTGCCCGGTAAGGCACCATGCCGCGTCTGCCGGTCGCGATGTATGGTATCGCAGCGCTAGTCCTCTGAAAGTGTCTACGCATCGCGTCTGGTAGAGTCTTGATTATCGATGTGTCAGGCACCACATCTATAATCGTGAGGTCATGACATTTAGGATTGGTTTCTATTCTTCTCATTCCGAGATCGTGCCTTAGAGCCGTTGTAAGTCGACCCTCCGACGTGTTTCGCTTTTACCGCTATGCCTCGCGAAGGCAACCAGGCCCGTAAGGCGGCAAGGCAGAGGAGTCGCGAGTAGAGCAAATGGCGCCTCACAGAGACCACAAGACCGAGCCTCCACCCCACCGCCCGAGCAGGAGACGGGTTACGCGAGTCGCCCGCTTATCGCCGTGGTCAGGCTGACACGAGGATAGGCCGGACGCAGCAGCCCAAAGAGCACCAGCCGTTCACCCGAGATCGGATAGTTTGAGGTCGCGGACTTTCTCGAAGTCAGGCCCGCCAGAGTTCTACGGTCGAGGCTCGAGGATGATCCGCAGGAGTTCATCCGACGCTAGCCGATCATGAGAGTGATCAAGGCATCGAGACCGAAGCCGGGTCCTAGGTTCGCATCGGCCGCGTGATACCGCAGCCGATCGTTTGATTCGCGAGCCGCCCCGGAGGGCATGCACTTCCAATGAGACGGGACGAGTTCCTGAGGCATTTCTGCACATTTCTTGCCTCCACATTTGGCGAGGACTCGCCGGCGATTTTTGATGCTGAGGCGCAACCGCGCACGGCTCAGAGTACAACGTGGAGTTTAACTCACTAGCCTCAGACGCCCCCGCGCTAGTAGCCGATGGAGGACAGAGTGCACCGCCATGTCACAGGCTTGATGACTATTTGGCGCAGAGTTGCTCGAGTAGCTCTTCACCGCACGGACATTGCCCGCACGCAGCTCACGCACTGATGCGAGGCACGAGGAGTCGACTGAACGACCAAGATCGCAGAGTAGGCCAAGGCGCAGTGGTCCTTCGTGACCTTCGGCGTGCAAATCGCAAGAAGAAAGTTACATGCGCCCGCCAAGACGGAGTGCTCCACCTCGCCGCCGTGACGCTCAAAACTTCGTGAGCAGTCGTGGCTCCAAGGTTTCGGTTTTGGGGATCGTGGATGTTAGTCTGACGACCACCCTTACCTCGCGGACTATCAGGTAGGCTCCACGACGTGAGTGTCGCTAATAGGGGAATCTGCTTTACATGCGCGCCAGCCGCCATTTTGCAAGGAATTGTCCCACCAGAGATAGCGCGAGGTCGAGATTCACCTTCGATCGCGGACGATTCACCTCCTCCTTTGTGCGTCGTGTCGAAAGAACATGAGTAGAGCGCAAGAAGCGGAAGTGAAGCAATAGTTACAGTAATGCTCTAACCCTCTAGAGTATCAGATGCTTGATGTTGCGGTGATGTGTCGAGTGCTATGTTCGTAGCTTTGTGTGTATATAATGTGTTTGGAAGCATGGTTAATAAAGAGGGTAAGTTTGGGGATGAGAAAATTTTGAACCTTAGAATTTATAACAGCTGAGACCTTAGACGTAAGGCCGCCTGGTAGAAGCCTCATCGTTAATCCTTGTTTGAGGTATGGTATACACGGAGTTTTGTGTGATGATTCCACGAGTAGTTTGTGATGGGAGTGGTAGCTTCCATGACGTGGATTAGTAAGATGGACGAGTCGAGGTAGTGATCGGCGGTAGAAACAAGAGTTGGATCGACCGCGAACGGTACTGTAGAGGGCGCGAGTGTACAAGGAAGGTACGCCGAGTAGCGAGAGTATCCTTTAGACCGGGGACGAGAAAATAGTGATGTTTGCACGTTAGAGGTGATTTCCGTTAGCCGAACTCGAGACGCGTGATTTCTATATTATGGCCATGAGAGGCATAAATGAGTTTTGCAGGTATAGTAGCGAAGACTATACCGCGCACGTTTCTCAAGATTTAGAAGGAACATTCGACGAATGTTTCTGGGGAAGAATGTTACACCTCGTAAATTCTAGAGGATAGATAAGTCGCAAACATGTGTCGAAGGATTTTGAGTTTACCTTTGAGTATCGACCCCAGTTGTTAAGGATTGTAAGGTGTTTAAAAGGCCCAGTGTGTAGTCCGTTGAATCTAGTCCCAACGCAACCAACCGCTCGCCGATCGACATCGAGTCAAAAGTTATGGAAGTTTCAAGTTTGGCGCAATAAGTAAAGCGTTGACTTCAGTCAGGTTCAGCGCCAAGCGAGAGCGTGGTCGCGCGCCGATTGTACCGAGGGTCTGCGGTGTTGCGCCGCGCGCCGAACGCAGGGTCGCGCGCCAGCACGCTGCAATTATTTTCTCGAAGGGCAGCTGCCATACCGCGGCGGCCGCTGGGCGCCGAGGCGGATTTTCTCATGTAAAGGAGAAAAATCAGTGATATTTTTATAAGCGAGCCTGGGAGGGTGACAAGTGTCCTCCCATCCTTTGACCAATGATAAGCCTATTTTAGGCCAAGTCTTGGAAGACTTGGCCATTTCATTTAAAACCCTCCCAAGAGAAAACCCCTCTCCTTCTCTCTAGGTTTTTGAGAAACCCGCCTTAGGAACCGCTGAGCGCGCAAAGGAGGAAAAGGTGTCAGTGAACTTGTGGGAAGCATCGTGACGAGTTTGACGAAGGAAGTGGAAGAAAAGGGCTTGTGGGCTTTTCCAAAAGGTAAAAGTTTCCTTCCTCGATTTGAGTTTTTACTGTGATAAGAGTATAGATCCGTGAGCCCGAGGTCGTTATATTTAGAGTTTGAATAGATCCGTGAGCCCGAGGTCATATAGTTAAGTTTGTATAGATTTGTGAGCCCGAGGTCATATAGTTAAGTTGGCTTAGATTTGGATCTTGTAGCCTTGTTGATTTCGGCCTGGAAAGTGGCAAGTTAATAGAAACAAAGGAAGTTCTGCCCAATTTCCGTAATGTCAGGGCCTTGTACTTAGTTTACTCTACGCTCAAACTAGAGTTTGATAGACGCTTACGGCCCTTATAGATTCAAGTACTACGGTAGCATATTCTTCTTACGGAGATAAGATCGCGGAGCATTTTGCTTAGTGTCGATAATCGTCGCGAGGTACGTGATTCTTCCTATCCTCTTCAAAGATGACTATTTGTGAAATATATAGCGCGTTGACGACGGTGTTAAAGGAAATTGATTTTCCAAATTGTGTCTTGACTTGTTACAAGTGTAAAGGGCTTCATTAGTGTGTAAGAGTAGTAAGTCTTATCCGTTAGTAACGGGCACTCCTGCTAAAGTTAACGAGCCCTCTGGTCTCATAAATGTTTACGTGGTAATTGGTTATTTAAAACATGTGCGGTTATAACGCTTTACGGGAAGTCGCTTATAACAACTTTACGTGAGTAAAAGAACTATTGTTGATCGGTAGAAGTTAAGAGACTTGATCTTGTAAGATAAGAGACTTAACTTAGAATTGTGAAAGTTTTGTAATGTATTCAAAAGTTGTAAAACCTCATTCGCGAGTAATGAGTAATACTTGGTTTTTGAAAACTTAAGAGTTATACTAGCTTTACGGGAAGTTAGGTATAACTACCAAGAATGTGAAATGGATTTCAAAGTGGGAACAAGTATCGAACACACCATCGCAGTCAGCTAATAAAGGAAATGGTTTCACTAATCGATTATACTAAAACCAAGAGAAACCTCCATCCGCATAGAAACTAAGACGAGACAAAATGATATTACATTTCCTAGATCATGGTCGCTAAATGAGAATCATTGATAACAAGTTCGACTTTTCTTAAAATTCCAAAAGAATGAACTTAATGGATTGCAGCGATAATGTATCGATTTTGGAAAAGAGAAGTAACTTGAGTTTGAAAGTATAAATCACTTGTTTTCAGATATCGAACTTTTCTTAAGGGAAAAGTAAATGACTTGGTTTTAAAAGGTAGGAATACTGACCTTAAAGGAGTTAATTACTCGACTTTTAAAAGGTATACTTGACGTTATGTTAATTGTGTTTCAAGACGTGTTTTAAACATTTAATGTGTGCGATACTACGGTGATAGTATCGCATGGTTTCTACGCAGAGAGGTCTTCGGTAGGAAAGAATGTAGTATTGGGGTCGAACCCGCTTGTCGACTTAAACGAAGGTACTTTGAGTCAGGTGTAACTTGCCCGCTTCAGGTGATAGTTTTGTTGTTGTGCGTTGTTTGACTTTGTGCTACCGAGTCTCTCGACGAGGGCCTGACATCGGTGGTATGACGGACATATCGACACGCTGGGTAGCCCACGTATGCTTCCACTATATCGATCCTTCGGGACATATCGACACGCTGTAGCCCACGTACGCTTCTATTGTGAGGTTATCTTGTAAACCGCTCGACATACCGACACGCTGCAGCCCACGAGTACGCGCCCACAGCGAGTATCATCTCGGTATTTGCTCGACATACCGACACGCTGGGTAGCCCACGAGTACGCGCCCACAGCCAGTATTATCTCGGTATTTGTTTCGACATACCGACACGCTGGGTAGCCCACGAGTATGCGCCCACAGCGAGTATTATCCGGTATTTGCTCGACATACCGACCGCTGCAGCCCACGAGTATGCTGGCCCACAGCGAGTATTATCTTGTTATCGTCAGACATACCGACACGCTGTAGCCCACGAGTACGCGCGCCCACCGCGAGTACTATCTTGTTATCGGGTCGACATACCGACACGCTGGGTAGCCCACGAGTATGCGCCCACTTTGAGTAATGATCTTTCGGCGCGAGTCCTCGACTTGATGTGATTTGATTTGATCGAATCAGATATACGTGGTGCATCAGAGTTCGTTATCATACATGTCTCCTCGCTTTCCTTATAGACTATTATGATTTCATTTACGTGATTTTTCTGCTTCGCATACTCTGCACTGTTGATCGACTTCTTCGGGCCGCGCTCACGCCGCAGTCGAGATACACGCTTGTTGATCCGCACTTTGATCGCTGCTCGCCTCGTAAAGCTCCATTCCTTCGAGACTTTGTCACTTGGTACGGCTCTCAAGTTGTAGAACTTTTGTACATTCAGGGTGGCGGGCCCCGCCCCGCCGTAGATGTTATAAAAATTCTTAGAGGTCCGTAGATCGATGCAAGGCGGATTGTAATCGCTCAGTGTTAGTTATTTTTCGTAAAGGTAACCGCCGTTAGCCTGCTTTTCTTTTCATTGGTTATCATGTATGAAGTTTTAATTTCCGCTGATTTTCTCGATGTTGTTTGACTACTGGGCGCCGGTAAGGCACCGCCATGCGTCTTGCCGGTCGACAACACTTTAAGGCACGATCTCGTAACGAGAAGAATGGAAACTAATCCTAAATGTCTCAGCCTCCTGATTATAGACGTGGTGCACAACACATCGATAATCAAGACTCTACTAGACACGGTCTGTAGACACTTTCCGAGGACTAACTGCTCTGATACCACTTTTGTCACGACCCGATCCCGGGCCCGTGACTGGTGCCTTACCCCGGGCACCCTAGTGATACTACATCAGAGAAAACCAGCGGAAATAAAAACTTAAACATGAACATGAGACACGATAATAAAACAAAGCAACCAAACTGTTACCTTCCAATAAAATATATATAAACAACTCTTTCAAAACGAACAGTTTAATCCTTTTTACAAAACCCTGCCCACACAGTGCTACAGACCTCTAAGATTTACAACAACTATGACGGGACAGGGCCCCGCCATACCCCTGAATGTACAAGAACCTACAACTCAGGGAACACATACCAAAAGATAAGCCTCCGAAGGAACGGAGCTTCCCAATGCGCTGAAAGGTGATCCTAAGAGCGGGGATCGACAGCCAATGTACTTCTACCGCAGATTTAACGCAGCTTCAAGGAGGTCAAGACAACAGTACCAAGTATGTGAAATCAGAATATCAGAAATGAAATCATAATAGTCTATATAAAGCAGGAGACATGTATGATGACCAAGCTACAGTACATAACATATAACTAGTTACATCAAGTCGTGACTCACGCCCAAATTATCACTGTGCGGAATTTCTTCCTCATCACGCCAGCTTTATGATATGACAAGATCAAGGAGTATACATGAACACCAGTCCCACTCGTCATAAAAACCGTGATAGACAAGTATAACTACCAGATCCGACCGCATCAATAATATAATGCAACCAAAACACGGCCGATACGGCAAGCGCGAGAGCCGACTATCGGATATCAAGGCCGGCCACGAGCTGACCGCAAGTACGAGGGTCACCACTGTGACCAAGGTCAGATTACGAGACTTCGCCACTACACCGAACGGGCAAGCGCGAGGGTCGACCACCGTACCAAGGCCGAATCACCACAGACGGCAAGTACGAGAGCCGACCACCGTGACCAAGGCCGAACAAGAAGAAACCTCATGGAAAGCTAGTCCATAAAATAACAATTCTGCACAACCAAGGCTATCATCACAAGCATAAGCAAGCTACGCAACAACAAGCATAGGCAAGTTACACAACACAAGCATAGGCAAGTTACACAACAACCAGTATAGGCAAGTTACACAACACAAGCTACTTTCATTTTATGCCAAAGTCCTGCTTTAACTCCTAAAGTACTACGTGACGTTAAATTCCTTTTAAAGAGATCCATTCCTTTATAAAAGTCACCCATGTCCGTAGTATAAAAATAGAGTGACGAACATTGTTAAGTAAACAAAAATGCTTTCCTTTGTAAAAATCAAGTAACAACCTTATTTTCCAAACGTTCAAGTTTGCCTAATTTCAAATGCTCAAGTTTCTCATTTTTAGAAAAGGTCTCTTAGTTCATAGTTTTAACTTTAAAACATAATTCTCCTTTAATGATTTGAGAAACATATGCCTTATATGTGAGTAGGTTATTCTTGTTTATAATCGATCTTATTAAGCACCATGATCTAGATATGTAATATCATTTTGTCTCATCTTAGCTTCTATGCAGATTGAGGTTTCTACCGGTTTTAATACGATACATCATTATTCAATACATTTTCCTTTATTACGCCGCAGTTGGTCCTGTCGATACACATTCTGATTCAAATCAAGAAACATTATCCCTTTAAATAAAACCAAGTACTCATTACTCACGAATGAGGTTTCACACAAACATTCACATTAAACAAATAAGTTAAGTCTCTTATCTTATAAGATCAAGTCTCTTAACTTCTAACATCAAGAAACCATTTTCTTTACCTCTTAAGACATTATACCTAACTCCCCATAAAGCTAGTATAACTCTTTTAAAACCTTTAAAACCAAGTGTTACTCTCCCTTCAAAACGATTTATAAATCTTTGAAATACATCAAGTTCTTTATTATAACTAGCCGCTTATAATTCACATCGCTACCTTTTAAAACCACAAAGTATTTTCTTACCTACATAAAGTCATATAACCAACTTCCCATAAAGCCGTTATAACACTTTATGTTTTAAAACAATCAAACACGCTAACACACGACGCTCACCGCACTACATAGTTCACACATATCATGCTATAAGAGATAGGAAGAGGTTCACATACCTCGCGACGAGTGCCGACTAATAGCAAAACGCCCAAGTACTTCAAACCGCCGCTACTCCTTAAGCCACGAGATCGCACCACACGTAGTACTTCAACCTATAAGGCCACAAGGCGCTTATTAACATCGCTCCATATTCTACGTAAAATTCGCAAAGACTTCCCGCAACAAATAAGCTAATCTCCTCCTTTACCGAGGCCGCTACCAAGCCAACCGTGGGGTTTGCACGCCTAACCTGACGTACAATTTACTCACGTAATACTACACAAGTTCATCAGAATACACCCATGTAATTACGCTCAGCTTCTCTTATTTAAATTCAGCTTAAGTCGCAAGACATCGCTGTAAGTATTATTCGTGCTTAAGTCAAAGACATTGCCGCACGCCTATGTTCAATTCTATATATAGTATACTTTAACTATATACTCCTACAACATGTAATTTCCAATTACAAATGTAAGGTCAAGAATGTTTACCTCGATAAGCCCAAAATTATCCGAGTTTATATGTCGATCCCGAGCAAGGTTTAGCTCCTACTCCGAGTGTCTAATCCGCCTCCAACAACCCTTAGAAGTTCTAACCAACTTCTACTTATAACTTCAACTACGGTGAAGATTTACTTAGGTTTCGCTTTAGCGATCGAGGGAAAGTATAATGGTATTTTCCGCTAGTATAAGTGTAACTCGGGAATACTACAAGGTATTTGGGCCAAGGTATTTGGACATTATAACAATACTAGAGAGTATTTCTATACCACTACAAGGGTATTTATACGAGACAACTAGGCTAGTGGGTACCCCACTACTAACCACTACAAAGTGAGTGGGAAACTCTACCAAAGGCCACTGAGTGGGAGGAGAGGCTTTGACGAGAACTACAAGAGGAGGGAGTATTTTGAGACTTAGGTAGATTGCTCAATTTTGACGAAGAAAGTTCATCAACTAAGGGTATTTATAGGTCAAGTGAAGGCCAACCAATGGCCAAGATGGTGCCAAGTGCAAGGCAAGTGTAAGGCCAAGATTAAGCCACGTGCAACCTTATCCATCTACACAAAAATATCCTACCTAACCCTTGACCAAAATTGGGCAACAAAACGCCAAGAATGGCCAATTGTCATTCAACCTCTTCCAATGCGAGGGTGACACATGTCACCCTCCCGCTGGTCCAAAATGTTACGCCTCTCTAAAAATCCGCAAAAATTATAAATGACAAAGCCTAATTTTCCTACGAAAGTCATGGAAACGCTTCGCCTAAAAACGACTCTAACCGTGTCAGGTACAAATTTCGAATCTATGCCTACTTTAAGGCTCAAATTGTATACGCACGCCTCACGCATACTGAAATACGGTATAACAAGATTTTAGAGTCAGGTTATAAGTCGACCCTCTAACGATTCCTTTCTTTACCGCTATGCCTCCGCTAGTGCAACCCGAGCCTGTATGGGCAAGGCAGCCGAGGGAGTTGCTAGTAGGACACAGAGGGCCACGAGGGCCCAGGCCCAGTCTATACCCGAGGCGATACCTCAGACGGCGAGTTCCACGACGCCGCCAAAATTTCAAAGAGGTTAGAGTCGCAGCAGCTGGTCGATGAGACCACAAGACTGCGCCTCCACCCCACACGGAGCAGAGGAGATGGGTTACATAGAGATGGCCTAGTTGCTAGCCAGGATTGTGGCCAGACATGAGGATAGGCTGGATGCGCAGCTCAGCCTCCAAAGAAGCATCCGTGGTTCACCCGAGGTCGATAGTTCGAGGCTACAGATTTTCTCGAGTCAGAGCCCGCCAGATTTCTACGTGTCGAGGCCTGATTATGATCCGCAGGAGTTCATCCGACAACCACGGATCACGCGAGTGATCAAGGCTTCGAGACCGAGTCGCTGGTCTTAGGTTCACATCGGCCGCGTGATACCGCAGCCAATCGTTTGATTCGCGGAGTAATCCCGAGAGCACGCACCTCAGCAGATGGGACGAAGTTCTGAGGCTTTTCTCGCCCACTTCTGCCTCCGCAGATGGCGAGGGCACGGGCCGACATTTTTGATGCCGAGACAGAGGCGCACGCTCGGAGAACAATGTCGAGTTCGATTCATCGCTCAGATGTCCCTCGCTGGTAGCAGATATGGAGGACAGGTGCACCGCCACGCCACCGGCTAGATGATTATATGGAAGAGTCGCGGCGCTGGTGTAGCTCTTCACCGGCATGGACATTGCCCGCACGCAGCTCATACACTCGATGCGAGGATCGCAGAGGCCGACGGTCGACAGATATCGCCAGCAGGTAAGGCCGTAACCAGAGGATCTTTTGGTAGTTTCGGGTGGACTACCAGCCCATCCGCATTTGCACCACGCCACCGTGAGCACTCCTACACCGCCTTCGTGACACCAGGTATTCGAGGCGCATCGTGGCCCCGTGACTTCTGACTTCCAGTGGTAGCAGGGTGCTAACCGATCGAGGTCCTCTCAGTGGGTCCGATGTGGTGGATTCCATTCTGGGAGTTGTGGCCCTACTTCGTGAGTTTGTTTTGCTTGGCGGTCAAAAGTGGTCACTTTGCAGGGACCGTCCACCGGGCGGCAGCAGATGGTGGGTCACCACGTGGTCTTTTGCCTGCCTCATCTCCTACGCCATTCTCCCGAGGGCGGTGCTCGTGACCAGCAGGTCGTGGCAGCAGGTCGTGGCAGGGGTCCTAGTTCTAGCGGTCCTCGTAATCGCATTTATGCCTTGTCCACCGGCAGACCGTGAGGCGCCACCGATGTCGCCACGTACTTTATCGCCTACGTCAGGACGGTATGCCTTGATAGATCCGGTTCTACTCCCCATATATCTCCCTTATTGCTAGTAGGATAGGATAGAGCCCGAGTCCATAGACCCTTTCGAGGTAGCTACGCCAGCCGGGTGATTCAAAGGGTAGCTCTACGGGTATATGTGGCTTGCCCAAAGGACTTTATGCATGCTGCACCCCAGCCAACTTTATAGAGTCGATATGACCGATTTCACGTGATTACGGGTACGGATTGGCTAGCTTCGCTACGCCAATATGGACCGCAGGCAGGTTGGTACGGTTCCAGCTTCCGGAGCCATATCGAGCGAGGGAACACCGTGGTCGCCGAGGGTAGGTTTATTTCCTACCTCAAGGAAGATGGTGCGTATGAGTATATCTACCATCTCATTCGGTGTTTGATACCGAGGTCATGTACCAGATTTTCACCGGCCCAGAGTCGAGAGTTCCCATACGTGTTTCCTGCATGACCTCCTGCATCCTCCCGAGAAGGAGATAGATTTTTGTATCGACAAAGTTGCCAGACACTCTACTATTTCCATTCCGCCATACAGAATGGCACCTGCCGAGTTGAGAGAGTTGAAGGACCAACTAAGAGATTTGCTGGAGAATGGCTTTATCAGGCCTAGTGTTTCTCCGTGGGGAGCGCCGGTATTGTTCGTGAAGAAGAAGGACGGGACGCTGCGCATGTCGCTGATTACAAAACCAACAAGGTGACTATTAAGAACATATACCCTTCCTGTGATTGATGATTTGTTCGACTCCAGTGGTGCGTAGATGTTTTCCAAGATTGATCCGCGATCGGCTATCATCAAAGTAGTTAGAGAGACTGATGTCCCTAGGATCGCATTCCTGACCGCAGACGCACTATGAGTTCGTGGTTATGTCTTTCGGTTTGACCAATGCTCCCGCAGATTTATGGATTTGACGAACCGAGTGTTCAAGCCATTTTTTGATACGCTTGTGATAGTATTCATTGATGACATCTTGGTTTATTCCCGCCAGAGCAGTGAGCACGCGAGCATTTGAGGACCGTGGCCGAGAGTTCTCCAGACTGCCAGCTTATACGCCAAGTTTTCCAAATGTGAGTTTTGGTCGGCTTCGTGGCATTTCGGGCATATTGTAGGGCTGATGGTATTCGGTGGATACGACCAAGATCGAGGCAATGAGTGGCCTAGACCTACTACTCCGGCAGAGGTGCGCAGTTTTCTAGGCCTCGCAGTTACTATCTGAGATTCGTGGAGAAGTTTGCTTTATTTCGCACCTTTGACTAAGCCGACTCGGAGCTAAGTTTCAGCCGACCGATGTCAGGAGCGTGGTTTCCGTGCATCGGGCGAGGCCGACGACCGCCTCAGCTTACTCTTCGCAGGTCTAGACGGCCATGTGGTGTATCGTGACGCGCCGCATCGCTTGATGTGTGTTGATGCAGCAGGCAAGGTTATAGCATACGATCCCGACACCTTAAGAAGCATGAGAGGAACTATTCGAGTCGGGCAAGTGATTCACGCCAAGATCCGAGGCACTATTTGTAATGGGTTCATGTGGATATTTACACGCACCACAAGAGCCTCCAAAGATATCTTCACTGCAGGAGCCGAACTTACGACAGACGGTGGTTAGAGTTACTCAAGGATTATGATGTCGATATACCGCACTCACCCGGAAGGCCAATGCCAGGCAGATGCCCTTAGTCGTAGGTCGATGGGGAGTCTATCAGATGTGCAGCCAGAGAGGAGGGGCATGGTCCGCGAGTGTCACGACCCAACCCCGGGCCCGCGACTGGTACCCTACCTGGGCACCCTTACAGGTTGGCATCAGAGATAATCAGCGGAACATACATAACTTAACAATGAAATAATTAATAGGCTAGCCGATAAGGCTACCTTCCTGGATATAAACAAATCCAAAAGCGCATTTCAAAATTTTTTATAAAGTGACCCACAAGATATGACTACGCACTTAAGAGTTTACATAACAACCGTGGACGGACAGGCCCCGCCATACCTCGAATGTACTAAAGTCTACAACTTCAGGAACCATACCAAAAGACAAGCCTCCGAGAAACGGAGCTTCGAGCATCGAACCGTGACCCAAGGAGTGGATCGCCAGTTATGTATCTCAACTCGCGCAGATGAACGCAGCTCAAGGAGGTCAAGACAAAATATGTACTGGTATGCAAATCAAAGTATCAGAATTTAAATCATAATAGTCTAAAATACAAACAAGACATATATGATAACCAAATTAATAAAGACATCGTGGCTCATCAAGTGGAAATAATGAAAGTCAATTTTTTTACCTTATACACTGCCTCAACACATGAACAATAATACACCAGGCTATGAACACCAACCTCAAATATCAAAGCGCGTCTGGATTCCCATCACAAACCACCGCCAGTGTAAAATCTAACTCGCGGACGCGCCTGCGGTACTTACCTCACCGCCGGCGCACACACCTACAACACGATATACCTATATCCTCCGCCTGGTGAATCCCCATCACCGCCGACAACTATAGAAGTACAATACAACCATGTGATGCGCCCGTGGCATCCTACCTCACTGTCAGCGTACACACATACAACCCATATATACCTATATCCTCTCGCCTCGTGGAATTCGTCACTACCGACACCGTGAATGTAACTATAACCACGCGACGCACCGCGGCATCCCACCTCACCGCTTGCACACATACATGTATATATATATATCATGCCCGTGGAATCCTCATCTCGTACATGACTTCATTTAGTAATCCTACTCGGGACTATTTCACCCGTGATAGTCGATGGACCCGCATGAGGTATTCCTCGTGATAGGTCAGATCCGCCCGCACGAGACTATTTCACCCGCATAAGCCCATAAGGACTCGCATGAGGTATTCCTCGCATCGTGGGTAGCAAATCCACTAAACACGTGGTATAACGATCTGGGGATTTACCTCATTTATACTCTACCCTCAAACTACATGCCTAATCCTCATCGCAAGCATGTCCACTACGCATACCCGGGATCCCACATCATCGACAAGATGTCCGGTAACCCATACTAAGACCATGGAAGCATACCCGCGGAATCCTCCATCACCGCTTGCACGCCCTGTAAACTCATACTATGACCAGGGAAGCCTACCCGTGGAATCCCACATCACTGTCGGTACGTCCCGGTAGACTCATAAGAAGGCAATGGAAGCATACCCGTGGAATCCTACATCACTGTCGGTACGTCCAAGTAAGTTCACAACTTCTTTAGACTTTCATTAACATACAAAATGGATCTCATTTTTATGACCTTAAGGCACTTTCATATCACTTAACAAGTCCGGGGAAATTCAACCCAAAGTACTATGTATTTCTATTCTTTCCAATATCCATTTTCCACATAAGACCCCAAGATACTAACACCCGTAATATCAAGGCTTATCAATACTTCAAACAAGTCACTATATTATTAGAAATATGCTTCGGCTTCTAACTCAAGTGACCCTCATTTTAAACTTTAAGCAATTGATGCCTTTAAATCAAATTGCCTTTCTTAGTTTCAATTCTTTCATCTTGGTTTACCTTACTCAAAAACCGCCTCTCTAACCTTCCATAAAGTTATTATAACCAACTTCCCATAAAGCCGTTATACTAACTTTATGCTTCTTAGAAACTAAGACTTCCTTAACCTCTCATAAAGCCGTCATAACTAACTTCCCATAAAGCCGTTATAACTCTTTATGTCTTAGACCACTTTGTTCTTTCTATAACCAAGAGACTTGTACTTCAATTCAAGTCGCACTACTTACAAAGTACTTCAAGTCTCTTTAACTTAGAAGACAATTTCCTAACTTAGAAACAAGTTCTTATCTTTATAATGGTTTAAGAATCAATACCTTCCAAATCCAAAGATTCTAAACTTTTTCCCGCAAGGAATCCTTGTCTACCTTATTAGGATAAACCGCTCTTATAACTCTTGCTTAAGGACACGTGAGTTAATTCTCTAACTCAACCAACTAGACATCCTTAAAACAAGTCAAATGTATCAAATGACTTCCTTCATTTAAATTACGACGCTCACCGCATCAAACAGCTTATAACTACTCATGCTCAAGAGATAAGAAAGTTTCTACATACCTCTTTGTTTAATCCACTTGCCAAGTCCAATATGTCATCCAAGAGGTCGACCTATAATGACCATAATACGCCTATTAGATTCTAGCTTCAATGTAGAATATTCTAATGTAAAGTCCCTTGTCTTACGGAAAATCGACAAAGACTTCCTTTGTTTCTACTTGACATTTCCACCTTTTCAAGGTCCGAATTCAATAACCAAACGCCGCATTTAAGGCACAACGATTCACTTAACTAAGAAGGGATTACACGCCTTCACAGACGCCAGAAAATTTTGCCCCACAATAATACAAAACAATCCAAATCTTTTCAAACTTTAGTATAACAAATTCTGTGCTCAATTCTTAACTACTATAACTTGAAATCTTCAAATACACAAGAAGGTGGAGATTTTACCTCAAGAAGCCCTCTTTCCGAAATCTTCTTCACTTTAAAATTTACCCACACGAACCCTCTACAAGCTTGCCAACACTTTTGCTTCTTGAAGCCCTTCCAAAATCTCACCGGGGTTCATCAATTGAGAGAGAAGGGGATTTTTCTTAGGTAAACCTTGCAAATGGCCAAGTCTTCAAGATTTGGCCCTAAAATAAGACCCTCACTTGGTCAAAATATGGGAGGGACACTTGTCACCCTCCCATAGGCCTTTTATCAAAATATCCCCTGCTTCGCCCTTCCGCAAAAATCCGCCACGGCCAAGCGCCCACTCGAATTCCTCAGATTTCGCGCCGCCCTCGACCTGGCCATGGCGCTGCAACCTCAGAGGACTTTCGGAATTATCGGCGCTGCGTTCGCCGACGCCGCCATGGCCGCGACGCTGGAAAAATATGTCCTCTCGCCACCACGTAACTTCTAACGCCAGAATCTCCTACCCCGACGTCTAATCGACGAGTGGTTGGTTGCGCCGAAACTAGACTCAACAACCTTCATACTAATCTTTTAAAACTCCTCACAACTCCTAAGAAACTAGGAGATATACCACTCCAAAGTAGACTGAAAGTCAGCACACAACCTTATGCCATCACAAATTTCCACATTCAAATCTTATTTCCTTTGTACGCCTAACTTAACCTCTTGAATTTACGGGTGTAACATGAAGTTACATCAGTTAGCAAGCCTCGAGTCCGATTGATTTGTTCCGATAGCAGCGTTCTGGTTCGAGAGGTTGTCAGTCTTCCATCGCCGGCGAGCGAAGAGGCAACGCTGAGGATCCTGCTTTGACACTCAGACGCGATACGCTCTTCGCGAGGGGAAGCGGTCCTTGAGGTAGCACCACGGGTGCTAAGGTTTGAGGGCAGGTTGTGTGTTCCAGATATTGCAGGACTTCTACAGCAGGTTCTAGGGGAAGCACACAAGACGTTACTCTATCCATCCGGTCGACAAAGATGTACCACGACCTCGATCCGTGTATTAGCCGGACGGCTCAAGAGGACGCTGCAGTAGCTCAGGGCTCGCCCGTGTTGTCGCGCAGTAAGGCAGAGCACCGAGGCCTCGTGGATTATTGCCGACGATAGAGATCCCGACCTGAAGCTGGAGGTGATCAACATGGACTTTATCACGTGGTTACCTCGCACTCCAAGGAAACATGATTCTATCCGTTATCGCCGACAGTCGATTTAAATCAGCCGACTTTCTTCCCGTCAGATGACTTTTTAGGCCGAGGATTATGCTAGACTTTACATCCGAGAGATCGTGGAGATCGCATGGGTCCCTATTTCTATCATATCGCATGCAGGAGCCCGCTTTATGACTAACTTCGGAGGTCTTTCCATAAGGGATTAGGACGCAGCGAGCCTCAAGATCGCATTCCATCCTCGCATGCACTGACAGCAGAGCGCATCATCCGCACTCTCGAGGATATGCTACGAGTCCGTGTTATCGACTTCGTGGTACCGGAAGGATCATTTGCCTCTAGTTGAGTTTCATGTGATAATAATAGCTACCACCCAAAGATTCGCATGACGCCATGCAGGCCTTGTATGAGGAAGTGTAGATCGCCGATAGGCTGGTTTGACGGGCGAGGTGCGCTAGGGACCGCACTGTTCAAGCAGTGCGGATAATGTAAAGCTTATCCAGAGCGTTATCGACATCTCGCAGTCGCATGGTCGATGCAGATCATCGCCGCCAGATCCGAGTTCGAGGTCGATGATTTGGTTTTCTCGGCGTGTCACCCACGGCGGTGCGATGATATTTGGGAGGAAAGGGAAGCTCACCAAGGTACATCGGGCCTTATCGATTGTCCGCAGGTAGGCAAGGTTGCCTACGAGCTGGATCCGCCGTCCGATCCGGAGGCAAGGCATCCGCTTTTTCATGTTTCTATGCCGGCGAGACGATCGGATCCATCTAGTACACCCGATTGACGATGTCGAGGTGACCGAGGTTATCATATGACGAGAGTCTCATAGCGATACTGATCGCCGACAGAGGTCGCGACGGCGACGTGGCTTCCACAAGGTCTTACGGTGGAACGAGAACAGTGGCGAGATGACGGGGAAGCAAAGGAGGACACGAGGCAGAGGTATCCTCACTTATTCCCCACACCTCCAGTAACTCACTTTCCTACTTGTAAATTTTCTTTGGCATATGTACTTAAGTGTCAGACAGGCTACGCTGGCATTTGTAAACCGCTTAAGTTGTGAGGAACTTTATCGTTATCCTGTCAGAGAGGGAACATTCGACAAATGTTTCTGGCGAGAGGAGAATGTTATACCTCGTATTTCGAGTATGTATGCAGGACGCACGCATAAAAGTTCAAGCCTTAAGTAGACATAAGTGGACGCAATTTGTGCACAACTAGCTAAAAGATTGTTTTTCCGACGACAATTATCACAGGTTACCTCGCACCGAGGAAACATGATTCTATCTCGGTTATCGCCGACAGTCGACAAAATCAGCCCACTTTCTTCCCGTCAGACGACTTTTTCTACCGAGGATTATGCTAGACTTTACATCCGAGAGATCGCGAGATCGCACGGGTCCCTATTTCTATCATATCGCATGCAGGAGCCCGCTTATGACTAACTTCGAGGTCTTTCCGTATGGATTAGGACGCAGCGAGCCTCAAGATCGCATTCCATCCTCGCATTGACTGACAGCAACAGCAGGCATCATCCGCACTTCGAGGATATGCTACGAGCCCGTGTTATTGACTTCGTGGGTAGCCGGGAGGATCATTTGCCTCTAGTTGAGTTCATGATAATAATAGCTACCACCCAAAGATTCGGATGGCGCCTTACGAGGCCTTGTATGAGGAAGTGCAGATCGCCGATAGTCGGTTTGATGGGCGAGGTGCGCAGTGGGACCAGACTTGATACAGCAGATGGATAAGCGAAGCTTATCCAGAGCCGCCATCGACACCGTAGTCGGCAGTAGTCGATGCAGATCATCGCCGCCGATCCGGAGTTTGAGGTCGATGATCGGGTTTTCAGCGTCACCCATGGCGGTGTGATGAGGTTTGGGAAGAAAGGGAAGCTCACCAAGGTACATCGGGCCTTATCGATTGAACGCAGGTAGGCAAGGTTGCCGCGAGTTGATCTGCTGTCCGATCCGAGGCAAGGCATCCGGTTTTTCATGTTTCTATGCTGAGGAGATGTATCGGGGATCCATCTAGAGTGCACCCGATTGACGATGTCCAGGTGACCGAGGGATTATCGTATGGAGAGTCCCATAGCGATACTCGATCGTCAGGTTAGGCGATCATGACGGCGGATGCGCGCTTCCAAGGTCTTACGGCGAACGAGAACAGAGAAGATGACGCTGGAAGCAGAGAGGACATGAGGCGTAAGATCCTCACTTATTCCCCATACCCCTGTAACTCCCTTCCTACTTGCTGGTTTTAATTTTCATACGTGCTTAAGTGTTGGTTGCGCCACGCTGTGGCATTTGCAAATTGTTTAAGTGCGAACTATATCGTTACTGTTTGAGAAAGAACATTCGACGAATGTTTCGGCGATGAGAATGTTATATCCCGCATTTTCCGTAGTATGTATGTGAGACGACGCACATTTTGTACAAACCCTAATTAGGTTAAGAATGAAATTGTAAACTTTCAACGGAAAAAGATTCAACCTTGTGAAGGAAATTTACGCTTAATATTTAACCGACACGGATTTTTTCCGAGAGGTGAAATATTTCGACTAACAGAGGCGGCATACGTGTCACCCTTAGTTGGTACGGGTCGGACGAAATGGCCTAGTGGACAAGTCAAATGGTCAAGTCTTGCAAGATATTTTCAAGTTAGCGGGGTAGGTATTTTGACGGTTTGCAAGTGGAGGCCACATGGCTCATTAGCTGGGGACATATGTCCCAATGTCAGGTGGACATATGTCCCAAGGTTGTGGTGGACACTGCGAAGACTCCACTCACACAAGCTATCTAATCTACACCTCCATTTGTTTTAATCTCGCCCTCGTGGTCCTATAAATACCCCCTCTTGTGCAAGACTTCTTCATCCACAAACACAACTTCCAAGTCTCAAAATCCTTCCTCTAGTAGTGTTCTCGCCCAAGTCCTCTCCCCTTTTTTTCCTAGCTATCGTCCAAGCACCCCCTTCCCCTTCCTAGTTGTCTCGTCGAAATACCCCTTGGTAGAAAAGTTGTCTTCTAGTATTGTTACTATTCCCAAATACCTTAGCCAAATACCTTGTAGTATTCCAAAGTTACCTCTTTACTAAAAGCCCGAAAATACTACTTTATATCCATTAGTCACAAAACGAAACCCTGGGGAAATCTTCATAGTTGGTTGAAGTATTAAGTAGGTTGTTTAGAAACTTCTAAGGTTTCTCGAGCTATCTGAGCGCAGCAAATTAGAGCTAAACGCTGTTCAGATCGACATTTAAACTTGATAATTTTGGGCTTACCGAGGTAAATATCTTGTCCTTTTATTGTAATTGGAGATTACATACGTAGTAGTATAGAAACGAGTATAATATATATGTAAGGATGGTATAAAAGAAGAGAATTGAATCAGCATTTACATAGACTGCATTTACAGAGACTTGTAGTTTGACTGCAGGGAAGTGTCGCCCAATTTTCCGTAGAATAGATAACCTCTCGCTTAGAATATTCTACAAAGGTAGTCTAGACGCTGTAGACGATTTGACTATTATAGGTTGATACTCACGCGACATATTCGACTTGGCAGTGGATTTCACGCGAGGTATGTGATTCTTCCTATCCTCTCGAGCATGATATTTTTAAAATATATATAGTACCAGAGACGACGCTGTTAACCGAACGTGGTTTTACTGGATGTCTTTTGACTTGAGTTTAAATAATAAGAATCTTCAAGTATTTCAAAAGAATTATAAATCATTTTGAAAGAAGAGAAATACTTGGTTTTTAAACAAAAGCTTAAGAGTTATACTAGATTTATGGGAAGTTAGGTATAACGACTTAAGAAAGACAAAAGGAACGATTTACTTATGTGTTTATGAAAGCCTTGTATTGATTTCTGGAAAGTGTAGTAAGATGGTTTGATAAGTAGACATATTATGATGCTACGGTGTTAGTGTCTTGTAACGCTTGTGTAAAGCGGGTTCTCTTTGCGGCTTATGTTGTTTAACGATAAGAAGTCAGGCCGATATTATATCACTTACACCCTCGACTTGAAATTCGAGGTTAGCCGCCCGATGCGAGGAATACCTCACGCGGTCCAGGTGACCTATGCGGAGCAGCGGAGTACCGTGATGATCACCCGCGTGTTATCCCGACGCGGCCCATAGGCCTACGCGGTTCACAGGACTACGCGACCGCGGAGTCCGTGCCGATGCCGCGTTAGTCGCTCGGCGCGGAATACCTCACGCGATCTAGTGGTCTATGCGATCGCGGAGTCCGTGAATAGGCTCGCATAATGATACTACGGGCGATCGCCTTGCTTCGATCATTAGCGCCTAGAAAAAGACCGCCACATTATATCTATTTTGTTCTTGTTTATGCCGCGACACTATGCGCGTTGAACCGTTGTATTTGTAAATGGTTTTAAAAATGCTTTGATTTCATTTCAAGATTTACGCTTTCACATACTTGGTACTGCAGATCGACTTCTCGGGGCTGCGTTCATGCCGCAGGTAAGGGGAAACAGGTGGTAGATCCTCATTCTTAGGATCCTTACTCTGGTGTCAGGAGCTCAATTTCTCCGTTGGCTCGACTTTTGGTACGACTCTCCCTGGTGTTGTAGATATTTTGTACATTCAGGGTATGTCGGGGCCCTGTCCCGCCATAGTTGTTTACATTCCTAGAGGTCTGTAGTCCTGTTGTAAAGTTGGGATGTAACTGCCAGACTTGGTACATATATATATGCCGAAAGGCAACTTTTTCTCAGATAAACTGTGTTACTTTTTACATTTGTTTCATGTCTTGATTTATTATTCCGCCATTACTGATGTATGTCTACTGGTGCCCTAAGAGGCACTACCACGCCCGGATCGGACGCGACATATATGGTTCGGCCGCTATTCTCTCGATGTATACCGTAAGCGGTGCCTGTAGGCACCGCCATGCCCGGTTGGGTCGTGACACTCCAATCCGCCACTTGAAGCCCTTAGAAGATCACAAACAACTTTCCTTTAATATTCCAATCCAAACCTAGGAAAGTGACTAGGTTTTCACCTTGCGACTAATACGAAAACGCACTTTTCCGGGATCTTTATATTGAGATACCCTTACAATACCCTTAGGAACCTTGGTTTAAAGTGTGGAGTTTATTGAAAAACAAACAAAAAATTTTCTCCTTTGAACTCCATGAACCCGAGAGCTTCCCCTTAGTGTTCTTCAAGTTTCTTGAAAATTTGCTAAGTGTAGAGCCTTTGTCTTGCTACTAGTATACATATATAACACTAGAAAAGGTTAAGATTAGAACAAGTGGGTGGACTAGATGAGTGTTATACCCCATATTTCCTGAGTATGTATGTGAGGACGTACGTACAAAAGTTCAAGCCTTAAGTAGACATAAGGTACGAAATTTGTTCACAACTAGCGAAAAAGATTGTTTTTCCGACGGACAATTTTCCGAACCTTGTAAGGGAATTTTGCGTGTTCAATAATTTATTTTTTGCGGATTTTTCCGAGAGATGAAATATTTTGATCAACGAGAGGGTGACATGTGTCACCTCAAGTGGACTGGGTAGGAAATCTTGGCTCGTTTTTTTCAAGTAAAAGGCCTTAAAGATTTGGTCAATGTTTGCTAGATATTTTGTGGAGTAGATGGATAAGGTACACATGTGCAAATCTACACCCTCCACTTGCCCTCCACTTGCCTTAATCTTGTCCTTTGAAGGTCCTATAAATACCCCCCCTAAGTTGCAAGAATTCTTCATCCACAAAAATATTTTCCAAGTCTCAAAAACTCCCCTCTCCCTTTGTGAGCTTTTCGCCCAAGCTCTTCCCCTTCCTTGTGTTCTAGCCAAACATACCCTCCCTTGGTAGAAAACTGCCTTCAAGTATTGCTATGCCAAAATACTTTAGCCCAAATCCCTTGTAGTATTCCCAAGTCACCTCTATACTAAAAGCCCGTAAATACTACTATACTTCCTTTAGTCACTAAACGAAACCCTAGAGAAACTTCATAGTTGGTCAAGTAGTAAGAAGAAGTTGTGTAGAAACTTCTAAGGGTTTCTTGGAGCGGATTGGAGCGCATGACAGAGCTAAATCTTGCTCAGATCGACTTATATCTTGGATAATTTTGGGCTTATCGAGGTAAATAATCTTATCCTTCTATCAGAATCGAGATTACATACTGTAGTAGTATAGAAATAAGTATAAGATACATAGAAGGATATTAAAGAAGAGAATTGAATCAGAATTACATCAAGAATAGAATTGAACCAAATCACATCGCAGAATATAAAAGAAGAATTGAATCAGATTTACATGTGACCGTATTTACAGAGACTCAGTAGTTTGACTGTAGGGAAATGCTGCACAATTTTCTCAGAGAATAGAGAACCTTCTTCTTAGAACTTTCTACAGAGTAGTCTAGACGCTGATAGACGATTTGACTATTATAGGTTGATACTCATAGGCACATATTCGACTGGCAGTGAATTTCGCCACGAGGTATGTGATTCTTCCTATCCTCTCGAGCATGATATTTTAAAATATATATATATAGTACTGCAGACGACGTGTGTTAATCAACATGGTTTTACTTGACGTCTTTTGACTTGAGTCTAAATAATAAAGAATCTTGAAGTATTTCAAAAGAATTATGAATCATTTTTGAAAGAAAAGTAATACTTGGTTTTTAAACAAAGAGCTTAAGAGTTATACTAGCTTTATGGAAAGTTAGGTATAATGACTTAAGAAAGATAAAAGGGACGGTTTACTTATGTGTTATGAAAGACTTGTAATGATTTCTGGAAAGTATAGTAAGATGGTTCGATGAGTAGACATATTATGATGCTATGTGTGTTAGTATCTTGTAAACGTTTGTATAAAGAGGTTATTCTTATTTGTGCTTATGTTGTTTAACGATAAACCGTTATGTTATACCACTCACCTCTTGACATGTTATACCGGTTAAGTCGCCTCGATGCGAGGGATGCTCACGCGGTCCAGGACCTATGTGAGCTACGAGAGTTCCGTGTTAGTGTGCGAGGAATACCTCACGCGGTCTACGTGGCTACGCGACTACGAGAGTCCGTGACGATGCCGGCGAGAGCTACCCTCGACGCGGAATACCTCACGCGCCTAGGTGGCCTACGCGACTACGGAGTCCGTGATTAGGCATGCATAATGATACTATGGGCGATCGCCTTGCTTCGATCATTCGCAGCTTAGAAAAGACCTCGCTACGCTTACCTATTATTGCTCTTGTTGCAGGATGTGGCACTATGTGCTACATCGTTGCTTCGCATCTATTTGTAATTGGTTTTAAAATGATATGATTTCATTTAAAGTACTTTACGCTTGACATACTTGGTATCTCGTTGTAATCGACCTCCTTCGGGCCGTGGTTCATGCCGCAGGTGGAAAGCAGTGCTAGATCCGCATCCTTAGGATCTTTACTTTGGTGTCGTGAGCTTCATCTTCTCCGAGGCTCGACTTTGGGTACGATCTCCCGTTGTTGTAGATAGTTTTGTACATTCAGGTATGGCGGCCCCGTCCCGCCATAGTTGTTTACTTCCTTAGAGGTCTGTAGTCCTATTGTACACTGGGATGTAAATCGCGACTTGGTTTATATATATATGCCGAAGACGATTTTTTTCTCAGATAAACGGTGTCTCATTTTACATTTGTTTCATGTCTTGTTTTTATTTTCCGCTGATTACTCTGATGTATGCCTACTTGGGTGCCCGGGTAAGTCACCAGTCATGGGCCACGCAACTGGCCGAGGCAAGTACCAAAGCTAACGTACCCTAGCCAACCGTCTCACGAGATATGACCGAGGCAAGTATCTCAAGCTATCTACCAAAGATCCCGCCGATACACGAAATGACCAGACAAGTATCTAAAGCGTGCCTCAGAACTACATGTACAAATCAAGACCGTGATTGTTCGTCACCGCGCAAGTTTATGGATTAGCGTCCATGGACTAACAACTCAACCTCACAATGGCCGCATGCCCCGACATCTCACTTCTAAGTCATGGCCATGAAACCATCCCATCGACGACGCCCGCGGAACATCCATCGCACAAGATGTCCAAAGGAATAACAAGATAATACTCAAAGTGGACGATACTGTGGAAAATCCAACGCGCACAAGATGTCCAAAAGAAATAACCAGATAATACTCAATAGTGGACGATACCGTGGAAAATCCAACGCCACAAGATGTCCAACAATCAATCGATAACCGGTCCTCCCGAGACACGCAGAGTACGTAATCACAAGACTTGCACAACAAGGCTATCACAACAAGCATAGGCATGTTTAATGTACTTTCATTTTATATCAACAATCCAAAATACTACATAATTTCATTCTTTCAAAAAGACCTCTTGTTACGTAAAGCCACACGATACTAATACTGTAGTATATAAAGAAAACACATTTTACTTTAAAACCAAATTACTTCACCTTCAGAAAATCTTTACAAGGCTTTTAAAATCAAGGACTCTATACTTTTAAACCAAGTGCTTTTCTTTAGAACAACATCAAGTATACTTTTTAAAACTCAACTAACTTACTCTTTTCAAAACAAGTAACATATACTTAAATCAAGTTACTTCTCCTTTTTCTGAAAACAAGTCGTTATAAGTCAAGTCTCTTATCTTTCAAGATCAAGTCTCTTAACTTTCAAAATCAAGTCGCTTTTATCACAAACCAAATCTTTCTTTTATCTTCATAAAGTCGTTATAACTAACTTCCTATAAAGCCATTATAACACTTTATGTTTTAAACAAACAAAATTCATTTCACACACGCACGCCTACCGCATCTATATAGTTCACAACAATCATGCTCAAGAGTATAGGAAGAATCACATACCTTTTAGCTTAAACCACAAGCCAAGTCAAGTATGCCGCGTAGAAGATCCACCTATAACAACCACAATAATCTATCAACTTCTTGCTCTCTTCGTAGAATGTTCTAAACACAAGCTTCCTTATTCTACAGAAAATTTGGCAGCACTCTCCCCGCTATCACATAAATCTCTCTCCTATCCGTGCCCGCTACTGTGCCAACAACTCCTGTGGATTACACGCCTAACCTGACGTGTTCAATTCGCTCACAAAAATACTACACAAGTCTACTGTAAGTACAGTCCAATGTAAATATAGTTCAATCCTTTATAATCATCCTTCCAATATAATATACTCATGTATAACTACTACAACATGTAATATCCAATTACAATAGGGGGACATAGATTATTACCTCGATAAGCCCAAAATTATCCAAGTTTATAAGTCGATCCTGAGCAACGCTTAGCTCCAATTCCTTACGCCCAACCCGCCCAAGCGAATTCTTAGAAGTTTCTAAACAACTTCTAAATACTTCCACCAAGCTAGAAGATTTTTCTAGTGGTTTCGCTTTGCATTATCGAATAAAGTAGTATTTCCGCACCTAGTATTAAAACAACTTTGGAATACAACTAGGATACTAGGCTAAGGTATTTGGGATTATACTACAATACATGAAGTATTTCTACACAAGTGGGGTGAGGGGACTAAAAGTACTACAAAGGGAGGAAATGTTTTGCCTTGGAAAGTTTTCTGGTGAGGGATGAATTACTCTTCAACTTGGGGGTTTATATAGAGAAATCAAGGGCCAAGATTAAGGTAAGTGTAGGGTCAAGATTGGGCCACGTGTAGGTGCGACCCACCACACCACACGGCCAACGAAAAATCCATGCCAGTGTAGGGCTATTTCGCAAGGACAAGCTGCCAGCCACACGCCCCACCAACTTCGGCCAAGTTGCTACACGGGGTGACACGTGTCGCCCCGATTCGTCCAAAATATTTTGTCTTCCGAAATATCCAAAATACCGGAAATCTCAAAACAAAGCGGCCCACAAAATCAGAATTTCTCCCGTGGCCCCACGCCACCATTTCTCAAAATAAAATCCCATAATTCTAATATAATCCAAGAAGTCCAAATACCAACTGGGAATCCGATTCCCATTAACGAACTTTTTCTTCACAAAACCGAAACTTTTCCGCCGAAAAATCACATCTTCCTTTCTTTCCAATATTTCGCCGATTCTCGCACGCATGTCCTCAAGATACATACCCCGAACTACAGGTATAACATCAAGGATTATGATGTCGATATCCCGTACCACCCAGGAAGGCCAATGCGCGGCGTACGCCTACCGTAGTCGACGGGAGTCTATCGACGCATACCCGCAGGGAGGGTACGGTCCACGAGTCGCATCAGCCAGCGAGCCTGGAGTGCGATTGATTGGTTCTGATAGCGTGGGTTCGAGTTCGAGAGGTTGCCGAGTCTTCTATCATCGGCGAGCGAAGAGGCAACAGCTGAGGATCCTGCTTGACACCTGCATCGCGATACCGCCTTCGGCGGGAAGCGGTATTTTGAGGTAGCACCACGGGTGCTAAGGTTTGAGGCGTGTCAGGTGTTCCAGATATTGCAGTGACTTCGGCAGCAGGTTCTAGGGAAGCACACGCCAAGCTACTTTATCCATCCGGTCGACAAAGATGTACCACGACTCGCATCTATGTATCGCGGACGGCTCAAGAGGACGCCGCAGAAGCTTGTGGTTCAGCCGACCGCGCCGCCAGGAAGGCAGAGCATCGAGGCTCGTGGATTATTGCGCGATGAGATCCCGACTGGAAGTGAGGTGATCAACATGGACTTTATCACAGATACCGCACTCATGTGAAGCATGATTCTATCCGGGTTATCGCCGACAGTCGACTAAATCAGCCCACTTTCTTCCAATGATGACTTTTTCGCCGAGGATTACGCTAGACTTTACATCCGAGAGATCGCCAGATCGCACGGGTCCCTATTTCTATCATATCGCATGCAGGAGCCCGCCATTTACCAACTTCCGAGGTCTTTCCGTATGGGTTTAGGACGCAGCGAGCTCGAGTATCGCATTCCATCCTCGCATGCACGGACAGCAGAGCGCACTATCCGCACTTCGAGGATATGTCATGAGCCCGTTATTGACTTCGTGGGTAGCTGGAGGATCATTTACCTCTAGTTGAGTTTAATGATAATAATAGCTACCACCCAAAGATTCGACGGCGCCACGAGGCTTTGTACGAGGAAGTGCAGACGCCGATAGTCAGTTTGATGTGGGCGAGGTGCGCTTAGTGGGACCGCACTGGTTCAGCAGTGGATAAGGTAAAGCTTATCCAGAGCGGCATCGACATCTCGTAGTCGATGTAAGTCGATGCAGATCATCGCCGCCGCCCGAGTTTGAGGTCGATGATCGGGTTTTTTCAAGGTGTCACCCACGGCGGTGTGATGAGATTTGGGAGGAAAGGAAGCTCACCAAGGTACATCGGGCCTTATCGATTGTCCGCAGGCAGGCAAGGCTTACGAGTTGATCTGCCGTCCGATCCGAGGCGCATCCGGTTTTTCATGTTTCTATGCCGAGGAGATGTATCGGGGATCCATCTGTGGTACACCCGATTGATGATGTCCAGTGACCGAGGGGTTATCGATGAGGAGAGTCCCATAGCGATACTCGATCGCCGACAGAGGTCAGCGACGGACGTGGGCTTCCGGCTGCGTCTTATGGCGAACGAGAATGTGGAGGAGATGACGCGGGAAGCAGGAGGACACGAGGCAGAGGTATCCTCACTTATTCCCCACACCTCCGTAACTCACTTTCCTACTTGTAAATTTTCTTTGGCATATGTACTTGTCAGACGCGCTACGCGTGGCATTTGTAAACTGTTTAAGTTAGGAGGAACTTTATCGTTATCTGTCGTAGGAAGGAACATTCGGGACGAATGTTTCTATGGAGGGGAGAATGTTATACTCCGTATTTCCTGAGTATGTATGTGAGGACGTACGTACAAAAGTTCAAGCCTTAAGTAGACATAAGGGACGAAATTTGTGCACAACTAGCGAAAAAGATTGTTTTTCCGACGGACAATTTTCCGAACCTTGTAAGGGAATTTTGCGTGTTCAATAATTTATTTTTTGCGGATTTTTCCGAGAGATGAAATATTTTGGACCAACGAGAGAGTGACATGTGTCACCCTCAAGTGGACGGTTTGGGTGAGGAAATCTTGGCACGTTTTTTTCAAGGAAAAGGCCTTAAACATTTGGTCAATGTTTGCTAGATATTTTGTGGAGTAGATGGCTAAGGTACACATGTGCAAATCTACACCCTCCACTTGCCCTCCACTTGCCTTAATCTTGGCCTTTGAATGTCCTATAAATACCCCCCCTAAGTTGCAAGAATTCTTCATCCACAAAAATATTTTCCAAGTCTCAAAAACTCCCCTCTCCCTTTGTGAGCTTTTCGTCCAAGCTCTTCCCCTTCCTCGTGTTCTAGCCAAACATACCCCCTTGGTAGAAAATTGTCTTCAAGTATTGTTGCTATGCCAAAATACTTTAGCCCAAATCCCAGTAGTATTCCCAAGTCACCTCTATACTAAAAGCCCGTAAATACTACTATACTTCCTTTAGTCACTAAACTAAACCTCAGGAGAAACTTCATAGTTGGTTGAGTAGTAGTAAGTTGTGTAGAAACTTCTAAGGGTTTCTGGAGCGAATGAAGCGCATGACAGAGCCAAACCTTGCTCAGATCGACTTATATCTTGGATAATTTTGGGCTTATCGAGGTAAATAATCTTATCCTTCTATTGTAATCGAGATTACATATCGTAGTAGTATATAAATAAGTATAAGATACATGTATGATATTAAAGAAGAGAATTGAACTGTAATTACATTGAAGAATAGAATTGAACCAAATCACATCGTAAGAATATAAAAGAAGAATTGAATCAGATTTACATAGATCAGATTTAAGAGACTCGGTAGTTTGACTGTAGGGAAATGTTGCCCAATTTTCCGTAGAATCGAGAACCCTCGCTTAGAACTTTCTACAGAGTAGTCTAGACGCTGATAGACGATTTGACTATTATAGGTTGATACTGCGCGACATATTCGACTTGACAGTGGATTTCGCCATGAGGTATGTGATTCTTCCTATCCTCGAGCATGATATTTAAAAATATATATATATAGTACTAGACGACGCATGTTAACCGAACATGGTTTTACTTGACGCCTTTTGACTCGAGTCTAAATAATAAAGAATCTTGAAGTATTTCAAAAGAATTATGAATCATTTTTGAAAGAAGAGTAATACTTGGTTTTTAAACAAAGAGCTTAAGAGTTATACTAGCTTTATGGAAAGTTAGGTATAACGACTTAAGAAAGATAAAAGGGACGGTTTACTTATGTGTTATGAAAGACTTGTAATGATTTCTGGAAAGTATAGTAAGATGGTTTGACGAGTAGACATATTATGATGCTACGTGTGTTAGTATCTTGTAAACGTCAGATAAAGAGGTTATTCTTATTTGTGCTTACGTTGTTTAACGATAAGCCGCTATGTTATACCACTCACCTCGACATGTTATACCGGGGTTAAGCTTCCCGATGCGAGGGATGCTCACGCGGTCCAGGGACCTATGCGAGCTACGAGTTCCGTGTTACGCGGGGAATACCTCACGCGGTCTACTGTGGCTACGCGACTACGAGTCCGTGACGATGCCGAGGAGTAGCTACCCTCGACGCGGAATACCTCACGCGGGCCTGTGGCCTACGCAGACTACGGAGTCCGTGATTAGGCACGCATAATGATACTATGGGCGATCGCCTTGTTTCGATCATTCGCAGCCTAGAAAAGACCTCATATGCTTTATCTATTATTGCTCTTGTTTGGATGTGGCACTATGTGCTACATCGTTGTTTCGCATCTATTTGTAGAATTGGTTTTAAAATGATATGATTTCATTTAAAGTACTTTACGCTTTCACATACTTGGTACCGTTGTAATCGACTCCTTCTGGGCCGCTCATGCCGCAGGTGGAAAGGTGTGCTAGATCCGCATCCTTAGATCTTTACTTTGGTGTCGTGAGCTCCATCTTCTCCGAGGCTCGACTTTGGGTATGATCTCCCCGTTGTTGTAGATAGTTTTGTACATTCAGTGGTATGGCGGCCCCGTCCCTCCATAGTTGTTTACTTCTCAGAGGTATGTAGTCCTATTGTACATACTGGGATGTAATCGCCACTTGGTTTATATATATACGCCGAAGGCTTACTTTTTCTCGATAAATCGTGTCTAATTTTACACTTGTTTCATGTCTTGTTTTTATTTTCCGACACTGATGTATGCCTACTTGGGTGCCCGTATGCACCAACACGCCCGGATCAGGTCGTGACAACGAAGTTTCACAAGGATTCTAGCCAAGTGGCCCTCGACTTAGTCAACAATGTCAAGCTCTAAGACTTTAGCAAGACTTCGCTTCATCTTATTAATGGTCAAACGAGATACTTGGTACATGTTGTATCGACTCCTTCGGGGCCGCTCATGCCGCAGTAGAGTATACAAAGTTGTTGATCCTCACTTTTAGATCACCGATTCACCGCTGAGAAGCTCCATTACCCGTAGGCTTATCCTGGTCCGCATCCTCGGTATTGCCATTGTTGTACACTCAGGGGTATGGCGGGGCCCTGTCCCGTCACAGTTGTTATTCTTAGAGGTCTGTAGTCATGTCTTGTGAATTTGTGTGGTAAGAAAAAGAAAATGTAACTGATGTTTTCGGGTATGTGTATATTTTACTAAGGCGGCCTTATCGGCCAGCTTGTTGTTGTTTATTGTCCGAGTATTTATACGTGTTGTGCATGCTTACCGCTATTCTCTCGATGTATACTGTGCGGTGCCTGTAGGCACCAGCCGCGGCTCGGGTCGGGTTGTGACATCGGTTCGAGCATGACACGTGGTCTCGCCGCACTCGAATGTACATAAATCTACAACATCGTGGAAACTGCACTAAAAGACAAGCCTCCGGAGAAATGGAGCTTCTGACACCTGATCAGTGATCCTAAGAATGAGGATCCACCACCTGCTTACCCCTACCTGCGGCATGAACGCAACCCCCCGAGGAAAGGGGGTCAGTATAACAGATGTACCAAGTATGCAAAACTGAAAGTACTAAAATGAAATCATAAAGTCTAAAATAAAGCTGGAGACATGTATGATAACTGAAATACAGTACACTGTGCCTTACTAACAATGAGAGTAATCAAGAGTATACTTTACTGCATAAAATAGGAGGCTCATGATCAAAGTAGGGACACACGCCCGTAGTATCATTAAGCAATCCTACTCCTGGGACTATTTCACCCGCATAGGTCCTGTGGACCCGCAATGAGGTAACTTCCTCGCATAGGTTGTATCCGCCCGCATAGGTCGTATGGACCCGCATGAGGTATTCCTCGCACAAGACTATTTCACCCGCTTAGGCCCGATGGGCCCGCAATGAGTACAAACGCCGTACTCGCATCATGGGTAGGAAATCCATGGAATTAGTAGTAACCCGGGGCTTTACCCCGTAAGAATAACATAAGCTAGCACAACCGGCTATCATACATAACATAAGCACTATCGGCTTACCATAAATAACATAAGCGCTACCGGCTTATCATAACATAACATAAGCACTACCGGCTTATCATACATAACATAAGCAAGTTAAGAAATCCCCCTAACTTCTTATTAGTCTTATACATATACACGCTCATTTTAGTTTACTTAAGGCACTAACATGTCATAAAATCCGGGAATTTAACCCAAAGTGTTATGTGCTTCTACTCTTTTAAAATGACTCTTTTTCATATAAAATTTTCAAGATACTAATAACCATAGTATCAAGTCGTATCTACTTTTCAAGATAAGTCACAATACCTTTTAGAAATACATTTATAGGCTTCTAAATCAAGTGACTTCTTTCTTTTAAAACCTTAATCAATTGATGCCTTCAAATCAATTTGCCTTTCATTATTTCAAGTCATTTATCATACTTACATTACTTAGAGTAAACCACTCTTATTAACCTTCCATAAAGCTATTATAACCAACTTTCCATAAAGTCATTAAATTAACTTTATACTTCAGGCAATTACATTCTTCCTTATATCCAAGGGACTTATACTTTCAAACAAGACAAGTATCATATACTTTCAAAAATACTTCAAGTCCCTTAACTTTGAAAACTAAGACATCCTTAATCTTTTTAATAAGTGAGTTAATCCCCTAAATAAACCATCTTGGACATTCTTAAAACAAGTAAAGGATATCAAATGAAATTAGATATAAAAATCTTGTACGTCTACCGTACTAAATAGGTACAACTACTCATGCTCAAGAGATAGGTAAGTTACTCATACCTCTTCGGTTCAATCCACTTGTCAAGTCCAATATGTCGTACGTAGTATGTCAACCTATAATGACCATAATACGTCTATTAACTTCTAACTTCAAACGTAGAATATTCTAAGTGCAAAGTCACTATATTCTACGGAAAATCGGACAACACTTCCTTTGTTTCTACATACTTTTCCACCTTTTTCAAGGCCCGAATACAATAGTCAAACACGCCACACTTAAGGCCCAACAATGTAGTTATCAATAGGGGATTACACGCCTACAAGACGTGTAAAATTCCGCCCCACAAATTAATATCAAACTAATCCAACATATTATGTCAATTCGGCAATTTGAGGGACACCAATACAAATTCTTATCCAATTCCTTTTCAATCCAAGTTGTTTAGTATAACATGATATCAATCCGCAATCGATTATAACTACTACACTCTTCAAGTAGGAAACATGCGACAATTCTAATTAACGACCAAATTGTATTTCCATTTAAATTGGCTAAACATGACATTTCGGATTTTTAGGCTTCCAATATCCATAACACTTATCAATCTTTAATACATATACATCATGCTAGTTAAATTGTAAGGATACAATAATATGTAATCTTATACACTTAAGAGAACAAGATTGTTACCTTAGTGAGCCTTAATCCATTTCAAGATCCGAAGTCGCTTCCTAGCAACTTAGAGCCTCTCCTAGACACTCCATGTTACACCCCGTAATTCCAGGGCATGTTTATAAGAACGTACGTAAGAACTCACAAATGTTAACATTTGAGTCTAGTAAAAATTTATCGGAATTATGGAATTGTCGGAAAACGAAACATTGCGACGAATGGGATGGTGACACATGTCACCCCCCTTATTGGTCTTGGACGAATTGAACCATGGGCTAAAGGGTCATTTGACCATTTATAAGATGAGCAAGTCTTGCTAAAGTCTTAGAGCTTGACATTGTTGACTAAGTCCAAGGGCCACTTGGCTAGAATCCTTGTGAAACTCATCTAGGCCCCCATTTGTTCTAATCTTGGCCCTCCTTAGTGTTACATATTAATACTACTAGCAAGACAAGTTCCCTGTTATACCCCGTATTTGCAGAGTATGTACGTGAGGGCGTACGTATAAGAATTTGAGCCTTAAGATTAGGCAAGGTTCGAAATTGGGCACAAGTGCCGAAAAGAGTCGTTTTCCGACTAAACGCTTCCATTACTTACGAGGAAAATTCCGCCATGTCATTAATAATTTTTATGGATTTTTCCGAGAGACGAACATTTTGGATCAACAGGAGGGTGACAAGTGTCACCTCACATTGGAAGCAAGTGATCGCAAAGCTTGACCATTGGCACGCTTTTGGTGTTGAAATTTTGGTCAAGGGTTAGGTAGGATATTTTGTGTAGATGGATAAGGTAGCACATGACTAAATCTTGGCCTTACACTTGCTATGCACTTGTCTTCATCTTGGCCATTGGTTGGCCTTCACTTGACCTATAAATACCCATCTAAGTTGAAGACTTTCTTCATCCTCACTGAGCAATCTATCTAAGTCTCAAAATACTCCTCCTCTCTGTTCTTTCGCCCACCACACCCCTCCCCTTCGAGAAGGCCCTTTGGCCGAGAGCTTCCCTCCCCTCAGAAGTGGTTAGTCGCGGTACCCCTAGCCTAGTTGTTTTCGTGATAATACCCCTTGTTGTGGTATAGAAATACTCTCCTAGTATTGTTATAATGTCCAAATACTCGCCCATATACCTTGTAGTTTTCCCAAGGTTACACTTATACAAAAGCCCGTAAAATACTATTATACTTCCTTTAGCCACTAAACGAAACCCTAAGGAAATCTTCATCGATAGTTGAAGTAATTGAGTGGTTGGTTAGAACTTCTAAGGGTTGTTTGGAGCTGGTCGAGCGCACGAGCAGTGAGCTAAACCTTGCTCAGATCGACATATAAACTCCTGATAATTTTGGGCTTATCGAGGTAAACACTTGACCTTCTATTGTAATTGGAAATTACATGTTGTAGGAGTATATAGTTGAAGTATACTATATATAGAACTGAACATTATAATTGTGCAAGCAATGTCTTTTGACTTAAGCCCGACAATACTTACTGCAATGTCTTCGCGACTTAAGCCCGAATTTAAAAGAGAATTGAATCAGAATTACATAGGATCAGACAAAGAGACTTGTGTAGCATTGCTCGTAGTAATTGTACACGCCCTGCTAGACGTGCAAACCCCCTCTAGGAGTTGTCGCCTGCAATGTGCCCCGATAGAGGAGATTTACGCCATGTGTGTGGGAGGTGTCACGAATTTTCTAGAATATTCTACATTGAGATCTAAGATGTTAATAGGCGCCTGTGGCCTCTATAGGTTGAAATATCGCGGTGGCGTGGTCTACTTGGCTTAAGGCGTAGCCGACGCTTGAGGTACTTGGAGAGTTTTGCTATTAGTCGATAATCGCCGCGAGGTATGTGAACCTCTTCCTATATTTTCTAGCATGATACGTGTGTAACTATGTAGTACGGTAGACGATACGTGCTAAATGTATTTGATTATTTAAAACATAAAGTGTTATAATGCCTTTATGGGAAGTCGTTATAACCGCTATGAGGTAAGGAAATGCTTTGTGGTTTTAAAAAGGTAAATCGATTTGACTTATAATCGATTTGTTGTGTAATAGTAAAGAATCTTGAAGTATTTCAAAAGAATGTCAATCATCTTTAATGTAAGAGTAATACTTGGTTTTGAAAACATAAGAGTTATACTAGCTTTATGGAAAGTTAGGTATAACGCCTTAAGAGAATGGTTTTACCGATTTTTAGAAGTTAAAAGACTTAATCTTAAAAGATAAGAGACTTGACTTGATATGGATGTTAGTGTGAAACCTCATTCGTGAGTAATGAGTACCGTTGTAAAAGGAATAATGTTTTACCGATTCGAAATCGTATAAGTATCGAACAAACCATCGCAGCGCTAATAAAGGAAAATGTAATGACTAATGAAGTATTATTAAAACCAGAGAAACCTCCATCCGCATGTGGCTAAGACGAGACAAAATGAGATTACATTTTCTAGATCATGGTCGCTAATAAGATTGATTATGAACAAGAATAACCTACTCGCCAGACATATGTTACTCAATTGTTTTAAAAAGAGATTAAGACATCAACTATGAAACTTTTCTAAAAAGAGACTAGCGAATTGAAATTAGGTAAACCGAACTTTAGGTAAAGAAAGGCATCAGGTTGTCTTAAAATGAGTTTAAAACATAAAGTGTTATAACAATTTATGGGAAGTTGGTTATAACGACTTTATGAAAACAAAAGAAGGGTTTTTATCACTCGTTTTAATGTGGTAACTTGACTTTAAAAAGAGAAGTGTTTTGTCTAAAAAGAAGGCATGGTATCGCCTTAATTTGGTTTTAAAAAGGATAGTATGGTTGTTTTGGTTTACTTAAAGGATATAAGTCACTCTATTTTACGCTGTGGTATCGTGACTTTTATAAAAGTGGAATGGATCTTTAAAAGGAACTTAACGCACGTAGTACTTTAGGATTAAAACCCGACTTTGACATAAAATGAAAGTACCTCGAGTTGTGGATAACTTGCCTACGCTTGTTGTTGTGTAACTTGCCTACGCTTGTTGTCAGGTAACTTGCCTATGCTTGTTGCTGTGTAACTTACCTATGCTTGTTGATAGCCTTTGTGTAACGAATTCGCCCGGCCCGCATCGTGCCTTATCCCGCACCCTAGTGATACAACATCGAGAAAACCATGAAAATAAAACATGAGTCATGAAACAAGAGATATAATAATAAACAAAGCAACCAAAACGGCCGCTTTCGTGATATACATAAAACCCAATGCTTTAATCCTTTACAACCCTACCCACAACAAGATTACTGCACTTAAGATTTACAACGACTATGACGGACAGTGGCCCCGCCATACCCCCGAATGTACAAGAACCTACAACTCAGGAACACATACTAAAAGATAAGCCTCAAGAAACTGAGCTTCCAATACGCCGAATCGTGATCCTAAGAGCGGATCCACGATCGACGTACTTCTACCGCGCAGATGAACGCAGCCTCGGGCGAGGTCAAGACAACAGTACCAAGTATGTGAAATCAGAAAAGATATCAGAATGAAATCATACTAGTCTATATAAAGCAGAGACATGTATGATAACCAAACTACGCCACAACATAAAAGCAATATGTCCAATGTGACTCACGCCTCAAGTCATCACTCAAATATAACTACGGGTCTCACGCCCACAACATCAATCATGTTCGCATCATGGCCGCATGCCCCTAATTCTCGTGATCGGCAGACATGTCCATGATGCAACAATAATACCAATGCCCCACGGCCACATGCCCCGAATTCTACCTGTAGACACGCCCATGTGACATCAACAATAATATATCGTGATCAACCTCGCCGCACGCCACATGCCCCGAATTCTACCTCTGTAGACATGTCCATGTAACCACAATAACAATATATCGTAATCAACCCGACAAGACGGCCGCATGCCCCTAATTCGTGACGGCAGATACGCCCATGTGACATCAACAACAAGACAAGAATCAAAATGGAAACATACCCGTGGAATTCTCCATCACCGCCAAAGACGCCCAAGTAAGTTCTCAATAAGTCGACCGCCTCTATCGAGACGCCAGAATACGTAAATACCACACTTGCACAACAAAGGCTATCATCACAAGCATAGGCAAGTTTCACAACAACAAGCATAGGCAAGTTTCACAACAACAAGCATAGCAAGTTTCACACAACTCAAACTACTTTCATTTTACGCCAAAGTCCGGTTTTTAACCCCAAAGTACTACATACGCTAAGTTCTTTTAAAAGAGATTTATTTCTTTATAAAAGTCACCCGATAATTCGTAGTATTAGAATGACTAACCCACCTTCCTTTTCAAAACCAAGTAACAACATTCTTTCCTAAGTTCCAGCTTGCCTAGTTTCAATTACTCAAGCTTCTCATTTTCAAATGGTTTCATAGTTCCCAAACTTAATCACTGATTCCTTTTAGAACAATCGAGTAACATATGTCATATATGTGAGTAGTTTATTCTGTTTATAACGATCTTATTACAAAGAAATGCATGATCTAGAAAATGTAATATCATTTTGTCTTATCTAGCTTCTACGCAGATGGAGGTTTCTACCGGTTTTAATACAACACATCATTATTCAATACATTTTCCTTTATTAACGCCGCAGTTGGTCCTGTCGATACACATTCTCGATTCCCAAATCAAGAAACATTATCCCTTTAAAAACCAAGTACTCATTACTCACGAATGAGGTTTCACACAAACATCCACATTAAAACAAATAAGTTAAGTCTCTTATCTTATAAGATCAAGTCTCTTAACTTCTAACATCAGTAAACCATTTTCACTTACATAAGGTCGTTATAACTAAATTCCCATAAAGCTATTATAACACCCTATGTTTTAAACCAACCAAATCACTTAGCACACGTACGCTCACCGCACTACATAGTTCACAACAATCATGCTAGAAAAGATAGGAAGAGGTTCACATACCTCGCGACGATTTATCGACAATAAGCAAAATGCTCCAAGTACTACAACCTTGCTAGCCCTTTCCACTCCTCGAGTAGAATACGCTACTCTTAGTACTTTCACCTATAAAGGTCAAAACGCCTATTAACCCCAAAACACAAGTTTCTATCTTTCTATAGAAAATTCTAAGAAGACTCTCCCCGCAACAACAGAAATCTCCTCCTCTATCGAGGCCGCCACCAAGCCAACCAGTGGGGTTTACACGCCTACCCTGACGTGTACAATTCTACTCAAGAATACTACACAAGTCTACCGCACATACACCCCATGTAAATACAGCTCATTCGCTTGATTCTTCAGCTTAAGTCAAAAGACATTGCCGAATACTAAGTATAGTTCCATATATAGTATACTTCAACTATATATTCTAACAAACATGTAATTTCCAATTACAATAGAGGACAAGATAATTACCTCGACAAGCCCAAAATTATCCAAGTTATAATGTCGATCCCGAGCAAGGTTTAGCTCCACCCGCGCGCCCAAACCACTCCAAACAACCCTAAGTTCTAACTAACTTCTACTCAAATACTTCAACCAACTATGAAGATTTCCTTGGTTTTGGGCTTGAGACTAAAAAGGACAAAAGGTAGTATTTCCTGACTCTACGAAAGAGGTATCTTTGGAATGCTACAAGGTACAAGGCTAAGGTATTTTGGGCATTATAACAATACTAGTGAGTATTTCAATACCACAAGGAGTGGTATTATACGAAAGAACTAGCAGTGGGTACCACCGCTAGCACCACAAAGGGAGTGGGACTCTCGCCAAAGGCCTTAACTAGGAGTGGGCTCTGACGAGTCAAACAAGAGGAGAGGGAAGGATAGCAAGACTTGGAACATTTTTGACGAACGAAGTCTTGCCAAGCTGGGTATTTATAGCAAAACCAAAAGCCAACCAACGGCCAAGATCAAGCCATGTGCAAGTGCAAGGCCAAGATCGCCAAGTGCACCCTAGACCCTACTCCTTAAAACCCTCACAAATATCTACACAAATATCTACCACAACTTGCTTCACTCCGCCAAGTCACCCACATGCTTCCATCGCGAGGTGACACATGTCACCCTCCCGCTGGTCCGTATCGTTTCGCCTCTCTAAAAATCCGCAAAAATACAAAACGACATAGCCGGAATTTTCCTTCGCAGTTACGCAAACGCTTCATTTAAAAACGACTTAACCAAGTGTCAGACAAATGTAAAATCGCCAAGGGTGCCATGGGGTGACACGTGTCGCCCCGATTCGCCTGCAATATTTCGCCTTCCAAAATATCCAAAATACCGGAAATCTCAAAACAAAGCGCCCTACAAAATCAGAATTTCTCCTGGGCCCCACGTGACCATTTCCAAAATAAAATCTCAAAATTCTAATATAATCTATGAAGTCCAATACCAAACTGGGAATCCAATTCCATTAACTAACCTTTTTCTTCACAAATAACCTAAACTTTTCCACTAAAACTCACATCTTTCTTTCTTTCAAAATTTCTCGCCGCACTCGCACGCACGCCCTCACATACATACCCCGCAACTACGGGTATAACATTCTCCTCCTTAGAAACATTCGTCCCGAATGTTCCTTCTCAAGACGGATATCGACGAAGTTCCTCTAACAAGCTGCCAACGCCATTACCGCCACGAGATAACACACGCTATCTTCCTCCTTACTCGCTGCACTCTTCTCGAACACTCGAACTCTCCCAAGACGCACTCATACTTCACCATTACTCCGCTCTCGAAAATCTCGGAGTCACTACCTCCAAACTTGGTCATCTTACTAACCTCAAACTTCCTTAAGGCCATTCCCGCCTTTACGAACCGCTCGTCGAACGCGCCCACGAACTCATACGCTGGTCACACAAACTTGGGCCTAGCATCCTCGTGACTTACCACCAAGTGACCACCTGAACCGACCCCACCCCAAACCGGGTTACTGGTTGACCCGCAAATGGTCCTCAACCCGACCCCCAACCACGCTAAACTCTTGTTCCCGATCCTAACAATCTTACTAATTCACATCACGAAAGCTACCACTTCCATCTCACACTACCCACTGACTTATCACACAAATAAATCCCACGATACTACTACTCGAGCAAGGGTCAAAAATAAATCTTAACTCAAGACGACCTTACCCCTAAGGTCTCGGGCCGTGACATAGTCTAAGGTTCACACTTACCATGCCCCCATACGTATCCTCCCAACTAAGCATGTTTACTAACTCACAATTAACACAACGCTATTCGTGACATAGCACATAATAATGAGACCATCATAACAAGCATACCAAAACTCTAGAGGGTTAATGATATACCGGCTACCGCCCACTCTAATCATAGGCCCACTACAGGCTTATAATCGTAGGCGCGGCGAACCAGCCACCGATCCGTAGGTCGAGTCGTAACATCCGTATACCCTTGGTCGGACAGCCGCAAAATGGCCCCGCTGGCCGCAAAAATAATAAGCTCCTCGCACCACGACACTTCAAATGCGCCTACCACATCGACCACACCGAGGCAGGGTGACCGTGATCCGCCAACACCCTTACTTCCTCGAAACTCAACCTCGAGCCCCGACCGCTCCGAATACTCGGTCGCGAGGACCACTCAGACCGGGCGGAGGTACAAAACTAGTATGTCGCCGAGGCGGTCCGCTCGAAAGTCACCAAAGGACCTGTTGTTCCGCCTCTTCGCTGATTCGTCATTCCGCCGACCTCCGCGTGCCTCACATCCCAGCCGCACGAGCTCGCACGCGGCAATGTCCATGCCAGTCAAGGGCTACTCCCGAACATGCCTCGACATGTAATCATCGAGCCTCAGAATATATCGGTGCACTCGATCCTCTATACTACCAACGCTGGACGCATCGCCAATGAGTCGAACTCACATTGTACTCCGAACCGCACGCCCGCTCGTTTAAGCATCAAAAATCTGCCCGCGTCTCCTCATCCGCGAGGCAAGAAGTGCGAGGAAAGCCCCAAAACTCATCCCATATCACTGAGGTGCATGCTCTCCCGAAAGCTCCCATGAATCAAACCAATCGATCATGCAGATCACGCACCGATGCGTAACCAAAGGTCACGCACTCGCCTCAAGCCTTGATCACCCGCATGATCCGGTCAGAATCGCCGGATGAACTCCTCGCGATCATCCTCGTGCCTCACCCATAAAACTCGCGCTACAACTCGTAAAGTCCCGTAGCTCAACTATCTCGTGACGCCCGAACCGGCCCACATCGTGCCTTACCCCGCACCCTAGTGATACAACATCGAGAAAACCAAATGGAAAATAAAACATGAATCATGAAACAAGAGATATCATAAATAAACAAAGCAACCAAACGGTTACCTTCCAATGATATACATATAACAACTTTTTTCAAAACGAATGCTTTAATCCCTTTTACAAAACCCCGCCACACAAAGGCTGCACTTAAGATTTACAACCACTATGACGACAGTGGCCCCGCCATACCCCGAATGTACAAGAACCTACAACTCAGTGGAACACATACCAAAGATAAGCCTCCGAAGGAACTGAGCTTCCCAATACTGAAAGGTGATCCTAGAGCTGGATCGATACCAATGTATTCTACTCATGCAGATGAACGCAGCCTCGGGCGAGGTCAAGATAACAGTACCAAGTATGTGAAATCAGAAATATCAGAATCAAATCATAATAGTCTATATAAAGCAGAGACATGTATGATAACCAAACTACGCTCACAACATAAAAGCAATATGCCAAGTCGAGTGGAATACATTCCCTGATGAGCCAGAGTTCGAGTGAAATACATTCCCGAATGAACCTGTAGTCAAGTGAAATACATTCTCGTGAACCTGTAATCAAGTGAATACATTCCCGTGAACCAGAATCAAGCGAGATACATTCTGATGAACCGGCCGTCAAGTGAAATACATTCCGTGAACCTAATCAAGCGAGATACATTCCTGATGAACCGGTCGTCAAGTGAAATACATTCCGTGAACCTAATCAAGCGAGATACATTCCTGATGAACCTGGCCGTCAAGTGAAATACATTCCCGTGAACCTAATCGTGAGATACATTCTGACGAACCTGGCCGCCAGTGAAATACATTCCCGTGAACCTAATCAAGCGAGATACATTCCTGATGAACTTGGCCGCAAGTGAACACTGTACTTGCACAAAAAAGCTATCACACGTAACATGGTCAAGTTTCACAACAAAGAATCATAGGCAAGTTTCACACAACTCAAAGTACTTTCATTTTATGCCAAAGTCCGGTTTTTAACCCCAAAGTACTACATACGTTAAGTCCTTTTAAAAGAGATACATTCCTTTTATAAAAGTCACCCGATACCCGTAGTATAAAACTAGAGTGATTCACATTATTAAGTAAACTGTAACACTTTCTTTTAAACTCAAGTACCAACTTTCTTTTCCTAAAGTTCCGGCTTGCCTAATTACAAATGCTCAAGTTTCTCATTTTAGAAAAGGTTTCGTAGTTCATAGTTTTAACTTTAAAACATAATTCTCCTTTAAACGCTTGAGAAACATATGTCTTATATGTGAGTAGGTTATCCTTGTTTATAATCAATCTTATTAAGCAACCATGATCTAGGAAATGTAATATCATTTTGTCTCATCTTAGTTTCTATGCAGATGGAGGTTTCACCGGTTTTAATACGATACATCATTATTCAATACATTTTCCTTTATTTACGCCGCAGTTGGTCTGTCGATACACATTCTCGATTTCCAAATCAAGAAACATTATCCCTTTAAATAAAACCAAGTACTCATTACTCACGAACGAGGTTTCACACAAACATCCACATTAAAACAAATAAGTTAAGTCTCTTATCTTATAAGATCAAGTCTCTTAACTTCTAATATTAGTAAACATTCTGCCGTTATACCTAACTTCCCAAAAAGCTAGTATAACTCTTAAGCTTTCAAAACCTAAGTAATACTCATTCTTTCAAAACGATTCATAAATCTTTGAAATACTTCAAGTTCTTTATTAACACATATCAAGCCGCTTATTATTCAAATGGCCATCTCTTTTAAAACCACAAGGTATTTGCTTATCCACATAAAGCTATTATAACCGACTTCCCATAAAGCCGTTATAACACTTTATGTTTTAAACCAATCAAATACATTTAGCACACGTACGCCTACCGTACTACATAGTTCACACATATCATGCTAGAAGAGATAGGAAGAGGTTCACATACCTCGCGACGATTATCGACAAAAAGCAAAACGCCCAAGTACTCAAACCGCGGCTACACTCTCACCAAGCGTATCACTCCACACGTAGTACTACAACCTATAGAGGCCACAAAGCGCCTATTAATATCTTTAGACACAAGTCCATATTTCTACGTAAAATTCGCAAATTCTCCCCGCAACAAATGCTAATCTCTCTCTATCGAGGCCTGGCCATCAAGCCAACCAGGGGTTATACATCTAACCCTAACCGTACAATTCTACCCACTGCACTACTACACAAGTCTACTGTAATACACCCATGTAATTACAGTCAGCTTCTCTTATTTAAATTTAGGCTTAAGTCGCAAGACATCGCCGTAAGTATTATTCAGCTTAAGTCAAAAGACATCACGACTACTACGCTCGCTTCTTTATATAGTATACTTCAACTATATATTCAACAATATGTAATTTCCAATTACAATAGAGGGACAAGATATTTACCTCGATAAGCCCAAAATTATCCTAGTTTAAAGTCGCTCCTGAGCAAGGTTTAGCTCCAACTCAGGCGCCCAACCCGCTCCAAACTACCCTTAGAAGTTCTAACTAACTTCTACTTACAACTTCAACAACGGTGAAGATTTCTTAGGTTTCGCTTAGTGATCGAGGGAAAGTATAACGGTATTTTCTGGCTTGATACGTGTAACCTCGGGAATACTACAAGGTATTTGGGCCAAGGTATTTGGACATTACAACAATACTAGAGAGTATTTCTACACCACAGCGGGGTATTATACTAAAGCAACTAGGCGAGTGGGTACTCACCAAAACACCACAGCGGAGGGGGTGGCTCTGCCAAGGGCTCTCAAAGGGGAGGGGGTGTGGACGAACTACACAAGGGAGGAGGAAGAGAACTTCAAGACTTAGGAAGATTTTTGGACGAAGAAGTCTTCCAAAGTGGGGTATTTATAAGTCAAGCAAAGGCCAACCAATGGCCAAGATGCATCCAAGTGTATAGCAAGTGTAGGCTAGATTTCCACCATGTACCTTATCCATCTACCACACAACTTGCACAAAATATCCTACCAACTAAAGCTCTCTTTTCGCCCACCATTACCGCTTCACTCAAGGCCAATGCGAGGTGACACATGTCACCCTCCCGCTGGTCCAAAATGTTTCGCCTCTCTCGAAAATTCAAAAATTATAAATGACATAGCCGAAATTCCCCGAAAGTCGTGGAAAACGCTTCGCCGAAAACGACTTAACCGTGTTGTGAACAAATAAATTCGCCAAGCCTAATCCTCAAATTCGAATTTTCTACGCACGCCCCACGCATACTGGAAATACTGGTATAACATTCTCCTCCTTAGAAACATTCGCCCCGAACGTTCCTTCTCAAGGCGGATAAGGACGGTTCTTCTAACAAGTTTCCACCGCCACACACGGCCACAAACATAACACACGATTTTCCTAAGGCCATTCCCGCCTTCACGACCGCTTCGTCGAACATATCCACGAACTCATACGATGGTTACCAAAACTTAGGCCTAGCACCCTCGTGACCTACCACCGGCGGACCACCAGAGCTGACCCCACCTCGAACAGCCGCGGGTTGGCCCGCAACACGGCCCCAACCCGCCCCATCGTCGCGCCAACTCTTGCTCCGACACTAACAATCTTGCTAAATCACATCATGAAAGATACCACTTTCATTTATCCAACCTGTGGACTTATCACACAATACTTTCTAGGCAATAAATGCACTCGACAAGGATCACTGCAAATCTTGTACCCAAGACTACTTTACATCTAAGGTCTCAATCAATATTCTAAGGTTCATCATTCCTCACCCTGTGCTTACCCTTTTTCCCAACCAGTTCCTAAATCACATTTTAGCACAAAGCTATCCGAACATAACACCTAACACATTAACATAACATCAAAACATACAAGCCTCTAGAGGGTTATGATATACCGGCTACCGCCCACTTAATCGTAAGTCCGCTCGCAGGCGCATAATCGTAGGCGCGGCTTAACTCGCCATCGATCCTAGGTCGCGCTGCCGCCGCATTCTCCTATAAGCACGCTTCTGTCACATGGCCCTCGACGACCGCAGCGAAGCAAGCACCGCAAAAGACGACATTCCCGACGATGTTTGCCACATCGCGCACACCGAGGACGTGAATCTCGCTGGCTAGAACCCATGTATATCTGCGGAACTGGCCTCGAGCTCACCAGCCCCGAATACCTCGAACGCCCCGACGATCGCGGGGACCACTGCATCGCGGAGGTACATAACTAGCTCGCCACGGCGGTCCGCCTTGAAAGTTACCAGCGACCCCGCCGCCCCGCCTCTTCTCGCCGACCTGGCCATTCCGCTGATCTCCGTGCCTCACATCCTAGTGCATGAGCTCGCACGCGGCAATGTCCATGCCCTACCGGGCGGCTACACCAACAAGCTCGCTAAGTACTCATCCACCCGGTGACGTAGCTGTACTGGCCCTCCATATCGCCCATTACGCTGGGACATACCGAGCTAATGAGTCGAACTCCACATTGTACTTCTAACCGCCCGCCCGCCCCGCCTCAATGTCAAAAATTGCTGCCCGAGCCTCCTCATCCGTGGGGCAAGAAATGTGCAAGAAAGGCCCTCGAGAACTCGCCCCATACTACCGAGGTGCATGCTCTTCCCGACAACTCCCACGATCAAAACTACCAATCGCAGATTACGCAAATGATGCGAACCTAATACCACCGACCGCTCGAGGCTCGATCACTCACGATCCGTCAGAGTCGCTTGATAAACTCGAGGGTCGCCCTCGCCTCGATCCATGTAACATCGGCGCTACAACTCGTAAAGTCACGAGCCTCAAACCGCTCGCCGGTGAACTACGGTGCTATCGGGCCGAATCACAGATCCACCGATCTCATATTCGCCACGACTCGCCAAGAATCGCCATCTCTCAGACTTATCTCATCCGCTTCCAGCCGCGGACCGAGGCTCGTATTGTAGTCTCAGCAGCCATCGCCGCGCTCTAAACTCGCTGTGCCGGGCGGCGCTACGAAACCCGCCGTCAAGCACTGCTCGTGTATCGATCGCTCGCGCTCGCATTTCTCAGATTCGCCAACGCCTCCTCGATCGCTTTGCCTATCTGGCTCGGTTTTACGCGAGGCATAATCGTAAAGGAAAGGAATACGCCGTAGGGTCCAATTTATCACACGCCTCTAAGGCACGATCTCGTAATGAGAAGAATGGAAACTAATCCTAAATGTCCTATAGCCTCTCGACATAGATGTGGTGCACAACACACCGATAATCAAGACTCTACTAGACACTGTCAGACACTTTCCGAGGATTAATCGCTCGATACTACTGTGACGCCCCAACTCGGCTCACATCGTGCCTTACCCCGGCACCCTAGTGATACAACATCGAGAAAACCAGCGAAAATAAAACATGAATCATGAAACAAGAGATATCATAAATAAACAAAGCAACCAAACTGCTACCTTCCAATGATATACATATAACAACTTTTTCAAAACGAACGCTTTAATCCTTTACAAAACCCCGCCCACACAAAGGCTGCACTTAAGATTTACAACCACTATGACGGACAGTGGCCCCGCCATACCCCGAATGTACAAGAACCTACAACTCAGTGGAACACATACCAAAAGATAAGCCTCCAAGGAACTGAGCTTCCCAATATGTCGAAAGGTGATCCTAGAGCGGATCGACACCAACGTATTTCTACCGCAGATGAACGCACTTCAAGGAGGTCGCATAACAGTACCAAGTATGTGAAATCAGAAATATCAGAATCAAATCATAATAGTCTATATAAAGCAGAGACATGTATGATAACCAAACTACGCTCACAACATAAAAGCAAATATGCCAAGTCGAGTGAATACATTCTGACGAGCCAGAGTTCGAGTGAAATACATTCCCTGAACCGTAGTCAAGTGAAATACATTCTCGTGAACCGTAATCAAGTGAAATACATTCTCGTGAACCGTAATCAAGTGAGATACATTCCTGGATGAACCTGGCCGTCAAGTGAAATACATTCCCGTGAACCGTAATCAAGTGAGATACATTCCCTGACGAACCTGCCGTCAAGTGAAATACATTCCCGTGAACCAGAATCAAGCGAGATACATTCCCTGATGAACCTGGCCGCCAAGTGAACACGGTATTTGCACAAAAAGCTATCACACGTAATATGGTCAAGTTTCACAACAAGAATCATAGGCAAGTTTCACACAACTCAAAGTACTTTCATTTTATGCCAAAGTCCTTTTTAACCCCAAAGTACTACATACGTTAAGTCCTTTTAAAAGAGATACATTCCTTTATAAAAGTCACCCGATACCGTAGTATAAAACTAGAGTGATTCACATTATTAAGTAAACCGTAACACTTTCTTTTTAAACTCAAGTACCAACTTTCTTTTCCTAAAGTTCCGGCTTGCCTAATTACAAATGCTCAAGTTTCTCATTTTAGAAAAGGTTTCGTAGTTCATAGTTTTAACTTTAAAACATAATTCTCCTTTAAACGCTTGAGAAACATATGTCTTATATGTGAGTAGTTATCCTTGTTTATAATCAATCTTATTAAGCAAACATGATCTAGGAAATGTAATATCATTTTGTCTCATCTTAGTTTCTATGCAGATGGAGGTTTCTACCGGTTTTAATACGATACATCATTATTCAATACATTTTCCTTTATTTACGCCGCAGTCCTGTCGATACACATTCCGATTTCCAAATCAAGAAACATTATCCCTTTAAATAAAACCAAGTACTCATTACTCACGAATGAGGTTTCACACAAACATCTACATTAAAACAAATAAGTTAAGTCTCTTATCTTATAAGATCAAGTCTCTTAACTTCTAATATTAGTAAAACATTCTTAAGCCGTTATACCTAACTTCCCAAAAAGCTAGTATAACTCTTAAGCTTTCAAAACCTAAGTAATACTCATTCTTTCAAAACGATTCATAAATCTTTTGAAATACTTCAAGTTCTTTATTAACACATATCAAGCCGCTTATTATTCAAATCATTACCCTTTTAAAACCACAAGGTATTTGCTTATCCACATAAAGCTATTATAACCGACTTCCCATAAAGCCGTTATAACACTTTATGTTTTAAACCAATCAAATACATTTAGCACATGACGCTCACCGTACTACATAGTTCACACATATCATGCTAGAAGAGATAGGAAGAGGTTCACATACCGCGACGATTATCGACAAAAAGCAAAACGCCCAAGTACTCAAACCGCTTGGCCACACTCTCACCAAGGCATCACTCCACACGTAGTACTACAACCTATAGAGGCCACAAAGCGCCTATTAATATCTTTAGACACAAGTTCCATATTTCTACGTAAAATTCGGAAGACTCTCCCCGCAATAAGCTAATCTCCTCCTTCTATCGAGGCCGCCATCAAGCCAACCAGTGGTTATACATCTAACCCTAACTGCACAATTCTACTCCACTACTACTACACAAGTTCATCGTAATACACCCCATGTAATTACAGTCAGCTTCTCTTATTTAAATTTAGGCTTAAGTCGCAAGACATCGCTGTAAGTATTATTCAGCTTAAGTCAAAAGACATCACGACTACTACGCTCAGTTCTTTATATAGTATACTTCAACTATATATTCAACAATATGTAATTTCCAATTACAATAGAGGACAAGATATTTACCTCGATAAGCCCAAAATTATCCTAGTTTAAAGTCGCCCCGAGCAAGGTTTAGCTCCAACTCCGCAAGGCGCTCCAACCCGCCTCCAAACTACCCTTAGAAGTTCTAACTAACTTCTACTTACAACTTCAACAACGGTGAAGATTTCCTTAGGGTTTCGCTTTAGTGACCGAGGGAAAGTATAACGGTATTTTCTGGCTTCAGATACGTGTAACCTGGGAATACTACAAGGTATTTGGGCCAAGGTATTTCGACATTACAACAATACTAGAGAGTATTTCTACACCACAAAGGGGGTATTATACGAAAGCAACTAGGCTAGTGGGGTACCTCACGCAAAACACCACAGCGGAGTGGGGTGGCTCTCGCCAAGTGGCTCTCAAAGTGGGAGTGGGTGTGGACTAACTACACAAGGGAGGGAGGAAGAGAACTTCAAGACTTAGGAAGATTTTTGATGAAGAAGTCTTCCAAAGTGGGGTATTTATAGGTCAAGCAAAGGCCAACCAATGGCCAAGATGCATCCAAGTGTATAGCAAGTGTAGGCTAGATTTCCACCATGTGTACCTTATCCATCTACCACACAACTTGCACAAAATATCCTACCAACTAAAGCTCTCTTTTTCGCCCACCATTACCGCTTCACTCAAGGTTAATGCGAGGTGACATGTCACCCTCCCGTTGGTCCAAAATGTTTCGCCTCTGAAAATTCCGCAAAAATTATAAATGACATAGCCGAAATTCCCTACGAAGTCGTGGAAAACGCTTCGCCAAAAACGACTTAACCGTGTTGTGAATAAATAAATTCGGCCAAGCCTAATCCTCAAATTGAATTTTCTACGCACGCCCCACGCATATACCGGAAATACGGTATAACACTATTCGCCGGGTGAACCATCGTGCATCGAATCGAATCGCCAAGGCCCAAATTTATCCTCATATCTGCCACGACTCGCCAAAGAATCGCCATCTCCTTGTAACCCATCTCTCTCGCCTGCATCGGACTGGAGGCTCGTATCAGAGTCTCATCACCACGGCCGCGCCTAAACTCGCTGGGTGGCGGCGCTACAAAACCCGGGCCGTCTCAAGCACAACTCGTATCGCCCGGCTCGCGCTGCATTCTCTCAGATCTCACTAGCAAGACTCTCGGCCGCCTTTGCCCTTCGGGCTCGCTGCTTTGCGCGAGGCATAATCGTAAAAACGAGATACGCCGAGGGGTCCAACTTACAACACACCTCTAAGGCACGATCTCGTAATGAGAAAATGGAAACTAATCCTAAATGTCTCAGCCTCCTCGATTATAGACGTGGTGCACAACACATCGATAATCAAGACTCTACTAGACACGGTTCAGACACTTTCCGAGGATTAATCGCTCGATACCACTTTTGTAACGACTGCCCGGCCCATTATCGTGCCTTATCCCGCACCCTAGTGATACAACATCGTAGAAAACCATGGAAAATAAAACACGAATCATGAAACAAGAGATATAATAATAAATAAAGCAACCAAAACTGCCTTCGTGATATACATAAAACCCAATGCTTTAATCTTTACAACCCCGCCCACAACAAAGATTCATGCACTTAAGATTTACAACGACTATGACGGACAGGCCCCGCCATACCCCGAATGTACAAGAACCTACAACTCAGTGGAACACATACTAAAAGATAAGCCTCAAGAAACGGAGCTTCCCAATACGCCGAATCGTGATCCTAAGAGCGGATCCACGATCGATGTACTCTACTCGCAGATGAACGCACTTCGGGCGAGGTCAAGATAACAGTACCAAGTATGTGAAATCAGAAAAGATATCAGAATGAAATCATACTAGTCTATATAAAGCAGAGACATGTATGATAACCAAACTACGCTCACAACATAAAAGCAAATATGTTCAAATGTGGACTTACGCCTCAAGTCATCACTAAATATAACTACGGGTCTCACGCCCACAACATCAATCATGTTCGTGATCATGGCCGCATGCCCCGACTCAGACGGCAGTAGACATGTCCATGATGCAACAATAATACCAATGCCCCACGGCCACATGCCCTAATTTACCTCTGTAGACACGCCCATGTGACATCAACAATATATCGGGTGATCAACCCGCCGCATGGCCACATGCCCCCGAATTTACCTCGCAGATATGTCCATGTAACCACAATAACAATATATCGTAATCAACCCGACCGCACGGCCGCATGCCCCTGACTCAGACGGCAGACATACGCCCATGTGACATCAACAACAAGACAAGAATCAAAATGGAAACATACCCGTGGAATTCTCCATCACCGCCAAAGACGCCCAAGTAAGTTCTCAATAAGTCGACCGACCTCTATCGAGAGACGCAGAATACGTAAATACCACACTTGCACAACAAAGGCTATCATCACAAGCATAGGCAAGTTTCACAATAACAAGCATAGGCAAGTTTCACAACAACAAGCATAGGCAAGTTTCACACAACTCAAAGTACTTTCATTTTACGCCAAAGTCCTGTTTTTAACCCCAAAGTACTACATACGTTAAGTTCTTTTAAAAGAGATCCATTTCTTTTATAAAAGTCACCCGATAATTCGTAGTATTAGAATGACCAACCCACCTTCCTTTTCAAAACCAAGTAACAACATTCTTTCCTAAGTTCCAGCTTGCCTAGTTTCAATTACTCAAGCTTCTCATTTTCAAATGGTTTCATAGTTCCCAAACTTAATCACTGATTCCTTTTAGAACAATCGAGTAACATATGTCATATATGTGAGTAGTTTATTCTTGTTTATAACGATCTTATTACAAAGAACATGATCTAGAAAATGTAATATCATTTTGTCTTATCTTAGCTTCTACGCAGACGGAGGTTTCTAACGTTTTAATACAACACATCATTATTCAATACATTTTCCTTTTATTAACGCCGCAGTTGGTCCTGTCGATACACATTCGATTCCCAAATCAAGAAACATTATCCCTTTAAAACCAAGTACTCATTACTCACGAATGAGGTTTCACACAAACATCCACATTAAAACAAATAAGTTAAGTCTCTTATCTTATAAGATCAAGTCTCTTAACTTCTAACATCAAGAAACCATTTTCTTACATAAGGTCGTTATAACTAACTTCCCATAAAGCTATTATAACACCCTATGTTTTAAAACCAACCAAATCACTTAGCACATGTACGCCTACCGCACTACATAGTTCACAACAATCATGCTAGAAAAGATAGGAAGAGGTTCACATACCTCGCGACGATTTATCGACAATAAGCAAAATGCTCCAAGTACTACAACCTTGCTAGCCCTTTCCACTCCTTGAGTAGAATACGCTACTCTTAGTACTTTCACCTATAAAGGTCAAAACGCCTATTAACCCCAAAACACAAGTTTCTATCTTTCTATAGAAAATTCGCAAAGACTCTCCCCGCAACAACAGAATCTCCTCCTCTATCGAGGCCGCTACCAAGCCAACCAGTGGGGTTTACACGCCTACCCTGACGTACAATTCTACTCAAGAATACTACACAAGTTCATCGCACATACAAAATCCTATGTAAATACAATACTGGGCTTGATTCTTCAGCTTAAGTCAAAAGACATTGCCGAATACTAAGTATAGTTCCATATATAGTATACTTCAACTATATATTCTAACAAACATGTAATTTCCAATTACAATAGAGGACAAGATAATTACCTCGACAAGCCCAAAATTATCCAAGTTATAATGTCGATCCCGAGCAAGGTTTAGCTCCACTGCAGCGCTCCAAACCACTCCAAACAACCCTTAGAAGTTCTAACTAACTTCTACTCAAATACTTCAACCAACTATGAAGATTTCCTTAGTGGTTTCGGCTGAGACTAAAAAGGACAAAAGGTAGTATTTCCTGACTTCTACGTGAAAGAGGTATCTTTGGAATGCTACAAGGTACAAGGCTAAGGTATTTTGGGCATTATAACAATACTAGTGAGTATTTCAATACCACATGCTTATGGTATTATACGAAGCAACTAGCAGTGGGTACCCCACTAGCACCACAAAGGGGAGGGACTCTCTACCAAAGGCCTTAACTAGTGAGGGGGCTCTTGGACGAGTCAAACAAGAGGAGAGGGAAGGATAGCAAGACTTGGAACATTTTTGACGAATGAAGTCTTCTGCCAAGCTGGGTATTTATAGCAAAACCAAAAGCCAACCAACGGCCAAGATCAAGCCATGTGCAAGGCAAGTGTAAGGCCAAGATCAAGCCAAGCGCACCCTAGACCCTACCCTTAAAACCTCACAAATATCTACACAAATATCTACCACAACTTGCCCTCACTCGCCAAGTCACGCCCCACATGTTTCCATCAGGGTGACACATGTCACCCTCCCGCTGGTCCGCATGTTTCGCCTCTCTAAAAATCCGCAAAAATACAAAACGACATAGCCGAATTTTCCTTCGCAGTTACGCGAAAACGCTTCGGCCAAAAACGACTTAACCGTAAAGTGCGCACAAATGTAAAATCGCTGGTGCCATACGGGGTGACACGTGTCGCCTCGATTCGCCTGCAATATTTCGCCTTCCAAAATATCCAAAATACCGGAAATCTCAAAACAAAGCGGCCCCTACAAAACCGTAAATTTCTCCTGGCCCCACGTGACTATTTCCAAAATAAAATCTCAAAATTCTAATATAATCTATGAAGTCCAAATACCAAACTGGGAATCATATTCCCATTAACGAACCTTTTTCTTCACAAATAACCTAAACTTTTCCACTAAAAACTCACATCTTTCTTTCTTTCAAAATTTCTCGCCAGACTCGACGTGACGCCCTCACATACATACCCCGCAACTACGGGTATAACACTTTGTTATGCAAGAATTGTGTTCTATATTACCGCTCTCAACTGAGGCCGCTGACTTGTGAGGACTTACTGACGCATCTACAGCTGACGGAAAATTTCACTGTATGCCTCGATGATAGTGTTATTCCACGGACTAGCTTCACGAGGTTTCATCGCTCGCCTCTGCACCGGTGGTCGGCCAGATTTGCCCCGCCTCGTGGCCGATACTACTGTACTGGTAGTTAGCCCTCGTGACTTGCCCCGCTCAGCCAGAAGTGGCGGTCTCGTGATACGCCGTACCGTGGTCACCAGATTGTCCCGCCACCACGCGGACCGCCTTGGTATCCGTAGTCGGCCTCGACTTGCCCGTGTCGCCTTCGTGGCTCGCTGTATCAGATTGTTATTACGCTTTGCATCGTGCAGACTCGTGTTCGTGTATTTTCGATGTTATCATATCATAGATCGCCGCAGCGAGGAAGGTATTCCACGTACGATCGATGTCGGGCGTGAGACCCATAATTATATTTGAGTAAACGACCCGAGGCGCGAGACCGACTGATATAATCGTTATACGCGTGTACTGTAGTTTGGTTATCATACATGTCTCCCGCTTTATATAGACTATTATGATTTCATTTACGATTTACGCTTTCACATACTTGGCACCACTGATCGCCCTCCTTCGGGCGTTACGCCGCAGTAAGTACATCATTGCCGATCCCCGCTTTAGGATCACCTTTCACAGATTGGAAGCTCCGCTCTTCGAGGCTTATCTTTGCATGTTACCCGACGTCAGAGGTTCTTGTACATTCGTGGTACATGGCCCCGTCCCGCCATAGTTGTTGTAAAAATCTTAGAGGTCCAGAGTAATCGCAAAGGTGGTTGTAAGGATTGTAACTCGCTCAAACGCTTATATATATATGTTGAAAGGCAATCGCTTGCTGGCCTGCTTATTTATAATATCTCTCATTTCATGATTATGTTTTATTTCCGCTGATTTTCTCTCGATGTTGTATCACCAGGTGCCCGGTAGGCACCGCCACGCCCTGATTCGCGGTCGTGACAAAGTGGTATCGAGCGCTTAGTCCTCTGAAAGTGCTCATGCACTACGCCTAGTAGAGTCTTGATTATCGCAGTCAGGCACCACATCTATAATCGTGAGGTCGCAGGACATTTAGGTTGGTTTCATTCTTCTCATTCCGAGATCGTGCCTCAGAGTCGTAATAAGATCGACCTCCGACATACTTCGCTTACCGCCATGCCTCCGCAGTGCAACCCGCCCGTAGCGGCAAGGCAGAGGAGTCGCGAGCAGAGCAATGCAGAGACCACACACACCGAGCCTCCACCCGCACCGAGCAGAGGAGATGAGTTACAAGGAGCTGGCCTGGCACGGCCGTGGTCAGGCCGATTTCGAGGGCCGACGCAGCAGCCTGCAAAGAGCACCAGCCGTTCACCCTAGATCGAGTAGTTCGAGGCTACTGGATTTTCCGAGTCAGAGCCGCCAGAGTTTTACGGGTCGAGGCCCGAGGATGATCCGCAGGAGTTCATCCGACGCTACCGATCTCGAGAGTGATCAAGGCATCGGAGACCGAGTCGGTGGTCCTAGGTTCAGACGGCCGCGCGATACCGCATGATCGGTTTGATTCGCGAGCCGCCCCGGAGAGCATACTTCCAGCCTTATGGGACGAGTTCTCGCAGGCCTTCTTGCACATTTTTGCCTCCACAGATGGCGAGGGCTCGCCGCATGATTTTTGTATGCGTAATCCGCGCACGGCTCGAGTACAATGCGAGTTCGACCATCGTCTTGTGACGCCCCCGCTGTAGCTAGTATGAGGATCGAATACACCGATATGTTACAGGCTCGATGATCACCTAGCCGAGTTGTTCTGTAGTTTTCACCGGCACGGATATCGCTCGCACGCAGCGTATGCACTTGGATGCGAGGAGCGGATAAATCGACGAATGACTGTGGTCGCAGAAGAGGCCGTAACAGCAGGTCCTTTGGTGACTTTCGAGGCGGACCGCCTCAAGAAGAAAGCCGCTTATGCGCCCACCAAGACAGAGTGGTCCTCCACACCTTCGGACCTTTGGGATATTCAGAGCGTGTCAGGCTCCTGTGTTTCAGATTTTCGGTGAGTGAGTGCTCGCGGATGAGGTTGCCCTTTGTCTCAGCCAAGGCCGCCAGGAAAACTTCATATGGAGAGTGTCATACCGACTTGGGAGATTGTTATTCTTGCGCCAACAGGCTATCCGGCGAGAGACCGTCCCACTGTGGGTAGCGCTGGTAGATAGCACAGACTACTGTAGAGCAGCTTATGGGTTCTACACCTTCCATAGCCGTGAAGGATGTTCAGACACCCAAGCCCCTGAGAGGTCGCGTGGAGTTCCAGCTTTAGCGGTCCTTGAACCGCCTATTTTCAGTATATCATTAACCCTCTAGAGTTTTGTATGTATTGATGTTATGATGATGTGTTTAGTGTTATGCTCGGATAGCCTTGTGCTAAAATGTGATTTAGAAACTCGTTGGTAAAAAGGGTAAGCCTGGGACGAAAGTGACGAACCTTAGAATATTACAATGAGACCTTAGATGTGCGCCATCTCGAGTACAAGATTTTCGGGATCTTTGTCGAATGTGTAAGTATGCGTGGTGTAATTGTGGAAAATTTCGGTGGTGTAAATGGAAGTGGTAGCTTTTATGACCAGATAGGTAAGATTGTCCCGATCGAGAAACGAGAGTCGACGCGGACAGAGGCTCGTCGAGGACGGTTGCGGTCAACCCGTGAGTCCGAATGAGGTGGGCCGATCGAGGTGGTCCCGCCAGTGGTAGGGTCACGAGGGTGCTAGGCCCAAGTTTAGATGACCGCCGATGAGTTCGTGGTTATGTTCGACCAGAAGCCGATCGTGAAGGCCGGAATGGCCTTAGAGAGGAGCGGCTTGTAAGATTGACCAAGCTCGAGGTGGTGACTCCAAAGTTTTGGGAATCAGAGCGAACGATCAAGCGTGGTACGTATACTAGAAGAGTTCGTGTGTTCGAGAAGCGGCACGATGAGTAAGGAAGAGAACGCTGTTATTTCGTGGCAAAGTGGCGCTGGCAATTTGTTAGAAGAACTTCATCGTTATCCGTTTGAGAAGGAACATTCGACGAATGTTTCTAAGGAGGAGAATGTTATACCTCGTATTTCCGCAGTATGTACGCGAGGGCGACGATAAGAATTTGAGCCTTAAGATTAGGCAAGGTTCAAATCGGGCACAAGTGCCGAAAGAGTCGCTTTCCGACTAAACGCTTTCCACAGCTACGAGGGAAAATTCCGCTATGTCATTAATAATTTTATGATTTTTCCGAGAGACGAAACATTTTGGATCAACGAGGGTGACAAGTGTCACCCTCACATCAAAGCAAGTTGACGCAAAGCTCGACCATTGGCACGCTTTTGGTGTTGAAATTTTGGCCAAGGGTTAGGTAGGATATTTTGTGTAGATGGATAAGGTAGCACATGGCTAAATCTTGGCCTTACACTTGCTATGCACTTGTCTTCATCTTCGCCATTGGTTGACCTTCACTGACCTATAAATACCCTCTAAGTTGAAGACTTTCTTCATCCTCACTGAGCAATCTATCTAAGTCTCAAAATACTCCTCCTCTTGTTCTTTCGCCCACCCCACCCTCCCCCCTTCGTATGCCCTTTGGCCGAGAGCTTCCTCCCCTCAGAAGTGGTTAGCATGGGTACCCCATAGCCTAGTTGTTTTCAGATAATACCCCTTGTCATGGTATAGAAATACTCTCCTAGTATTGTTATAATGTCCAAATACCTCGCCCATATACCTTGTAGTTTTCCCAAGGTTACACTTATACAAAAGCCCGTAAAATACTATTATACTTCCTTTAGCCACTAAACGAAACCCTAAGGAAATCTTCATCGATAGTCAAGTAATTGAGTGGTTGGTTAGAACTTCTGGCGGTTGTTTGAGCTGGTCGAGCGCACTGAGTAGAGAGCTAAACCTTGCTCAGATCGACATATAAACTCTGATAATTTTGGGCTTATCGAGGTAAACACTTTGACCTTCTATTGTAATTGGAAATTACATATCGTAGGAGTATATAGTCAAGTATACTATATAGAACTGAACATTATAATTGTGCGCAAATGTCTTTCGACTTAAGCCCGATTAATACTTACAGAATGTCTCGCGACTTAAGCCCTAATTTAAAAGAGAATTGAATCAGAATTACATAGGATCAGACATAAAGAGACTTGTGTAGCATTGGCTGTAGTAGAATTGTACACGTCCTGCTAGACGTGCAAACCCTCTGTGGAGTTGTCTGCTAATGTGCCCGATAGAGAGGAGATTTACGCTGCATGTGGGGTGAGGTGATGCCGAATTTTCTCAGAGAATATTCTACATTGAGATCTAAGATGTTAATAGCGCCAGGGCCTCTATAGGTTGAAATACCGCGTGGCGGTCTACTTCGCTTAAGGCGAGCCGACGGCTTGAGGTACTGAGCGCTTTGCTATTAGTCGATAATCGTCGCGAGGTATGTGAACCTCTTCCTATCTTTTCTAGCATGATACGTGTAACTATGTAGTACGGTAGATGTATACGTGCTAAATGTATTTGATTGTTTAAAACATGTTGTTATAACAAATTACGGGAAGTCAAGTTATAACCGCTTACGTAGGTAAGGAAATGCTTTGTGGTTTTAAAAAGGTAATCGATTTGACTTATAACCGACTTGTCAGGTAATAGTAAAGAATCTTGAAGTATTTCAAAAGAATCAATCATCTTTAATGTAAGAGTAATACATGGTTTTGAAAACATAAGAGTTATACTAGCTTTATGGGAAGTTAGGTATAACGCCTTAAGAGAGAATGGTTTTACCGATTTTTAGAAGTTAAGAGACTTAATCTTAAAAGATAAGAGACTTGACTTGATATGGATGTTAGTGTGAAACCTCATTCGTGAGTAATGAGTACCGTTGTAAAAGGAATAATGTTTTACCGATTCGAAATCGAATAAGTGTCGAACAAACCATCATCGCTTAATAAAGGAAAATGTAATGACTAATGAAGTATTATTAAAACCAAGAGAAACCTCCATCCGCATAAGCTAAGACGACAAAATGAGATTACATTTTCTAGATCATGGTCGCTTAATAAGATTAATTATGAACAAGAATAACCTACTCGCCAGTGGCATATGTTACTCAATTGTTTTAAAAAGAGATTAAGACATTCAACTATGAAACTTTTCTAAAAAGAGACTACGAATTGAAATTAGGCAACCGGAACTTTAGGTAAAGAAAGGCATTATGTTGTCTTAAATGAGTTTAAAACATAAAGTGTTATAATGTATTTATGGGAAGTTGGTTATAACGACTTTATGAAAACAAAAGAAGGGTTTTTATCATCGGTTTTAATGTGGTAACTTGACTTTAAAAAGAGAAGTGTTTTGTCTAAAAAGAAGGCATGGTATCGCTTTAATTTGGTTTTAAAAGGATAGTATGGTTGTTTTGGTTTACTTAAAGGATATAAGTCACTCTATTTTACGCTACGTATCGTGACTTTATAAAAGTGGAATGGATCTTTAAAAGGAACTTAACGCATTTAGTACTTTAGATTAAAACACTGACTTTGACATAAAACGAAAGTACCTCGAGTCATGGATAACTTGCCTACGCTTGTTGTTGCGGTAACTTGCATATGCTTGTTGTTGCGTAACTCGCCATGCTTGTTGTTGTGTAACTTGCCTATGCTTGTTGTTGTGTAACTTGCCTATGCTTGTCGGATAGCCATTGTTATGCAAGAATTGTGTTCTATATTACCGCTCTCTCAACGGAGGCCGCTGACTTGTCGAGGACTTACTTGGACGCATCGGGCAGCGACGAAAAATTTCACCGTATGCTCCCGACGATAGTGTTATTCCACGGACTAGCTCTCCACGAGGTTTCTTACTGCTCGCCTTGGTACCGTGGTCGGCCAGATTTGCCCCGCCTCGTGGTCGATACGGCCTTGGTACTGTAGTTAGCCCTCGACTTGCCCTGCTCAGTAGTGGCGGTCTCGTGATACGACCTCGTACCTGGTGGTCACCGATTTGCCCGGCCACCACGCGGACCGCCTTGGTATCCGTAGTCGGCCTCGCACTTGCCCCGCGGTCGCCTTCGTGGTTTCGTTGTATCAGATTGTTATTACGGCTGGCATCGTAGGACTTCGTGTTCAGTGTACTTCGATGTTATCATATCATAGATCACGCCGGCGGAAGGTATTCCACGCATGACTCGATGCCAGGCGTGAGACCCATAATTATATTTGAGTAAACGACCGGGCGCGAGACCGACTTGATATAATCAAGTATGTGGTATCGTAGTTTGCTATCATACATGTCTCTGCTTTATATAGACTATTATGATTTCATTTACGATTTACGCTTTCACATACTGTACTGCCAGATCGACCTCCTTCTGGCCGCTCATGCCGCAGTAGAAGTACATCTACCGCCGATCCCCGCTTAGGATCACCTTTCAGCGTATTGGGAAGCTCCGCTCCTTCTGAGGCTTATCTTGCATTTGGTACGTTACCCGTAGGTTCTGTACATTCTGTGGTACGGCCCCCGTCCCGCCATAGTTGTTGTAAAAAATCTTAGAGGTCCAGAGTAATCGTTGCGTGGTTGTGGATTGTAACTGTTCAAACGTTTATATATATATGTTGAAAGGCAACTGTTTTGGTTGGCCTGTTTATTTATAATATCTCTCATTTCATGATTATGTTTTATTTCTGCTGATTTTCTCTGATGTTGTATCACTAGGGTGCCCGGGGTAAGGCACCAGTCACGGGCCCGGATTCGCGGGTCGTGACATTCCCACACTTAGAAAATTTTCAAGAAAAACTTATGCTCCATTATAGAAGCTCTCGGGTTTGAGGGTCTTGGCAAGACAAGTGGGAACACACGTTGTATTGACCTCCTTCGGGGGACACACGCCCGTAGTATCATTAAGAAATCCTACTCATGGGACTATTTCACCCGCATAGGTCATGTGGACCCGCAATGAGATCATCCGCCATGCATGGGACTATTTCACCCGCATAGGACTATTTCACCCGTATGGGCCCGGTGGGCACGCAATGAGTACAAACGCCGCACTCGCATCATGGGTAGCAAATCCATGGAATAAGTAGTAACCCAGGGGTTTACCCCGCAAGAATAACATAACCTAGCACAACCGACTATCATACATAACATAAGCACTACCGACTTATCATACATAACATAAGAACTACCGGCTTATCATACATAACATAAGCAAGTTAAGAAATCCCCTAACTTCTTATTAGCTTTGTTTATATACACTCTCATTTTAGTTTACTTAAGGTACTAACATGTTATTGTAAAATCCGGGAATTTAACCCAAAGTACTACGTACTTCTATTCTTTTAAAATGACTCTTTTTCATATAAATCTCCAAGATACTAATAACCGTAGTATCAAGTCATATCTACTTTTCAAGACAAGTCACAAAACCCTTTTAGAATTACATTTATAGGCTTCTAAATCAAGTGACTTCTTTCTTTAAAACTTTAAGCAATTGATACCTTCAAATCAATTTGTCTTTCTTCATTTCAAGTCATTTATCCTTATTTACATCACTAGACTAAACCATTCTTTCATCTTTCCATGAAGCTATTATAACCAACTTTCCATAAAGTCGTTATACTAACTTTATATTTTAGGCACTTACATTCTTTTTTATCACCAAGAGACTTATACTTTTAAAAACCAAGTATCATATACTTTCAAAATACTTCAAGTCTCTTAACTTTAGAAATCAAATTTCCTAACTTTAGAATAGCTCAAGGAATCAATACTTTCCAAATAAAGTATTCTATACATTTTCAAGTCAAGAAATCTTTGTTGTTTTTTAGTTAGAGAGAAGTTTCTCTCACTAAGGAAAACGCTCTCAACATTTCCCTTAGCTGCTCCTTCGGCTTATTCATCTCCCCCCTAAGATTAACCATGGTTTCCCCACTAATTGAAGCCTAATGTTCACAACATGAAGAGGACTAAACGTTACACACGCTCCAGCAATGATTCAGGAGGTTCAGGAAGTTCGACGAAGGCTAGAACCAAGAAAAAGAAAAAGAATGGCGGAAGCCCAACCATAGTTGAAGAAAATCTAATTCCGGCTATTTCAGACCCAACGGTGTTAGTTCATGTCATGCCTGACTTGCGTTTTCCACTGGAAAATGTAGTAGATGATTCTATGCTGCAAAGGATACATGAATGGGGCAAAAGTATAGAAATTGAGAGCTTGGATATAAGTGAATTTGAAGGTGGAAAACGTCATGTTCCATCTGCCATCAATCCAGAAGTAATCTCTACTATTACTTCTCCTGAAATGACCACAATGGAAGTCCATGACACTGTTCACAAGTCTTCTGGGGACAACCCTTCCGAAACAACTGGCAAGCATAGGGAAATCTCGGAAGCCATTGACACCCCTCATGCTACTAAGGTGATCGATCTTACAACGGGTCGATTGGAGGACAACGGGAACATTACGGAAGAGCATGGAAACCACGGCATCACAAATTCCTCCACACAACCTGGGAAATTACTCAGGCAAGCCGGAAAAGGAAACAAATCGGGGCCAGGAATTGCAATCAATGAATCTAAGCGTGATGGAATACTCGGGTCAAAACCAGGTGGCGCTGGTCGAGGGCCTAGGCTGTCAAAGTGCGTGTCCATAGGTCTAAGGATATTCCTGTTATGCACAAATCAATGTCAGTTGGGATTTCCCAAGGAGCCTTTCGCGGGTGCCAAGGAGTCACACTTTAATGCCGCGGGAACCAAAGAGCCTCCTCCTAATCCGGGTCAGGGCATGGGTCAGAAGGCTAAGGCGGGTCAGACGGGAGTCCATGGGTCTATGAACATTCCCATTATGCATGGACCAAGGACGGTTGGTAGCAACGATGAGTTTTCCATACCCAAGGAGCCTAGATACTCCACAAACTTTAATGTCGCGGGAGCCGAGGAGTCACACTTTAATGCCGCGGGTACCAATGAGGCATCTTCAACACCGGGTCTAGGCTCGAGTCAGAATGCTAAGGCGGGTCAGGCGGGAGTCCCTGGGTCATTGAATATTCCCGTTATGCAAGGATCAATGATAGTTGGGAGTAACGAAGAGACTTCTATCTCCAAGGAGCCTAGGTACTCCACGATCATTAATACCGCGGGAGCCAAGAAAGCAGACTTTAATGACGCGAGAACCAAAGAGTCATCTCACTTAATAGGACAACACCCTCTGAATTCTTTAAGTGTCACTAATGAATCCTTTCCTACTTTAGCAAGTTTGCTTAGTGGAATCTATCACAAGAACCTCAACAACCCTTTCGCCTTTACCTCTTCCTTGGGCACGGGTAAAGTGAATAACAACCCTCCTCTCACACCCTATACCTCTTCAATACTCCCTGAAAATCATAATGACTCACCCCTTCTACCCTCCCTACCATCAATTATTCCCGGAACCCATAATAACTTCCCTACCCTTCCAAATGGCACTCACATCCTCTCTCCTAATGCGGGCCCAAGTTATATTCCTTCTACCTATTCCACTCTGCCTGCACCTCCAGAAATACCTTCCAATGAATTACCCACTAATGTATCTACATAACAAAATGAAACCCCACCCGTTGATACAACTTAAAATACTTTACCCCCGAATCATGGAAAAGGTTCCATCCCTCCTAAGAAGACTTATGCTGGAATCTTTGCGGGTACCAGGCTCTAAGCAAAGGGTATGAAGTTACAATTCATTGAACAACAAGGGAAAGAAGTAGAAATAGAGGTCATGGACGGTTCCATTCATTCAAACACTGGATATTGCTTAAAGTTGCTTCACGTGTCCTTTCCCGGGAAGAGAGGCATTGAATTCCATTGTGAAGGGATGGGGAGTGAAGTGTCGTATTATACCTGTTACACCCCGTAATTCCAAGAGGATGAGATGAGAACGTACGAAAGGAAATAAGATTCGAAGTTGGAAAAAGAAAAAAAAAGAAAAAAAAGTTGGCAGAATATTTTTGGACAGTTTTTCAGTCAACTTGAGAGCAGTATATCTCCTAGTATAATTGGGGTTTTTAGTTGTTTCAAAGGCCTAATATGAGGTTCATTGAGTCTAGTTTCCAACGCAACAAACCTCTCGTCGATAGGACATCAGAGTAGAAAGTTATGGACGTTACAAGATCGGCTGACAGAGCAGACAGGGTCAGGCGCCGCGGCGGCCGCAGCCGGCGCCGAAAGGCCCGAAATTGTCCTGAATTAAGCGCCGCGCGCCGCTGCAGGGCCGTGGCGCCGAGGCGGATTTTTTGGAAATAGGTAAAATATAAGATATTTGTTGTAGAGGACCCTCGCGGGTGACAAGTGTCCCCAACTCAGGATCAAGATAGAGGCTAGATTATGACCAAGTCTTGCAAGACTTGGTCATTTGCAAGACTTCCTCCATAGAAATTTTCCTTCTATTTCTCTAACAGTTTATGAAACCCTAAGCCTAAATGAGATTTTTAGAAAGGCAACAAGAAGGAAATACGCTGACAAGCTTCAGGGGTTCAGAGATGATATTCATGAAGAAGAATTTCTGAAAGAGGCTAAAGTGGGCAAGATTGTTGGACTATTTTGGGCTTATCAAGGTAACCACTTTTTCCTCTTAAGTGATTCAAGATTTCTTATTGTTGTAGTTATACATTTTATCAAGCATGAGATATATGTATCGAGATTAATAAGTGTTATGGATATTAGAAGCCTAAAACCGAAATGACCTTGTTAGCCATTTGAAGTTGAAATACAAGTTGGTCGATAGTTAGAATCGCCACATGTTATCTAATCAAGATTGTAGTTGTTATAATCAATCGTGGCTATATAACATGTTAGACTAAACAACTTGATGGAAAAAGGAATTGGAAAAGACTTTACATTGTTGTATCAGAGCCATTTGGCATTGAAATGTTGGACTATTTGGATATTTATCAGGCGGAATTTTACACGCCTTGTTGCGGTAATCCTCATTGTTAACTACTTTGTTGAGCCTTAAATGGCGTGTTTGGTTATTGAATTCGCCTAAAAAGGTGGCAAAGTATGTAGAAACAAAGGAAGTGTCGTCCGATTTTCCGTAGAATTTAGTAGCTTTGCACTGGAATATTCTACGCTTGAAACTAGAAGTTAATAGACGATATGGTCATTATAGGTTGACATACTACATACGTATATTGACTTGACAAGTGGATCAACCAAGAGGTATGTGGAACTTTCTTATCTCTCGAGTACGAGTAGTTATAATCAGATAAGACGGTAGACGTACGTGATTTAAATGAATTAAAATCATTTGATATACTTGACTTGTTTTAAGGATGTCTAGTTGGTTGAGTTAGAGAATTAAATTAACTCACTTGTCCTTAAGGAATGGTTATAAGAATGGTTTATCCTAATAAAGACAAGGATTTCTTGACATGAAAAAGTATGTAATACTTGATTTGGAAAAGTATTGATTCTGAACTATTCTAAAGATAAGAGACCTGATTTCTAAGTTAAGAAACTTGTTTTCAAAGTTAAGAGACTTGAAGTATTTTGAAAGTCAGGTAACTTGATTTGAAGTACAAGTCTTTGGTCATAAAAAGAACACATTGTCTAAGACATAAAAGAGTTATAACCCGCTTTACGGGAAGTTAGTTATAACGGCTTTATGAGAGGATAAGGATGTCTTAGTTTTAAAGCATAAAGTTAGTATAACGGCTTTATGGGAAGTTGGTTATAATAACTTTATGGAAGGTTAAAGGAACGGTTTTCTCGAGTAAGGTAAACAAAGACGAAAGAATCGAAATTAAGAAGGGCAATTTGATTTAAAGGCATCAATTGCTTAAAGTTTAAGGAAATGGTCACTTGATTTAGAAGCCAAAAGATATATTTTCTAAAAGTGTAGTGACTCGCTGAAATGTAGATAAGCCTCGATACTACGTGTCGTGTCTTGGGGTTTTATGTGAAAAGGGATCTTTGGAAAGAATAGAGTACATAGTACTTTGGGTTAATTTCCTGACTTGTTGGGTGATACGAAAGTGCCTCGAGGTCATAAACGAGATCCATTTTGTATGTTAACGAAAGTCTAAAGAAGTTATGAACTTACTTGTATCGCATCGATTATGATGGAGGATTCCACGTATGCTTCCATTGTCTTAGTATGAGTTTACTCGACGCATCGAGCGACGGAGGATTCCACGTATGCTTCCATTGCCTTATTACGAGTCTACCGACGCATCGACGCGATGTAGATTCCACCGCATGCTTCCATTGTGATCGATCCGACATGCTTACGATGAGGATTCCGAGGCACGCACCTCGACATGCTTACGACGGGGATTCGAGGCACGCAGATGAGTTTACCTCGACGCATCGACAAAGCTGACGGGATTCCACCGCATGCTTCCATCATGGTCGATCCTCGACATGCTTACGATGAGGATTCCGAGGCACGACCTCGACATGCTTACGACGAGGATTCCGAGGCACGCGACCGTGACGCGGTTAAATTCCCTGATATGACTATTACCCCACGGGTTAGCTCCCACGAAGTCATGTACCAGACGAGGATTCCACGCATGAGATATATATATATATATATGAATTGTGTACGTATCGACAAATGAGGTAGATGCCACGCGCGCCACATGGTTATAGTTTACACTTACTACCGCCGAAAGTGACGGGGATTCCACGGCCGAGGTATATATATGTGTTGTGTATGTGTACGCCACATGAGGTAGATGCCACGCGCGTTACACGGTTATAGTTTACACTTACTACCGCCTGAAGTGACGGGGATTCCACGCGCGAGGTATATATACGTGTTGTGTATGTGCACGACAACAGGTAGATGCCACGCGCGCCACGTGGTTATAGTTTACGCCATACCGCTTCAGCCGACGGATTCCACGCACACCTTGACGCTTGAGGGCTTAAGACCTCATCGCACTATGCGAGGATATCGAGGGCTTGTGTTAGTAGTCGGCCCGACTATTATTCATGTGATGAAATAGTCGCATAAGGTAAAAAAATGACTTTCATTACTTTCACTTCAGTAAGGCAGTAATCGTTAATCGTTATCATATCCGCCTTCACCGTATTTTTGACTATTATGATTTAAATTACAGATTTCGCTTTACATACTTGGTACATATTTTTGTAATCGACTTCTTCTGGGCCGCGCTCATGCCGCAGTCGAGGTACATAGCTTGTCGATCCACACCCTTAGATCACTGCTCAGCTTGGAAAGCTCCATTTCTCCGGAGGCTTTGTCTTTTGGTACGATTCCCTGAGGTTGTAGAATTTTGTACATTCAGGGGTATGGCGGGGCCCTGTCCCGTCACAGTTGTTATTCTTAGAGGTCTGTAGTCATATCTTGTGGTTTTGGGTTGTAAAGAAAATAAAGAGTCAGACTATTTTATTTATGGATTTTGTATATTTTTACGGAAGGGCCTCATCGGCCAGCCTGCTGTTATTTAATGTCTAAGTATTATGCGAGTTGTGTTCCGCTTCTATTCTCTCGATGTATACCAGGGTGCCTGTGTAGGGCACCGCCATGCCCGGTCGGGTCGTGACAAAAGTGGTATCGAGCGCTTAGTCCTCTGAAAGTGTCTACAGATCGTGTCAGTAGTAGTTCGATTATCGACGTGTCGCGCACCACATCAATAATCGTGAGGTCGCAGGACATTTAGGATTGGTTTCATTCTTCTCACTCGATCGCGCGATAGAGTCGTTGTTGTGGTCGCATCTCCTAACGAGTTATGTTGATCGCAGCACGGCGGCGCAAAGAATGACCAGAAGAACCATGTGGATCGCGTATCCGTGTTAGTAATGACGGTAGTATAGTTGGCATTGTGACACACAAAGAATACGGAGTTATGTATGAGGTCGACGCTGTCGCTTAGAATGATATTGGAATACCAAGGATCGTAATGACTAAATAGATAACGGAAGGCGTGAAACAGCTTTAACTGATTCTCATCAAGGTTTTACGACTAATTTGAGATAACTAGAAGTGACGAGTCATTCGGTATGTATTGAACCTTTAAGAAATCATGTTAAGAGACTTAATGAAAGACTATGATTGTAAATTGCTACGCCGTATGCTTAAGATGATAGTACGGAGGAGATCCGCGTGGGATAAGTAATGGTTGTTGGATCAAGACAACACTGCTAGATATTACGAGAAGTTAGTGTACCCGCTACGCGGATCGGTAGTAGTCCCGCCACGCGACAGGTCACGGTGCAAAGCCCAAGTCTAGTAAATCGCTTTACTGCTCAGGACGTGTTCCATCTAACCAGTCGCGAGGCCTAAATGGCCTTAATTTGTTCATGAGGTAGCTCCAAAGATCGAGGCCGAATTAGTACTAAGTTATGACGATGTAAGAATAAGTTTGGAAATACGGAAAGAGTACGCACCGAAGCATTGCAGAGCAACCAAGTGTAAAGGAATGAGCCTAAATCCTCGAGAACCTTTCGAGGTGATTACACCCGCGAGTGACGGGTGGTAGGTGAGCTGATACATAATAATTGCCCTGGTGATACAAATGTTTGATCCTAGCGCACTGCATGACAGAGTTCGAGGTCATTACGGGTATGGACTAACGGGCTTCGTATGCCAAGGTTGACTATAGAGAGAAGTCGTTCGATTCCGAGAGCTTATCGACGGGAAGGGAATGGAAGTGCTAGTAAATTGTAAGTTACTACTTCATTCGCCGACATGAAATTTTGGAGTCTATGTGACTCGACTTATTAAAATTATTGAAGGATTTTATGTTATGCTCGAGGTACTTGGAATTGGTTTAACGTGGCGGTCACGCCACGACATTCGAATAATTTCGTGAAAATGCGCAAGACAAAAATAAGATAAGTATGAGTGTCACTGTGGAAAACAGAGGACATCACGGTAGGTCTTATATATCTATACGATTATAACAGGTGGCACTAGATGATCAAGATTATGAAAGAGAGATGCTCTCCCCACATAAAAGGATGGTTTTGTGTATTATGGGGTGTGTACCCATGTTATTAAGCGATGGATGCGAGACTGTAAGATCTTCAAAGGTCGCTGTGGCAAAGGTTACAGTTTTAGATAACCATGGGAGAAGTATTGTATTGTGGAAAAAAATTGTATGAAGGGGTTGTAAAAGGAAACTGTGTCGCTAATTATTAGATTGACTCCAAAAGAACATTCGAGGACGAATGTTTCTAAGAGGGGAAGAATGTTACACCCCTTAATTCCAAGAGGATGAGATGAGAACGTACGAAAGGAAATAAGATTCGAAGTTGGAAAAAGAAAAAAAAAAGAAAAAAAAGGTTGGCAGAATACTTTTGGACATTTTTTCAGTCAACTTGGGAGCAGTATATCTCCTAGTATAATTGGGGTTTTGACGGTGTTTCAAAAGCCTAATATGAATTTCATTAAGTCTAGTTTCCAACGCAACAAACCGCTCGTAGATAGGACATCGGAGTAGAAAGTTATGGACATTACAAGATCGGCTGACAGAGCAGACAGGTCGTGCCACGGCCACTGGGCAGTACGGCGCCGAAAGGCTTGAAATTGTCTGAAATTGCCTGAAATTGCAGCGCCGCGGCGCCGGCTGCAGGGCCGAGGCGGGATTTTTTGCAGAAATAGGGTAAAAATAGAAGATATTTGTTGTAGAGGACCCCTGGGTGGGTGACAAGCGCCCCCAACTCAGGATCAAGATAGAGGCTATATTATGACCATGTCTTGCAAGACTTGGTCATTTGCAAGAATTCCTCCATAGAAATTTTCCTTCTATTTCTCTAAAAGTTTATGAAACCCTAAGCCTAAATGAGATTTTTAGAAAGGCAACAAGAAGGAAATACGCTGATGTTTGTAGGGGTTCGTAGAGATGATATTTATGGAAGAAGAATTTTGGAATGAGGCTAAAGCTGGGCAAGATTGTTGGACTATTTTGGGCTTATCAAGGTAACCACTTTTTCCTCTTAAGTGATTCAAGATTTCTTATTGTTGTAGTTATACATTTTATCAAGCATGAGATATATGTATTGAGATTAATAAGTGTTATGGATATTAGAAGCCTAAACCGAAATGACCTTCATAGCCATTCGTTGAAATACAAGTTGGTCGATAGTTAGAATCGCTACATGTTATCTAATCAAGATTGTAGTTGTTATAATCAATTGTGGCTATATAACATCTTAGACTAAACAACTTGATGAAAAAGGAATTGGAAAAGACTTTACATTGTTGTTGCATCAGAGCCATTTGGCATTGAAATGTCGACTATTTGGATATTTATCATGGCGGAATTTTACACGCCTTGTTGCTGTAATCCCCTATTGTTAACTACTTTGTTGTTCCTTAAATGTGGCGTGTTTGGTTATTGAATTCGGCCTTAAAAAAGGTGGCAAAGTATGTAGAAACAAAGGAAGTGCTGTCCGATTTTCCGTAGAATTTAGTAGCTTTGCACTTGGAATATTCTACGTTTGAAACTAGAAGTTAATAGACGACATGGTCATTATAGGTTGACATACTACGCACGGTATTGTCACGACCAACCTCGCCTGATCGCGCCTTACCCGCACCCAAGTAGACATACATCGTAGTAACCAATGAATATAAAACAAGACATGAAACAATATGGAGAAACAATTTATTCGAGAAAAGTCGCTTTCGATATATATATAAATGCTTCAACAGCTACATCCCTTTTACAACCCCCGCCACAACAAGATTACTGCACTTCTAAGAATGTTATAACAACAATGGCGGACAGGCCTCCGTTATACCCCGCACTTCCGTAGTATGTACGCGAGGACGCACGCACATTATTCAAGCCCTAATTAGGTGAAGACGAAATTGTAAACTTTCAATGGAAAAGATTCCGAACCTTGTGAAGGAAATTCTACGTTTTTAATATTTTAACCGATTACGGATTTTTCCGAGAGACGAAATATTTGGACCAATAGGAGGGCGACATGTGGCACCCTTAGGTTGCATGTTTGGACGAAAATATTAAGGCAAGTGGCCAAGTCAAATGGTCAAGTCTTGGAAGATATTTCTTTGGAGCGGCAAGTAGGTGGACGCTTGCCTTGGGCTTTTTTGCGCTAGTGGAAGGCCACATGGTTTCTTTGTTGTGGGGACATATGTCCCAATGTTGTGGTGGACATATGTCCCAAGGTTGTGGTGGACACTTGGTGGAAGACTCCACTCACACAAGCTATCTAATCTACACCCTCCATTTGTTTTAATCTTGGCCCTTGGTGGTCCTATAAATACCCTCCTCTTGTGCAAGACTTCTTCATCCAAAAACACAACTTCCAAGTCTCCAAAATCCTTCCACCTTAGTTGCTAGTTCTCGTCCAACTCCTCCCTCCCTTTCCTAGTTGTCTCGTCCGAAGCAACACCCCCCCCCCCCCCCCTTGGTAGAAAAGTATTCTCCAAGTATTGTTACTATTCCAAAATACCTTAGCCTAATACCTTGTAGTATTCCAAAGTCACCTCTATACTAAAAGCCCGGAAATACTACTTTATATCCTTTAGTCACAAAACGAAACCCTAGGAAAATCTTCATAGCTGGTCAAGTATTAAGAAGTTGTTTAGAAACTTCTAAGGGTTTCGAGCTATCGTGTCACGACTGCCTGGCCCGTGGATCGGTGCCTTACCCGCACCTGCAACCATACATCGTAGAAAATCAGCGGAAATATAAAACAAGACAAGAAACATTATTAAAAAGGAGAAACAGCTTATCTCGGAAAGCTCGCTTTCTAAGATATATATAAACATAGTTTTGCGCTACATCCCAACCGCATAATAGACTACATACCTCTAAGGAAGTAATAACTACATGGACAGGCCTCGCCATACCCCGAATGTACAAAACTATCTACAATACAGGAGATCATACCTAAAAGTAGAGCCTCCGAGAAGACGGAGCTCCCGACACCAACGCAGCATCCTAAGGACGTGGATCTAGCACTGCTGCCTCTTACTCGCTGCATGAACGCAGCCTCGGGCGAGGTCATAACAGTACTAAGTATGTGAAACTATAAAGTACTTAAATGAAATCATATCATTTTAAAACCAATTTTATAAATATGCACGAAACAACCAATGTAAATCGCATACACATCATAAACAAGAGCAACAATAGGTAAACTGTAATGTATTTTCTAGGTCGCGAATGATCGGGCAGGCCAATTGCCCGTAGTATCACCATGCAAGCCTAATCTCGACTCCGTAGTCCGCATAGGCCACTCACATAGCCCGCATGGGTATAACCCCGCATCGAGGGTAGCTACTCGCATCGCCCCGACTCGTGAGTCCGCATGGCCACATAGACCGCATGAGGTATAACCTCGCACACTAACTCGAACTCTCGTAGTTCGCATAGTCCCCCGACCCGCATGCAGGTATTCTCGAATCACGGTCCTGCATCACCGAAGTCTACTCCGCGACGGAGGGCCTTAACCCCCAGAATATGTCAAGAGGCAGTGATATAATACCAACATAACAACTTATCGTTAAACCACATAAGCACAACAAGAATACCTCTTATACAAATGTTACAAGTCACTACCACACATAGCATCATATCATGTCTACTTATCAAACCATTTTATTATTCTTTCCATAAATCAATATAAGTCGTTATAAACACATAAATAATTGTCCTTTATCTTTCTGCCGTTATACCTAACTTCCCATAAAGCTAGTATAACTCTTAAGCTTGATGTTTAAAACCAATTAGTTCTCTTCAGAAGAAAATGATTCAATATTCTTTTGAAATGCTTTAAGATCCTTATTATTCAGCTTAAGTCGCAAGACATTGCCGTAAGTATTATTCAAAGCTTAAGTCAAAAGACATTGCCGTAAGTATTATTCGCTTAACACGCACGCCTACCGTACTATATATATATTTTAAAATATCATGCTTTAGGAAGAATCACATACCTTCTCGGCGAAAAACCACCGCCAAGTCAATATGTCGCGCAGCAGAATCAACCTATAATAGTCGACACGCCTATCAACGCCTAGACTACTCGTAAAACGCCAAGCAGAGGGTCCTTTATTCTACGGAAAATCGGGCAAGACTTCCTACCCTATGATCTACTCAAGTCTACTCAGAAAACAAATTCTAAGTAAGTATAGTTCAATTATTCTTCTTTAAACCCTTCTATCGTGATAATAGCTCAATTCTATTCTCAGAATATTCTTCTAAGTATTTAATACTTATTATTATACTTCTACAAGATGTATTCTCTAATTACAAAAGAAGGACAAGTTTATTTACCTCTGTAAGCCCAAAATTATCCAAGTTAAACGCCGCCCCGAGCAAGGTTTAGCTCCTAAGTCAGACGCCCGATAGCTCCAAGAACCCTAAGTTCTTCACAACTTCTACTAAGTACTAAGGGATTTGGGCTAGGTATTTTGGGCATTATAACAATACTAGAAGGCAACTTTTCTACCAAGGAGGGGTAGGTTTCGCCAGGCAGTGGTAGCCTCGCTAAGCTTCACCATGGGGAAGGTGTTTGGACGAAAAGCTACAAGGAGAGGAAGGATTTTCAAGACTTGAAAGGAATTTGTGGACGAAGAACTCTTCATCTTGCGGGTATTTATAGGTCAAGCCATGGCCAACCAAGGGCCAAGATGACGCCAAGTGCAAGGAAAGTGTAAGGTCAAGATTTGGGCAAGTGTACCTAGCCAACTTGCACACAAATATCCTACCAACTACTTGACAAAATAAGCCATCCACCGGTCCATTTCCGCCTCACATCCATCAATGAGAGGGTGACAAGTGTCGCCTCTCGTTAGTCCAAAGTGTTTCGCCTCTGAAAAATCCGCAAAATTAGAAATGACATAGCCTAATTTATCCACGCGAGTTGTGTAAAACGCTTCGCCTGAAACGATTCTTTTAATGAGTTGTGCCCAAAAACGCCCCATTGCCTACTTTAAGGCTAAACTTTCCTACGCACGCCTCACGCATATACCTGAAATACGGTATAACATATCTGAGCGCGCATTGTGAGCTAAACCTTGCTCAGATCGACATATATCTTCGATAATTTTGGGCTTGTCGAGGTAAATATCTTGTCCTTCTATTGTAATTGGAAATTACATACCGTAGTAGTATAGAAACGAGTATAAGACGATAGAAGGATGGTATAAAAGAAGAGAATTGAATCAGATTTAAATAGACCGTATTTACAGAGACTTCAGTGTAGTTTAGCGGGTAGAAGTGCTGCCCAATTTTCCGTAGATAGATAACCTTCGCTTAAAATATTCTACAAAGTAGTCTAGACGCTGATAGACGATTTGACTATTATAGGTCGATACTCGCGCGACATATTCGACTTGGCAGGTGGATTTCGCCGGCGAGGTATGTGATTCTTCCTATCCTCTCGAGCATGATATTTTGATATATATATATATATATATATATATATATATATATAGTACGGTAGACGTACGTGTGTTAACTAAAATTGGTTTTACTCTGATGTCTTTTGACTTGAGTTTTAAATAATAAGAAACTTGAAGTATTTCAAAAGAGTTATGAATCATTATTGAAAGAAAAGTAATACTTGGTTTTAAAAGCTTAAAGAGTTATACTAGCTTTATGGGAAGTTAGGTATAACGACTTAAGAAGGATAAAAGGAACGGTTTACTTATTTGTTTATGAAAGCCTTGTATTGATTTCTGGAAAGTGTAGTAAGATGGTTTGATAAGTAAACATGTTATGATGCTACGTGTGTTAGTGTCTTCGTGATGTCAGGTAAGTGGTTATTCTTGTTATGCTTACGTTGTTAAACGTTAAGCCCGTTGTACTGTTATTATATCACATACCCCCCTGACTTGTTAAGATGCCGAGGACTTGCCACCTTCGATGCGAGGAATACCTCATGCGGTCTGTGTGACTATGATTCGAGGAATACCTCATGCGGTCTGTGACTACGCGAGTCGCGGAGTTCCAGGATGATCACCCGGTGTGTTACCGACGGGTATACCTCATGCGTGCGTGACCATGATTCGAGGAATACCTACGCGGTCTGGTGGACTACGCGATCGCGGAGTCCGCGAGATGCCGCGTTAGCTACCCCCGATGCGAGGAATACCTCACGCGGTCCATGGACCCATGCGATCGCGGAGTTCCAGGATTAGGCACGCATAATGATACTATGGCCGATTGACCTTGCTTCGATCATTAGCGGCCTAGAAAAGACCAGTTACATTATATCTATTTTTGCTCTTGTCTATGCTGTGGCACTATGTGCAGTTGAACTGGTTGTATTTGTAAATGGTTTTTAAATACTTTGATTTCATTTCAGTACTTTACAGCTTCACATACTTGGTACCGTTGCATCGACTCTTCGGCTGCGTTCATGCCGCAGGTAAGGGGAAGCAGGTGATAGATCCTCATTCTTAGGATCCTTACTCTGGTGTCAGGAGCTCCATTTCTCCGGAGGCTCGACTTTTGGTACGACTCTCCCTGGTGTTGTAGATATTTTGTACATTCAGGGTATGGCGGGGCCCTGTCCCGCCATAGTTGTTTACTTTTCCTAGAAGTCTGTAGTCCTGTTGTAAAGTTGGGATGTAACTGCCAGACTTGGTACATATATATATATGCCGAAAGACAATTTTTTCTCAGATAAATTGTTTCTCATTTCATATTGTTTCATGTCTTGTTTTTATATTTCGCTGGTTACTCTGATGTACGCTACCTGGTGCCCGTAGGCACCAAATACGCCCGGATCGGGTCGCGACAAAAGTGGTATCAGAGCGCTTAATCTCTAAGGTGTCTACAGCATCGTATCTAGTAGTCTGATTATCTGTGTTGTGCACCACACCAATAATCGTGAGGCTATAGGATATTTAGGATTGGTTTCATTCTTCTCACTCGAGATCGCGCTTTAGAGTCGTGTTATAAGTCGACCTCTCTAACGATTCCTTTCTCGCACTCGCTTATGCCCCACGAAAGGCAACCCGCCCAGATGGCAAGGCACCGAGGAGCCGCTAGTAGGAAACAGAGGCCACGAGGCCTGTGCCAGTCTATACCCGAGGCGATACCTCAGACGGCGAGTTCCACGACGCCGCCAGCCCCAGCAGGGTTTAGAGCCGCAGCAGTGGCTGATGAGACCACAGTACCTGCGCCTCCAGTCCCACAGCCTGGAGCAGAGGAGATGGGTTACAGAGAGATGGCCCAGTTGCTAGCCAGGATTGTGGCCAGACATGAGGATAGGCTGGATGCAGCAGTTCCAGCTCCAGCAGTACCCGTGGTTCACCCGAGGTCGGATAGTTTGAGGCTACGGGATTTTCTGAGTTGTAGCCCGCCAGAGTTCTACGGGTCGAGGCCTGAGGATGATCCGCAGGAGTTCATCCGACAGTTACAGCGGATCATGAGAGTGATCAAGGCTTCGGAGACCGAGTCCGTGATCTTCGGTTCGCATCGGCTGCGTGATACCGCAGTCGACTGGTTTGATTCGTGGGAGCTATCCTGTGGAGAGCATGCGCTCCAACAAGATGACGAAGTTCTCGGAGGCATTTCTCACTCATTTCTTGCCGCCACAGATGAGGAGAGCACGGGCCGACAAATTTTTACGCCGAGGCGCAGGGCGCAGCTCGAGTACAACGCCGAGTTCGATTCGTTGCCTCGAGCATGTCCCCGCATTAGTAGCGCATGGAGGACCGAGTGCACCGCCACGCACGACTAGATGACTATTTGGCAGAGTCTTGCTCGGGTGTGGCTCTTCAGCCGGGCATGGACATTACCCGCATTCAGGCTCATGTACTTGGGTGCAAGGAGCGTAGAGGCCGACGAGTCGACAGATATCAGCAGCAGAAGAAGGCCAAGACGGCCGGATCTTTTGGTAGCTCTCGGGGTGGACGGCCTCAGCAGCAGTCTAGATTTGCACCACAGCCAGCTCAGAGCACTCCTACACCGTCTTCAGGACAGCCAGGGTATTCGGGGCGATCAGTGGCCCCGTGACTTTGACTTCGGGTAGCAGATGTTAACCGACGGACCACCCCTCAAATGGCCGACGCGATCCCATTACGGGAATTGTGGTCCTACTTCACGAGTTTGTTATGCTTGCGGTCAGCAGGGTCACTATGCGAGAGACTGTCCGACCAGAGGCAGCGCAGATGGTAGGGGTCAGCCTACAGGGTCTTTCGCCGGGTCTTCTTCACCTATTTGCTACCGCCCGGCGCAGGGTGCTCAGGGACCAGCAGGTCGCGGCAAAGGTCGTGACAGGGGTCCTAGTTCTAGCGGTCCTCAGAACCGCATTTATTGTTATACCCCGTATTCTCAGGGTATGTATGCGAGGACGTACGTACGAGAGCACGACAGAAAGATTGGAAAGGAAGAAAGAGGTGATTTTTTCCACGGAAAAAGTTTCCGGTTTTTGTAAAGAAAATGTTCGTTGATGGGAATTGGGTTCCCATTTGAATTTGGGCTTCTTAAATTATATTAGAATTTTGAGATTTTATTTTCTGAATGGTCACTGGGCCCACTGAGAAATTTACGCTTGTGGGCCCGCTTGATTTTGAGATTTTGGCCATTTTGGATATTTTCTAAGATGAGTTATTTTGACAAGTAGGAGGCGACACGTGTCACCCCCTCGTGGCTTGGCCGGTTACCTTTGTGCACAACACCTGCTAGAGTCGCTTGACGAAACGCTTACAGAATCTGCGGGCGGAAAATTCGCCATGTCGCTTGTATTTTTGCGGATTTTTCCGAGAGACTAACATTTTGATCAACGGAGGGTGACATGTGTCACCTCACATCGAAGCGCGGGCGCAACCTCGACGAATTGGTTCATGTTTTCGCCAATCGCTCTTGTTTTGGCCTTGTTTTGGGCTTGTTTGGTGCCATGTTTTGTGCATTGTTTTGTGGAGTAGGGCTAGGTGCACTTGGCTTGATCAAGGCCTTACACTTGCCTTGCACATGGCTTGATTCGCCATCGTCGCTTTTGGTTTTGCTATAAATACCCCTAAGCTCAAGACTTCATTCATCCAAAACTTCCAAGTCTTCAAACCCTCTCCTCCCCTTTGTGAGCTCTTAGCCGAGAGCCTTCCCTCCCCTTTTCGCGTGGCTTTGGCCGAGGGGTTCCTTCCCCTTTTCATGCTAACATGGGTACCCCTAGCCTAGTTGTTTTCGATAATACCCTCCTCAGGTATTGAAATACTCTCCTAGTATTGTTATAATGCCCAAAATACCTTAGCCTTTACCTTGTTGTATTCCAAAAGTTACCTCTATACGCAGAGCCCTAAATACTACCTTTGTTCCTTTTAGTCTCAAAACGAAACCCTAAGGAAATCTTCATAGTTGGTCAAGATTTGAGCAGAAGTTGGTTAGAACTTCTAAGGGTTGTTTGGAGCGGATCGAGCGCACTGAGGTGAGCTAAACCTTGCTCAGATCGACATTATAACTTGATAATTATGGCTTATCGAGGTAATTATCTTGTCCTCTAGTTGTAATCGAGATTACATGTTGTAGGAATATATAGTTCAAGATACTATATATAGTACTGAACATTATTGTGCGGCAATGTATTTTGACTTAAGCCCGAATTTAAAGAAAAGAATCGAATCAGAATTACATAGACGTATTGCAAAGAGACTTGTGTAGCATTGTTGTGTAGTAGAATTGTATACGCCCTGTTAGACGATAACCCCCGGTCGCTTGATAGCCGCCTCGCTAGAGAGGAGATTTACGATGTCATGGGAGTGCCGAATTTTCTCAGAGAACATGGAACCGTATGTTTAAAAGTTAATAGACGCTTGTGACCTTTTTAGCGAAAGATTAAGAGTAGCGATTCTACTGAGGAGCGGAAAGGGCTAGTGCGTTGTAGTACTTGGAGCATTTTGCTTATCGTCGATACTCGCCGCGAGGTACGTGAACCTCTTCCTATCTTTTCTAGCATGATTGTCATGAACTATGTAGTACGCAGACGCATACGTGCTAAGTGAAGTGTTTGTTTAAACATAAAGGTTATAACCGCTTTATGGGAAGTTGGTTATAACAATTTACGAGGTAAGAAAATGGTTTCGATGTTGAAGTTAAGAGACTTGATCTAATAAGATAAGAGACTTAACTTATTTGTTTTAATGTGATGTTTGTGTGAAACCTCATTCGCGAGTAATGAGTACTTGGTTTTTAAAAGGGATAATGTTTTACCGATTTCGAAATCGTAACGTATCGGCTGCACCACCGCAGCTAAAAAGGAAAATGTATTGAATAATGACGCTTGTATTAAAACCAAGAGAACCTCCATCCGCATGTGGTTAAGACGAGACAAAATGATATTACATTTTCTAGATCACGGTCATGTAATAAGATGTTATAAACAAGAATAAAACTACTCACACGTATGACATATGTTACTCAATTGTTTTAAAAGTGGATTAAGACTACGAGTTATAAAACCTTTCTAAAATGAGAAACTCGAGCACTTGAAATTAGGCAAACTTCAACGCTTGGAAATAATGTGGTTACTTGATTTTTGCAAAGGGAAGTATTTTGGTTTATTTAAAAAGATAGTCACTCTATTTTTATACTACGTATCATGCGACTTATGGGAAAGTACTTTGAGTTGTGTGAAACTTGCCTATGCTTGTGATGATAGCCTCGTTGTACAAGTGTTGTATTTCAGGTTACCGCTGCCTCGATAGAGGTCGCTGACTTGTCGAGAACTTACTGACGCACGGCGCGCGACGAGAATGCCACGTATGTTTCCATTTTGATTACTCGCTTGTTGTTGATGTCACATGGACATGTCTACACCGAGGTAGAATTCCGGGTACGGCTACGCGCGGCAGGTTGATTACCCGATATATGGTTATTGTGGTTACACGGACATGTCTACACCGAGGTAGAATTCCGGGCATGTGGCCACGGCTGCGGTTGATCACCCAAGATATTATCGTTGACGCCATACGGACGGTCTACACCGGCGCACTCCGGCACGCGCCACGGGCATTGGTATTATTGTCGCATCACGACACGCCTACACCGATGCAGACTCCGGCACGCGCCACGATGCGAACATGATTGATGTTGCGCGCGAGACCCATAGTTATATTTGAGTGATGACTGAGGCGCGAGTCCTCGATCGACATGATCGCTTTATGTCGCGAATCAGAGTTTGCTATCATACATGTCTCCTCGCTTTATATAGACTAGTATGATTTCATTTACGTGATTTTACGCTTTCACATACTGTACTTGCCAGATCGACCTTTCCTGGGGGCCGCTCATGCCGCAGCAGAGGTACATCTGGCCGTGGATCCTCGCCATAGGATCACAGCCAACAGATTGGGAAGCTCCGCTTCTCCGAGGCTTATCTTTTGGTACGTGTTTCCCGAGTCAGAGGTTCTGTACATTCGTGGTATGGCGGGGCCCCGCCCGGCCATAGTCGCTGTAAATCTTAGAGGTCCGTAGTAATCGCTGCGGTGGTTGTAAAGGATTAAACTGCTCGTGTTTTATGTTTTACCAAGGCAACCGCTTTGGTTGGCCTGCTATTATTATATCTCTCGTTTACGACTCATGTTTTATTTTCCGCCGGTTTTCCGATGTTGTATCACTAGGGTGCCCGGGTAAGGCACCAAGAACGCCCCTGAACGGGTCGTTACAAAAGTGGTATCGTGAGCGCTTAGTCCTCTGAAAGTGTCTGCACCGCGTTCTAGTAGAGTTCGATTATCGGCGTGTCAGGCACCACATCTATAATCGTGAGGCTATAGGACATTTAGGATTGGTTTCCATTCTTCTCATTCCGAGATCGTGCCTTAGAGTCGTGTTGTAAGTCGACCCCCGACGATCTCGTTTTTACCGCTTATGCCTCCGCAAGGCAACCAGAGCCTGGCGGCAAGGCAACCGAGGGTGCCGCTAGTGAGATACAGAGGAGTACGCAGGCGCAGCCGACAAGACTGAGGTCAGGCTCGCACGGCGGTTTTGTGGACGCCGCCAAATTTCAAAGAGAGCTTAGAGTCGCAGCAGCCGTCACTGAGACCACGCACCGAGCCTCCGGGCCCCACACCGGGCGCAGGAGACGGGTTACGCGAGATGGTTGCTTGGCCGCCGTGGTCAGGCCGATACGGCGATAGGCCGACGCAGCAGCCCAGCCCAAAGAGCACCAGGTTCACCCCGAGCAGATAGCCTGAGGCTACGGACTTTCCGAGTCAGAGCCCGCCAGAGTTTTACGGGTCGAGGCTCGAGGATGATCCGCAGGAGTTCATCCGGCAGCTACAGCGATCACGCGGTGATCAAGGCTTCAGAGACCGAGTCCGGATTTGTTCGTGATCGGCCGCGTGATACCGCAGCCGATTGGTTTGATTCACGGAGCTTTCCGGGAGAGCACGCACTCCAGCAGATGGGATGAGTTTTCGGGGCTTTCTCACCCACTTCTTGCCTCCGCAGATGGCGAGGGCACGGCCGACGATTTTTGATGCTTAGACAGAGCGCGACGGTTCGAGTACAATGCGGAGTTCGACTCATCGTCCCTGACGCCCCAAATACAGTAGCTAGTATGGAGGATCGAGTGCACCGATATGTTACGTGGCTCGGCGATTACATGTCGAGGCATGTTCAGAGTAGCTCTTCACCGGCATGGACATTGCCCGCACGCAGCTCACGACCGATGCGAGGCACGGAGAGGTCGACGGAACGACCAAGATCGCCAGTAAGAGGCGAACAACACGGTCCTTTGCGACTTTCGAGGCGGACCGCCTCAAGAAGATACTAGTTTTGTACCTCCGCCGCAGAGTGGTCCTCCACAACCTTCGTGAGCATCCAGAGTATTCGGGAGCGTCGTGGCTCCAAGGGTTCAGTTTCCGCGAAGTGGCGTGTTGCTGACGCGTCACCCCTACCTTCGCGTGGTCGACGTGGTAGACCGCATTTCGGGAGTGTCGCGTGCCAGGGAGCTTGTTATTTTGCGACAGCAGGCCATTTTGCGAGGAACCGTCACCAAGGGTAGCACGGATGTTACGATCACCACCGGATCGGGTCGTTCATCGCCTTTCATAGCGCGCACTGGCAGGCGTGCCTATGATTAGAGTGGAGCGGTAGCTTCGTATATCCTTAACCTCTAGAGTTTTGGTATGCTTGTTATGATGGTCTCATTATTACGTGCTATGTACGAATGGCGCTACTAATTGTGAGTTAGAAAACATGCTTAGTCGAGGATAAGTATGGGGCGTGGTAAGTGCGAACCCTAGATCGCCACGATCGAGACCTTAGGTAAGGTCGCCTTGAGTAAAAGATTCGCTTTATGTTTGACCTTTATCGAGTGCGAGTATACGTGGGTTTTATGCGAGTGATCACCCACGGGTAATGGAGATGGAAGTAGCTTTCATGACGTGATTTAGCAGATTGTTCCGCGTCGTGAACGCGGCGTGACGCGACATGGTCGGGTTGAGGACGTGATACGGTCAACCCAGAGCCCGCTTAAGGTGGGGTTCTCGTGGTCCCGCCAGTGGTAGGGTCACGAGGATGCTAGGCCCAAGTTTGTATGATCATCGATGAGTTCGTGGACGCGCTCGACGAAGCCGTTCAGAAGGCCGAATGGCCTTAAGGAAGTTCGAGGTTAGTAAGATGACCAAGTTCGAGGTAGTGACTCAAAGATTTGTGGGAACTAAGAAATGCCTGAAGTATGGTACGACCGAGAGTTCAAGTGTTCGAGAAGCGGCACGACGAGTAAGGAAGGAAGAGAATGTGTGTTATTTCGCGCCGTGTCGCGCTGACAACTTGTTAGGAACTTCATCGATATCCGCTTCAGAAGGAACATTCGACGAATGTTTCTAAGGAGGGAGAATGTTATACCCGTATTCTCGTGGTATGTATGCGAGGACGCACGCACGAGAGCACGGCGTAAAGATTGGAAAGGAAGAAAGAGGTGATTTTTTCCACTAAAAAGTTTCCGCTTTTGTAAAGAAAATGTTCGCTGATGGGAATTGGTTCCCTGATTTGGAATTTGGGCTTTTAAATTATATTAGAATTTTGAGATTTTATTTTCTGAATGGTCACTGGGCCCACTGGAGAAATTTACTTAAGGGCCCGCTTGATTTTGAGATTTTGGTCATTTTGGATATTTTCTAAGATGAGTTATTTTGGACAAGCAGGAGGGCTTACACGTGTCACCCCTCGTGGCTTCGCCGGTTACCTTTGTGCACAACACCGCTAGAGTCGCTGACGAACGCTTACGTAACTTGCGGCGGAAAATTCGCTATGTCGCTTTGTATTTTTATGGATTTTTCCGAGAGACTTAACATTTTGGATCAACGGAGGGTGACATGTGTCACCTCACATCGGAAGCAAGGCGCAACCTCGACGAATTGGTTCACGCTTCGCCAATCGCTCCTTGTTTTGGCATTGTTTTCGGCTTGTTTGGTGCCATGTTTCAGGCATTGTTTTGGAGTAGGCTGTGGTGCACTTGGCTTGATCAAGGCCTTACACTTGCCTTGCACATGGCTTGATCTCGCCATCGGTTGGCTTTTGGTTTTGCTATAAATACCCCTAAGCTTCAAGACTTCATTCATCCAAAACTTCCAAGTCTTCAAACCCTCTCCTCCCCTTTGCGAGCTTTAGTCGAGAGTGTCACGCCCAACCCCAAGCCTGATCGGTGCCCTACCCGCACCCTTCTACCTTAACAATACAAGTAAATCATAAATTAAATAACACCTCATTTATTTTTTCTTTTAAAACAACCAGACGCAAGGGCAAAGCCGACAAGGCCGCCATATATACATAACCAAAAGACACTACACCGCATACGAGTCCAATCCTACATACGAATATAGACTTCTGGAGTTAAATCAAATGTGACGGACAAGGCCCCGCATCTAAAACTCAGATAAAGCCTGCATCAAGGACATATACCAAAAGATAAACTCGGATGTAGGAGCTATCCAAAACTCGAGCAGATCCTACACCGCCGATCACCAAACAACAGACCTAAACTCATGCAGATTTAACGCAGCTCAAGGAGGTCAAGACGAAGAATGTACCAAGCATGTGAACAATAAGTATCAGAATGAAATCATAACGCCTAAACAAAACAGAGACATGTATGATAGACAACCTACAAGATAAAACACATAAGCAATATATCAAGTCGTGGACGCAAGCCCTCAAGGTCACTACTCGGATATAACTACGGGTCTCACGCCCATAATATCAATCATGCCCGTGAATCCTTCTCACCGCCATTCATGATATAACATAACATCAAGTCCCACCGTGGTATAGCATCTGGGTTTACCCTCACTTATACTCTACCCCGGGAGTATGGTAAAGGTGTGGTATAGATCTTCGGTTTACCCTCACTTATACTCTTACCCCGGGATGAGGTGGTATAACGCCTGGGATTGCCTCATTTATACTCTTACCCTATCTCGACCGGCCACAAACAACACATAAAGCAGGTGGTACAATGGCCTGGGGTTTACCCTCACTAATACTCTACCCCGAGTAGGTGGTATAACGCCTGGGCTTGCCTCATTTATACTCTTACCCTATCTCGACCGACCATCAAACAAGACATAAGCACTACCATGTCTTCTATAAAATCCGAATTTAACCTAAGTACTACAAGTAACGGAAGCATACCCGTGGAATCCCATATCACCGCTGCAGACGTCCCAAGAATCTTACAACAAGACAAATTCACCTTCAACCGAGAGTCGCGACAACTTAATAAAACATAATACTTGCACTCAAAGGCTATTTCCAGCACATATAGGCAAGTTCTCAATTAACCAAGCCAAAGTACTTATCAAGGCACACATAGGATAATTCTCATTTTATCAAGCCAAAGTACTAATCAAGGCATACATAGAGTAATTTCTTTAACAAGTCAAAGTACTTATCAAGGCACACTTAGAAAAATTCTCAATTTATCAAGCCAAAGTACTAATCAAGGCATACATAGAGTAATTCTCTTTTAACAAGTCAAAGTACTTATCAAGGCACACTTAGACAAATTCTCAATTTATCAAGCCAAAGTACTAATCAAGGCATACATAGAATAATTCTCTTTAACAAGTCAAAGTACTTATCAAGGCACACTTAGACAAATTCTCAATTTATCAAGCCAAAGTACTACATACGCATATCTCTTTATAAAAGACTCCTTTCTATGTAAAGCTCCAAGATACTAACACCGTAGTATCAAGGCGTGTCTATTTTTCAAAGTAAGTTACTACACTTTTAGAAAACTCATTTCAAAGCTTGAAATCAAGTAACTCCAAATTTTCACAATCTAGGCAACTTATGCCGATTAATCAAAATAGACAACTTTCTAACCTTCCATAAAGCCGTTATAACCAACTTCCCATAAAGCCGTTATAACCCTTTACGGTTTTAGACATATCCATTCCTTCAATAACCAAGAGACTTATACTATTAAAACCAAGTATCACATACTTACAAATCAAGTTCTTAACTTTCAAAAATACTCCAAGTCTCTTAATAGTTAGAAAACAAGTTTTCCTCTACTTTTTAAACCTCAAGTAACTTCACCCTTAACACAAGTTACTTCTCTTAAATCATGTCATTTCTCCTCTTTAAATCAAATAAGTAAATCACTTATTTGACTCCCTAAAGTCACTATAATGACCTTTAGGTTTTAGAACTAAGGCACTAGCCAAAAGATTTGGAAACCACTTCCTTTTTAAGACTAAATGTACTTTAAGTAAAAATACCTTCACTTTTAAGAATCCAAACTTCATCAAGAAAATGGATTCTACAACTTACAATCCAAACATCAAAGTACACTCAAGGAAATACATAGAACAAATTCTATTTTAGGCAATCTAAATACAACCAAGGAATGGATCATTTGTGAGTAGAACCTACTTTCTTTATCTTACTAATCATGCTAGAAGAGGAGATAGTTCACATACCTTTTCGGCTAAATCCACAAGCTAAGTCGAATACGCCGTACGTAGAAGTTTCAACCTATAATGGTCACAACAAGACTATCAATCTTCTAGTCTCTAACGTAGAATAATACTAAGTATTTAGTCTCTAATTCTACGGAAAATCTGGCAAGACTTCCTTTGTTTCTACTCACTTTGCCACCTTTTCAAGGCCGAATACAATAACCAACAAGCCACATTTAAGGCTCCAAACAACAACCAAACAGGGATTACACGCCTTACAATACGTAAAATTCCGCCCACAATTCATACTAAATAGTCTAAGGCACACTAGCCAATTCCTACCAACTTACATAGCAACACTAAGTCTTTTCCAATCCTTTTCCAATTCCAAGTTCTAAGGTCTAACATGTTATTTAGTCGTAAACAACTTCAACAACTACAATTTCCTTCTTTATACAACATACGTGACGACTTAAACGAATAATCAACTTGAAATGTACTCTTAAGGCTAACATGCTAGTTTTCGGATTAGGGTTCCAATAGCCAACATAATAATCAAACTTCGTAATATATAACTCATGCTTGCTAATAACCATAGCTACAATCAAAAAGTAAGTTTAATTGCTAAAACGACAAAATTTATACCTTCAAGCCCTTAAAATTTCCAAGATCCAAAGTCGCGCTTTAGCAATTCTTAGCTCCTTTCCTTAGGTTCCAATCCGCCCAAGCACTCCTTAGAGGCCTACAAGAACCCATCTTCAAGTTCCAACTTCAAAGTCAAGAACTCCTTAGTTTCCGCTCATGACTAACGTGAAAACTCCGCTTTTCCAAATCTTTCTATTGAGATAACATTACAATACCCTTGGGAACATTGGGTTAAAGTCTTGTGAACAAAGGATCAAAACTACAAATTTTTTTTTGTGTGGGAACATGGCAAACCCGAGAGCAACTATAGTGGACAACAAGGTTTCTAATTTTTATAATTGTTAAATGAGCTAGTCTTGCTACTAGTTAGTATATAACACATATCGAAGGCTTAGATATTAACAAATGCGAGGCTAGGATGATTATCACAAGGATCAAGCTTACGCGGCAAGTTGACTAGTCAATTATGTCGCTTGCAAGACTTATCATCTACATAGGTCAAATGACCATTTTACCCTTAACATTTTCGCCCAAGACCACTAGTCAGTGCCACGGTCGCCTCTCATTCATCCATAAAATTCAGAACCCTCATGGGCCCCACAAAAATGTAAAATTTCTGGGCCCCACGTGACCAAATCCAGAAAAATAAATTTCCATAGTGTTAATAAGTTCCATACTTTACAATAATGCCTCGTGAGAATCCAATTCTCAACAACGAACATTTTTCCTTACCGACGCTCTAAGATTTTCCGCTCTGAAACAATTCTTCCTTTCGCATCGATTTCCAAGTCTTGTTTCCTTTCGCATATTCTCCTCATGTGTTTTGGACTTACTGGTGTAACATTTTTCCTTAGAAACATTCGCCCCCGAATGTTCTTAGTCTATTGTCACGCTTATACAAACTCCGCACAATCTCTATACTATGCCTATCAATCAATCGCACAAGACCAACGACGCCACACATGCATCACCACATAACATACGTAAACATAATAATGGACCTTCCGTCCGTGGTCCCTTCTCACAAAACTCAAGGTTACATTTTCCCAAACACGGATCCTTAGAGGTTCCTTTCTTTCCTTACTTGTCATACTTTCTCGACTTTCAAACTCATCTAGTACACGCATAAAATCTCAAATTCTGCTTCGCTCCTCAACTCGAGTTACTAACCAACTTGGCCATTATGCTACTTGAATTTCCGCTAAGGCCCTTCTCGGTCCTTACGACCTAGTTCTCGTGGAACGCGCCCACAAACTCGCATAACGATTAACTAAACTTGGGCCTGCATCCTCGTGACCCTATCACATAATCTGACCATTTCTAATCGACATTACCCCATTCCAAACTATCTACGACAAACGAGTCCATAACCCGACTCATCGCCACTGTGAACTTCTCATTCTTAGTCCTAAATAAATCTCTCTCTTATCTCAAGGTACTTCTTACCCTACCCCTATTCACTAGAGGTTCGCCACATAAGCCAAAGTATTTCATCGCACAATCTTCCCTATCTGGCCTTACACTTATACTGGTAATTACAACTTGTGAACTCTACACAACTATAGTCTCACCACTTATCATTCTTGTCAATATTCTTAACTTTTCACTTTACTAATCATGATCCCTACCTCCGGTACTATCACTTTACAACTCTTGCAATAAAGGGAAAACATATACGCTAGTGGCAAAACTGAATCTAACAACGCACGATGATTCAAAAGAATCGAGATATACCGTAACCCCAGCGACGCTGCTTCTCGATCCCGCCCAAAGAGTCGCGCTATCTATGCGGTTCAAGGACCGCTCAACTATAAACCCACTCGACCTCTACCACGACCTACGACATCCAACACCGTCTCCGGGAACGACAACCGGGAGGGAAGGAACCAACCATCGGCCTCATAGTCGAGCCACCTCACCGGCTCCTTCTAAAAGGACATACTCGTAATATGGCCCGACGCCACAATAAAACAAAGTCCCGCGCCATAACGGCATTTCAACGACGCTACCACATCCGATACATCGAGGAATAGTGGCCTCGACCGAGAAAATCCTCCGCTACTCGGAACCTCGACCTGAGCTCTGACCGCCCTAAATACTCAGGATCAAATCTCCCACCCGTGAGCCGCGGTATGTACCGGGTAGGCGGGACGACATCTCACTCGCCGAGGCACTGGCCCAAAACTCACCGATAACCAACCGGTCAGCCTCTTACGCAGATCTCCGCTACCGCCTCTACCCTCTCAGACACCTGTCAGATCGCCGAATAACCTCCGCCGAGGAAACTGCAGATTGCTATCTTGGTCAATAACATAATGGCTTCCTTCATGACCCTAAAGTCCGCCCCAATCGAAATCAGAGGCTCGTGTCAGTGGTTCTCAAACCCGCAAGAAGAACTCACGATCGCGAACAACATCCGTATAACTCGGCATAAGCCCTATCAACTCTCGAGTCCGACTAGTAGCTCGCTACTCCTTTGCCTCTTCTCAAGGCCGTTGCCCTCCTCGAGGCATAATCAGAACACAACAATACGCCGAGAGGAATTATCTTACTAACAGCCTCTAGGCACGATCTCGCAGTGAGAAGAATAGAAACCAACTCCTAAACGTCCCTGTAGCCTCTCGCGCATGGTGTGGCGCGCAACACACCGATAATCAAGACTCTACTAGACACGGCCTCAGACATTCCGAGGACCGATCGCTCGATACCACTCACACGCCCAACCTCAAGCTCGCGGATCGGTGCCCTACCTGGGCACCCTTCTACCTTAACAATACAAGTAAACTGCGGAAATTAAATAACACCTCATTTATTTTTTTCTTTTAAAACAACCGTACGTGAAAGGGCAAAGCCGACAAGGTTGCCATATATACATAACCAAAAGACACTACACCGTACATGAGTCCAATCCCACATATGAATACTGCACTTAGAGTTAAATCAAATGTGACGGACAAGGCCCCGCCGCACTCCAAAAATGTACAAAGCCTGCATCAAGGACATATACCAAAAGATAAACTCTCGGATGTATGAGCTATCCAAAACCCCGAGCAGATCCTACACTCGCCGATCACCAAGCAAGACCTAAACTCATGCAGATGAACGCAGCCTCAAGGAGGTCAAGACGTAAGCATCGTACTGTGGAACAATAAGTATCAGAATGAAATCATAATACTAAACAAAACAGAGACACATGATAGACAACCTACAAGATAAAACACATAAGTAGTCATATCAAGTCAGGGACGCAAGCCCTCAAGGTCACTACTCGATATAACTACGGGTCTCACGCCATAATATCAATCATGCCCGTGGAATCCTTCTTCTCACCGGCATCCATGATATAACATAACATCAAGTCCCACCCCTGGTATAGCATCTGGGTTTACCCTCACTTATACTCTTACCCCGGAGTATGGTAAAGCAGTGGTATAGCATTCGGGTTTACCCTCACTTATACTCTTACCCCGATGAGGTGGTATAACGCCTGGGATTGCCTCATTTATACTCTACCCTATCTCGACCTGGTCACAAACAACACATAAAGGTGTGGTACAAATGCCTGGGGTTTACCCTCACTAATACTCTTACCTCGGAGTGTGGTATAACGCCTGGGCTTGCCTCATTTATACTCTTACCCTATCTCGACCGACCATCAAACAAGACATAAGCACTACCATGTCTTCTATAAAAATCCGAATTTAACCCAAGTACTACAAGTAACTAAGCATACCCGTGAATCCCACATCACCGCTTGCACGCCCCAAGAACTTACAACAAGACACCGACCCTTCAACCGAGAGTCGCGATAACTTAATAAAACATAATACTTGCACTCAAAGGCTATTTCCAAAGACATATAGGCAAGTTCTCAATTAACCAAGCCAAAGTACTTATCAAGGCACACATAGGATAATTCTCATTTTATCAAGCCAAAGTACTAATCAAGGCATACATAGAGTAATTCTCTTTAACAAGTCAAAGTACTTATCAAGGCACACTTAGAAAATTCTCAATTTATCAAGCCAAAGTACTAATCAAGGCATACATAGAGTAATTCTCTTTAACAAGTCAAAGTACTTATCAAGGCACACTTAGACAAATTCTCAATTTATCAAGCCAAAGTACTAATCAAGGCATACATAGAATAATTCTCTTTAACAAGTCAAAGTACTTATCAAGGCACACTTAGACAAATTCTCAATTTATCAAGCCAAAGTACTACATAATGCATTCTTTTATAAAAGACTCCTTTCTATGTAAAGCTCCAAGATACTAACACCCGTAGTATCAAGGCGTGTCTATTTTTCAAAGTAAGTTACTACACTTTTAGAAAACTCATTTCAAAGCTTGAAATCAAGTAACTCCAAATTTTCACAATCTAGGCAACTTATGCCGATTAATCAAAATAGACAACTTTCTAACATTCCATAACCGTTATAACCAACTTCCCATAAAGCCGTTATAACCCTTTATGGTTTTAGACATATCCATTCCTTCAATAACCAAGAGACTTATACTATTAAAACCAAGTATCACATACTTACAAATCAAGTTCTTAACTTTCAAAAATACTCCAAGTCTCTAATAGTTAGAAAACAAGTTTTCTTCTACTTTTTAAACCTCAAGTAACTTCACCCTTAACACAAGTTACTTCTCTTAAATCACGTCATTTCTCCTCTTTAAATCAAATAAGTAAATCACTCCTTTGACTCCCTAAAGTCACTATAATGACCTTTAGGTTTTAAACCAAGGCACTAGCCAAAAGATTTGGAAACCACTTTTTAAGGCTAAATGTACTTTAAGTAAAAATACCTTCACTTTTAAGAATCCAAACTTCATCAAGAAAATGGATTCTACAACTTACAATCCAAACATCAAAGTACACTCAAGGAAATACATAGAACAAATTCTATTTTAGGCAATCCAAATACAACCAAGGAACGGATCATTTTGGTGAGTAACCTACTTTCTTTATCTTACTAATCATGCTGTAAGAGAGATAGTTCATATACCTTTCGCTAAATCCACAAGCTGCCGAATACGCTCAGACGAGAAGTTTCAACCTATAATGGTCACAACAAGACTATCAATCTTCTAGTCTCTAACGAGAATAATACTAAGTATTTAGTCTCTAATTCTACTAAAATCGCAAAGACTTCCTTTGTTTCTACTCACTTTGCCACCTTTTCAAGGCCGAATACAACAACCAACAAGCCACATTTAAGGCTCCAAACAACAACCAAACAGCGGGATTACACGCCTTACAATACGTGTAAAATTCCGCCCCACAATTCATAATAAATAGTCTATGACACTAGCCAATTCTACCAACTTACATAAAGAACACTAAGTCTTTTCCAACTTTTCCAATTCCAAGTTCTAAGGTCTAACATGTTATTTAGTCGTAAACAACTTCAACAACTACAATTTCCTTCTTTATACAACACGTGACGACTTAAACGTAATAATCAACTTGAAATGTACTCTCAGGCTAACATGCTAGTTTTCTGATTAGGTTCCAATAGCCAACATAATAATCAAACTTCAGAATATATAACTCATGCTTGCATAATAACCATAGCTACAATCAAAAAGTAAGCTTAATTGCTAAAACGACAAAATTTATACCTTCAAGCCCTTAAAATTTCCAAGATCCAAAGTCGCTACTAGCAATTCTTAGCTCCTTTCCTTAGGTTCCAATCCGCCCAAGCACTCCTTAGAGGCCTACGAAGAACCCATCTTCAAGTTCCAACTTCAAAGTCAAGAACTCCCTTAGTTTCCGCCATACTAACGTGAAAACTCCATTTTTCCGAAATCTTTCTATTGAGATAACCTTACAATACCCTTGGGAACATCGGGTTAAAGTCTGTGAACAAAGGATCAAAACTACAAAATTTTTTGTGGGAACATGGCAAACCCGAGAGCAACTATAGTGGACAACAAGGTTTCTAATTTTTCTAAGTGTTAAAATGAGCTAGTCTTGCTACTAGTTAGTATATAACACATATCGAAGGCTTAGATATTAACAAATGCGAGGCTAGGATGATTATCACAAGGATCAAGCTTACGCGCAAGCCGACTAGTCAATTATGTCAAGCTCGCAAGACATATCATCTACATAGGTCAAATGACCATTTTACCCTTAACATTTTCGTCCAAGACCACTAGTCAGTGCCACGTGTCGCCTCTCATTCATCCATAAAATTCAGAACCCTCGGCCCCACAAAATGTAAAATTTCATGGCCCCACGTGACCAAATCCGTAAAAATAAATTTCCATAGTGTTAATAAGTTCCATACTTTACAAATAATGCCTTGTGAGAATCCAATTCTCAACAACGAACATTTTTCCTTACCGACGTCTAAGATTTTTCCGCTGAAACAATTCTTCCTTTCGCATCGATTTCCAAGTCTTGTTTCCTTCGCATATCTCCTCTACAGTTTTGGACTTACTGGTGTAACAGAGAGCCTTCCCCTCCCCTTTTCGCAGGTTTTGGCCGAGGTTCCTTCCCACTAGCTGGGCACCCCTAAGCTTAGTCAGATTCAGATAATACCCTCCTCAGGTATTGAAATACTCCGAGTATTGTTATAATGCCCAAAATACCTTAGCCTTTACCTTGTTGTATTCCAAAATTACCTCTATACGCAGAGCCCGAATACTACCTTTGTCCTTTTTAGTCTCAAACGAAACCCTAAGGAAATCTTCATACTTGGTCAAGTATTCGAGTAGAAGTTGGTTAGAACTTCTAATGGTTGTTTGAGCGGATCGAGCGCATTTGAGTAGAGCTAAACCTTGCTCAGATCGACATTATAACTGATAATTACGGGCTTATCGAGGTAATTATCTGGCCCTCTAGTTGTAATCGAGATTACATGTCAGAGGAATATATAGTCAAGATACTATATATAGTATCGAACATTATTGTGCAATGTCTTTTGACTTAAGCCCAATTTAAAGAAAAGAATCGAATCAGAATTACATAGGATCAGATCAGCAGACTTGTAGCAAGATTGTGTAGTAGAATTGTATACGCCCTTAGGACGATAACCCCTGGTCAAGCTTGATAGCCTCGCCAGAGAGGAGATTTACGCCGTTATGTGAGGTGCCGCCAATTTTTCAGAGAACATGGAACCGATGTTTAAAAGTTAATAGACGCCAGGACCTTTTTTAGCGAAAGATTTCAAGAGTAGCTGTGATTCTACTTGAGGAGGAAAGTGGCCAGTGTTGTCAGTACTGGAGCATTTTGCTTATCGTCGATACTCGCCGCGAGGTATGTGAACCTCTTCCTATCTTTTCTAGCATGATTGTTGAACTATGTAGTACCAGAGACGCATACGTGCTAAGTGAAGAGTTTGTTTTAAACATAAAGTGTTATAACCGCTTTATGGGAAGTTGGTTATAATAAATTTACGTAGGTAAGAAAACGGTTTATCGATGTTAGAAGTTAAGAGACTTGATCTAATAAGATAAGAGACTTAACTTATTTGTTTTAATGTGATGTTTGGTGAAACCTCATTCGCGAGTAATGAGTACTTGGTTTTAAAAGTGATAATGTTTTACCGATTTCGAAATCGTAACGCATCGATGCACTCACCGCAGCTGCTAAAAGGAAAATGTATTGAATAATGATGTGTTGTATTAAACCAAAGAGAAACTCCATCCGCATGTGCTAAGATTTAGACAAAATGATATTACATTTTCTAGATCATGGTCACAGTAATAAGATGTTATAAACAAGAATAAAACTACTCACACGTATGACATATGTTACTCAATTGTTTTAAAAGTGGATTAAGACTATGAGTTATAAAACCTTTCTAAAATGAGAAACTTGAGCACTTGAAATTAGGCAAACTGAACGCTTGAAACTAATGCGGTTACTTGATTTTTGCAAAGGAAGTATTTTGGTTTACTTAAAAGATAGTCACTCTATTTTTATACTACGTATCGTGTGACTTACGGGAAAGTACTTCGAGTCGTGTGAAACTTGCCTATGCTTGTGATGATAGCCTCGGCTGCATGTTGTTGTATTTCTGCGGTTACCGCTCTCGACAGAGGTCTGACTTGTCGAGAACTTACTGACGTGGCCGCGCGCGACGGAGAATGCCACGTATGTTTCCATTTTGATTATCGCTCATTGCTGATGTCATACGACATGTCTACACCGGTAGAATTCCGGCATGTGGCCACGCAGGTTGATTACCCGATATATGGTTATTGTGGTTACACGGACACGTCTACACCGAGGTAGAATTCGGCATGGCACGCGACGTGGCCGATCACCCAAGATATTATTGCTGACGCTACACGGACGCGTCTACACCGGCGCAGATTCCGGCAATGGGCCACGGGGCATTGGTATTATTGTTGCATCACGGACATGCCTACACCGATGCACTCCGGCACGCGCGCGACGCGAACATGATTGATGCTGCGGGCGTGAGACCCATAGTTATATTTGAGCGATGACTGGGGCGAGTCCTCGATCGACATGATCGCTTATGTCGCGAATCGTAGTTTGCTATCATACATGTCTCCCGCTTTATATAGACTAGTATGATTTCATTTACGTGATTTTTAGGCGCCACATACTTGGTACTGCCAGATCGACCTCCGGCCGCGCTCACGCCGCAGTAGGTACACGGCCGTGATCCTCGCCATGTGATCACGCCAACAGACAAGCTCCGCTTTCTCCGAGGCTTATCTTTTGCATGTGTTTCCGAGTCAGGTTCTTGTACATTCTGTGGTATGGCGGGCCCCGTCTCGCCATAGTCGTTGTAAATCTTGCAGGTCCGTAGACCGCTGCAAGGTGGTTGTAAAGGATTAAACTGCTTGTGTTTTATGTTTTACCAAGGCAACCGCTTTGGCTCGCTTATTATTATATCTCTTGCTTTACGACTCATGTTTTATTTTCCGGTTTTCTCCGATGTTGTATCACTAGGGTGCCCGGTAAGGCACCGAACGCCCGAACGTCGTTACATTTATGCCTTGTCCACCGGCAGACCGTGAGGCGCCACTCCGACGCCGCCATGTACTTTATCGGGCCATGTCAGGACGGTATGCCTTGATAGATCCGGTTCTACCGCCCCATATATCTCCCCATATCGCTAGTAGATAGTGGATAGAGCCCGAGTCCATAGACCCTTTCGAGGTAGCTACGCCAGCCGGGTGATTCACGGTAGCTCTACGGCATATATGTGGCTTGCCCAGCGACTTTATGCAATGCCGCACTTAGCCGACTCGATGTAGTCGATATGACCGATTTTGATGCGGATTACGGGTACGATCGCTAGCTTCGCTACACCAATGTGGATCGCAGGCGCAGGTTGGTACGATTCCAGCCCCGGAGCCGATTATCGAGCGAGGAACACCGCGGTCGCCGAGGTAGATTTATTTCCTACCTCAAGGCAAGGAAGACGCGCAGGCGGGTATATCTACCATCTCATTCGAGTGTTTGATATCGAGGCTACGCATGCATTTTCAATCGGGCCCAGAGTCGAGAGTTCCCGTACGTGTTTCTAGACGACCTCCGGTATCCTCCCGAGAGGAGATAGAGTTTTGTATCGACAGAGCCGCTGACACTGACCTATTTCCATTCCGCCATACGTAATGACACCGCCGAAGTCGAGAGAGCCAAGGACCAAACCGAGAGATTTGCCGAGAAGCGGCTTCATCGTGCCTAGTGTTTCTCCCCGGGAGCGCCAGATTGTTCGTGAAGAAGAATGACGACGCCGCGCACGCGGTGTTGATTACAGTGCACCAATAAGGTGACTATTAAGAATGATACCCTTCCTGTGATTGATGATTTTTTCGACTACCAGGGCGTGGTGCGTAGATGTTTCTCCAAGATCGATCCGCCATCTGCTATCATCAAAGTAGTTAGAGAGGCTGATGTCCCAGATCGCATTCCGACCCAGACGCACTACGAGTTCAGGTTATGTCTTTCGGTTCACCAATGCTCCTACAGATGCATGGATACGATTAACCGAAGTGTTCAAGCCATTTTTGATACGCTTGTGATAGTATTCATCGATGACATCTGCTTATTCCCGCCAGAGTGCGAGCATGCGAGCATCTGGCGACGGCCGGTAGTTCTCCAGATCAGCCACTGTACGCCAAGTTTTCCAAATGCGAGTTTTGGTCGTGGCTTTTCGGGCACATCAGAGGGTCATGGTATTCCCGGGTGATACGCCAAGATCGAGACATTCGTGAGTTGCACTCTACTACTTCCGCTGCAGGCGCAGCCTTCCGGGCCTTGCAGTTACTATCGAGGTTCGTGGGAGAAGTTTGTTTATTTCGCACCTTTGACCAAGTTCGACTCGTGGAGCTATGTTTCGCTAGGATCGATGCTCAGGAGCAGTGGTTTCCGCCATCAAGGAGAGCCGACGACCGCCCCGCCTTACTCGCCCGCAGGTCTAGATGGCTACAGGTGTATCGACGCGACGTGCATCTGCTTGGACGCTAGCCGACGCAAAGCAGGCAAGCGTTATAACGCATTTATCCCGACAACTTAAGAAGCAGAGGAACTACCCCACCCATGATTCGAGTCGCAAGAGCGATTCACGCCAAGATCCGAGGCACTATTTGTACGGTTCATGCGGATATTTACACGCACCACAAGAGCCTCTAGTATATCTTCACCATAAGAGTCAACTTACGCTGCAGACGCGGTTAGAGTTACTCAAGGATTATGATGTCGATATCCTGCACTCACCCAAGGCCAATGTCGGCGCATTCCCTTACCGTAGGTCGACGGGAGTCTATCGATGTGCAGCCTGCAGATGGGCATGGTCCGCGAGTTACATCAGCCAGCGAGCCTCGAGTCCGATTGATTGGTTCTGATAGCAGCCGTTCGAGTTCGAGAGGTTGCCGAAGTCTTCCATCATCGGCGAGGCGAAGAGGCAACATTGAGGATCCGCTGACGCTGGTATCGCGATACGACTTTTCGCGAGGCGGTCCTTGAGGTAAAGACCCGACGGGTGCTAAGGTTCGAGGGCGTTGTGTATTCCATATTTCAGACTTCTAAGCAGGTTCTAGTGAAGCACACAGCCAAGCATTTCATCCATCCGGTCGACAAAGACGTACTCACGACTCGATCTGTATCGTGGGCCGTTATACCCGTGATTTCCGCAGTATGTACGTAGAGCCGCACGATAATAATTTAAGCCTTAATGATTGGCTAGTTTCGAAAATTGTACACAACACCCGATTAGAGTCGTTTCTTCGACGTAAACGCTTTCCATTATAGCCTCGTAGGAAAATTCGCCATGTCATTAATAATTTTTATGATTTTTCCGAGAGACTAAACATTTTGATCAACGAGGGCCACACTTGTCACCCTCTAATCGAAGGAGTGGACGGCAACAAAGGGGCAAGGTTGACGATTTTGTGCCTTTCCTGGTCGGCGGTTAGGTAGGATATTTTGCGGTAGATGGATAAGGTAGCACATGGCTAAATCTTGGCCTTACACTTGCTATGCACTTGTCTTCATCTTCGCCATTGGTGGCCTTCACTTGACCTATAAATACCCCTTAGTTGATGAACTTTCTTCATCCAAAATTGAGCAATCTACCTAAGTCTCAAAATACTCCCTCCTCTCATGTTCTCGGCCCAAAGCCTCTCCCCCTCCTCCTAATGCCCTCGCCGAGAGCGCTCTCTCCCCTTTGTAGTGGAGCAAGTACCCCAGCCTAGTTGCCTCGTGATAAATACTCCCTCAGGTATAGAAATACTCTTCAAGCATTGTTATAATGCCCAAAATACTTTAGCCAAATACCTCAGAGTACTTTCCAAAGTACTTTATACTAAAATCCCTAAAATACTATTATACTCCCTTTAGCCACAAAACGAAACCTCAAGGAAATCTTCACCCGTAGTCGGTTATGCTGTGGTTGCGTAGAACTTCTAATGGTTTCGAGCGGATCGAGCACTCCTGAGTAGAGCTAAACCTGCTCAGGACATTAAACTGGATAATTTTGGGCTTATCGAGGTAAACACTTCGACCTTCTCAGTAATTCGAAATTACATTGCTGGAATATATAGTTAAGGTATACTATATATAGAATTGAATATAATAGTGCGGCAAATGTCTTTTGACTTAAGCCCGATTAATACTTTACTACAATGTTCGCGACTTAAGCCCGAATTTAAAGAAGGAATCAATCAGATTACATAGATCAGACATGAGACTTGTAGTATTCAGAGTAAAATTGTACACGCCCTAGATCGTAAAACCCTCCGGTTGGCTTCGCACGCCTTAGCGAGAGATTAACGCTCGTGGGGAGGTGTCACATTTCTCTGTAGAATATGGAACGAATGAGATCTAGATGTTAATGTCACTGTGGCCTTATAGGCTCAAGACTACGCCAAGTGCGATCTACGTGGCTTAAGGCGAGCTGACAGCTTCAAGTACTTCGAGCGCTTTGCTATTAGCTCACACTCGCCGCGAGGTACGCGAACCTCTTCCTATCTCTTCTAGCATGATATGTGTGAACTATGTAGTGCAGACGCATACGTGTTAACTGGTTTGATTGTTTTAAAAACATAAAGTGTTATAACGGCTTTACGAAGTCGTTACAACAATTTTACGTGAGGTAAGAAAATACTTCGTGGTTTTAAAAGCGTAATCGGCGTGGAATTATAGCCGCTAGTTATAATAAAGAACTTGATGATTTCAAAGGATTTATAAATCGCTTTAGCGAGAGAGTAACACTCGTTTTAAAGCGTTTTAAAAGAGTTATACTAGCTTTACGAAGTTAGGTATAAATGTCTTAAGAAAGGTAAAGAAAATGGTTTATCAATGTTAAGTTAAAAGACTTGATCTTATAAGACAAGAGACTTAACTTATTTGTTTTAATGTGGATGTTTGCGTGAAACCTCATTCGTGAAAGTAATGAGTACTTGGTTTTATTTAAAGGGATATGTTTTATCGATTGAAATCGTAACGCATCGGCTGCACCACCGCAGATTAATAAAGGAAAATGTATCAATAATGAAGTATTGTATTAAAAACCAAGAGAAACCTCCATCCGCATGGCTAAGATTTAGACAAAATGATATTACATATCCTAGATCACGGCCGCTTAATAAGATCGATTATAAACAAGAATAAACTACTCACATATAAGGCATATGTTTCTCAAATCATTAAAGGAGAATTATGCTTTAAAGGATTAAAACTATGAACTACGTAAACCTTTTCTAAAAATGAGAAACTCGAGCATTTGAAATTAGGCAAACTGAACGCTTGGAAAATAAGCGTTGTTACGTGATTTTGCCAAAGGAAAGCATTTTGTTTACTTAACAACGTCGCTACTCTATTTTTATACTACTTGACATCGGTGACTTTTATAAAAGGAATGGATCTCTTTAAAAGGAATTTAACGATTTAGTACTTTAGGTTAAAACCCGACTTTGGCATAAAATGGAAGTAATTGAGTCGCAGTAACTTGCTCATGTTTGGCGGTGTAACTCGCCATGCTTCATTTCAGGTAACTTGCCTATACGTCGCTGTCAGGTAACTCGCCTACGCCGGCAGTGTAACTCGCCTACGCTTGTTGTTGCAGAACTTGCTTATGCCGCGTGATAGCCTTGGTTGTGCAAGAATAGTTATTTTACGGACTAGCTCTCCACGAGGTTTCTACTGCTCTACCGTCCTCGTGGCCTCCGATTTCTGCCCCGCCTCACGGCCGATTCGCCTCGTACCAGTGAGTCACCGACTTGCCTCTGCTCGCAGACGAAGTCTCGTGGATACGCCTCGTCCCTCGTGGTCACCAGATTTGCCCCTGCCACCACGCCGACCGCCTTGGTATCCGAGTCGCTTCGCACTTGCCCCGCATCGCTTCGTGTTTTGGTTGCATTATATTATCGTACGGTTGATTCGTAGTTATACTTGTCCTATACGGTTGTTATGACACAAAGTGACCGTGTTCATGTATACCCTCGGGTATTGTCATATCATAACCGCCAGCCGATGAAGAAATTCCACGCACGAAAGATAATTCGAGGCGCAGTCCGACTTGTGAATCGGGTTATATGTATGTAATCAGAGTTTGGTCATCATACACGCCTCCCGCTTTATATAGATCATATGATTTCATTTACGATTCACAGCTTCATACTTGGTACCACAGATCGACCTCCTTCTGGCTACGCTCACGCCGCAGTAGTAATATCATCGCTGCCGATCCCCGCCTTAGATCACCTTCACAGATTGAAGTCTGCCTTTCTGAGGCTTATCTTTGGTATGTGTTCCCGAGTTGTAGGTTCTCAGACATCTGTGGTATGGCAACCCATTCCGCCATAGTCATGTAAATCTTAGAGGTCCGAGTAATCGTTGGGCAAGGTGGTTTTGTAAAAGGATTAAACCGTTCGCTTTGAAAGAGTTGCTTATATATATTTTATCGAAGGTAACCGCTTATTCGCTTTATTATCTTGTCTCATGTTCATGTTTAAGTTTTTATTTCAACGGTTTTCTCGACGTCAGATCACCAGTAAGTTTTGCCGGCGTGCCCGGTAAGGCACCTGCCACGGTTCGGGCCGCACAATGGCTCGGCGAGAGACATCGCAGTTTGTGGTTCAAAGCCCCGTGTTGTCGCAGCGGTAGCAGCATCGTAGGCCCGTGGATTATTGCGCATTTATAGAGACCCACCTGAAGCTGGAGGCGATCAACACGGACTTTATCAGTGAATATGTTACCGCACCGAGGAAACATGATTCTATCCGTTATCGCCGACAGATCGACGAATCAGCCCACTTTCTTCCGGGCCAGATCGACTTTTTCTACCGAGGATTGCGCCGCATTTTACATCCGAGAGATCGCGAGACCGCACGGTCCCTATTTCTATCATATTCGCATGCAGGGGAGCCTGGTTCTCAAGCCATTTCGCCAACTACGCGTTAACTGGAGGTCTTTCCGTAGGGATTAGTGGACGCAGTGAGCCGAGTAATCGTGATTCCATCCTCTCGCATGCATTTTACAGCAGAGCGCATTTATCCGCACTTGAGGATATGCCGCGAGCCTGTTATTGATTTCGTGGTAGTCGAGGATCATTTGCCTCTAGTAGAGCTCATGAGATAATACCAGTCTCCACCACCCAAAGATTCGACGACGCCTACGAGGCCTTGTACTATGAGGAAGTCGCGACGCTGATAGGCTGGGTTTCGACGGGCGGCGCAGGTGCAATAGTGGGACCCGTGACTTTGACATAAAGAAAGCACTGGATAAGGCGGCTTATCCGTGAGCCGCTATCGATACCGTTCGTAGTCAAGAAGTCGTGATGGCAGACCATCGCCGCCACAGATCTCGGAGTTCGAGGTCGATGATCGGGCTTTCTCTCTCACGTGCCACCCGCGGAAGTGCAGCATGAGGTTCTCAGGGGAAGTAAAGCCTGGCTGTACTTTCAAGGTACATCGGGGCTTTTATCGATTGGTCTCACAGTGGCAGGCAAGTGTTGCGTTCTTCTTCATGAGTTGGATCTCACGCATCCGATCCGAGGCAAGTTGCATCCGGCTATGTTTACAAGCTTACGCAGTGAGATGTACGATCGGATCCATCTAGAGTACAATCGGACTGATTTTATGTCCGTCCGTGAGACTCGAGTGGTTATCTCACACGACCCGGAACCGGCTCCGTGGATCCGATGCCTTACCCCGGGCACCCTAGTTGATACAACATCGAGAGAAAATCAGCGAAATAAAAAGTCAATGTAATAATGAAACAAGAGATATGATAAACAAACAAAGCTAACCAAAATAGTTAGCTTTCGTGCATATATACAGGTAATCCGAATAGCTATATCTTTTACAACCCCGCCCACAACAGCATTACAGCTGCACTCTAATAAAGTGATTAACAATTCAGTGACGTGGACAGTGGCCTCACCATAAATTTCTCGAATGTACAAGAACTTGCATGCACTGGTGGTAACATACCACAAGATAAGTCCGGAGAAACGGGCTTCCTAATCACGTTTCGAATCGTGGATCCTATGAGCGAGGATCCACAACCGATGACTACTCATACTCACGGTAATAACGCAGCCCTCTCGGGCGAGTGTCAAGCACAACAGTACCAAGTAATGTGAAATCAAATAACGTCAGAATGAAAATCACGATCGCCTCGATATAAAACAGAGATATGTATGATAGCCAAACTATGGCCATGATAAACATAAAAGTATGTCATGCCAAGTCGTGATTCACACCTTGAAGTCATCCTCGCGCCAAAGGAACTCCTTCCTCACCGGGCCAGCCTAGGTATAAATCGATGATGATACGTGATAACATGTTCTCGTGCCATCCTACGGACTCTGGCGTGAATCGTGTGACATACATGTCTCTACCATCCCATGGGACTCGGATGCAATCGTGGAATACATGTTCTCGGCCCATCTCATGGGACTTCCGGACAGAATCTTACGGAATATATGTCTCGCGGTCACGACACTGCTCGCCCGCAGGATCGTGCCTTACCCTGCACCCAAGTAGTCATACATCGTGCAGTAATCAGCTGGAATATAAAACAAGACATGAAACACTTGTAAATAGAAACGACATACGCTTTTTTTAATCGTGGAGAAAATGTCGCCTTTCGCATATATATATAAACATACATTTTTGCAAGCCTATAATCCCAACCGCATAATCGCAGACTACTGCACTTCTAAGATAGATGCTGGTCGAATTCAACTATGGCGGACAGTGATGCACCCCGCCATACCCCGAATGTACAAAAACTATATACAAACAAACAGTGGAGATCATACCCAAAATGAGCCTCCTATAAGACGAAACTCTGACACCAAAGCAAAGCAGATCCTAAGTGACGCGATCTAGCACTGGGCTTGCGCCTTACTACCGCGGTATTTAACGCAGCCTCCGAGGTCAGATAACAGTACCAAGCATGTGAAATCTGTAAAGTACTTAAATGAAACCACAGCGATTTAAAACCATTTGCAATACATAATCGGGCCTTCAATTGCATAGCATAGTGCCATATCACAAACAAGAACAATAATAGGTAAATCAGAAGGTGTCTTTTTCTAGGCCGCGAACGATCAAGGCGCCGGCTAATCGCCCATAAGATCACATGCTGCGCTTCAATCCCTGGAACTTCAAGTAAGTTCACATAGGTCACACATAATGCACTCCCGTGCATGAGGTATTCTTCTTCGTCGATCGGGGTAGAAGTAACCCCTGCACTTCTCCCCCGACTCCCGGGCACCGAAATTGCGATAGTCTCAATAGACCGCATAAGCCATAGTGGCTGCATCGCATCAGATGTGCATCCCCGTGATCGCTGGCTAAAAACACCCGAATGATCAATCCCTCGAACTCCCAGCCACCGTGATAGTCTCACAGAGTACCTTCGCTGCATAGGGCCGATGTGTCAGAGCACTCCCGTGATCGCAGGTAAGGCAAGCCCTGTGATAAATGTCGGGGCGGGGTAGCGTGATATAATAACATTACACTGACTTACCGCTTAGCAACGTAAGCACAACAAGAATGACTCCCTTTCACAACCTCACAAGACACTAACACACGTGAGTAGCATCATAATGTGTCTATTTATCAACCAATCTTACTACGCCTAAGGTAAAATCAATACAAGGTTTTTATAAGCGTAATAAGTAAATAGCTCTTTTATCTTTCTTAAGTCAATATACCTAACTTCCCATAAAGCTACAAGATAACTCTTAAGCTTTTGTTTAAAAACCAACTGCTTTCTCTTCTCAAAAAAATGATCTTTAACATTCTTTGATATGCTTCAAGATCTTTTATTATCTCAGCTGTCAAAGACATTAAGTCAGAAAGACACGTTTAGTTATTATTCAGCTTAAGTCAAAAGATATCAGCCGTAATTATTATTTAGTTAACACTGCACGCCTCACCGTGACTCATATACATATTTAAAATATCATGCTCAAGAGTATAAGAAGAATCACATACCTTCTCATGAAATCCACCGCTAAGCTCCACATCATGTCGCGCTACAGCAGAGAATCAAATTTTTATAATAGTCAAATACGCCTATCAACGCCTCGTACTATTCCGTCAGATAACAGCCTAAGTAGCAGGGTTTTCTATTCATGGAAAATTGGGCAGCACTTCCCTACCCGGTATAGGCTACTCAAGTTCATCGTGAAACAAATTGGCTAAGTAAGTATAGTTCAATTCTATTCTCAGAATATCCTTCTAAGTATTTTATACTCAAGTCTTAACTATTCTTACAGTACATCCAATTGCTAATTGTAAGGACAAGAGTATTTACCTTGATAAGCCCAAAATTATCCAAGTTAAAAGTCGCTTCCCGAGCAAGGTTTAGCTCCTAATTTGTATCGCCTCCCGATAGCTCCAAGAACCCTTAGAAGTTCTTCACAACTTCTACTACTCATGGACTAAGGATTTAATAGGTATTTAAGGGAATAAGAATTCATGCAATGGAAGATGCAACATTTCTACCAAGGGAGTGGGGAGGTTTCACTGGCTAGGGATTACTAGGCTAGAGAGTGGGGGTGTTTCTACCCAAGGCTTTCAAGGCTGGAGGGGGAGGTTGGACTAAAACACTTCAAGAGAGGGGGAAGGATTTTCAAGACTTGGAGAAGGGATTTGTGATCAGCTAACTCTTCATCTTGCAAGGCGGTAAGACTATAGGTCAAGAAATGGGAAGCCAACCAATGTGCCAAGATAAGTGCTGTTGGTAAGGCAAAGTGTAGGATGAGATTCACCCAAGTGTCATTCTTATCCATCTACTAGCACAAATATCCTACTAACTCTTGACTTTGTGCAAGGTACAAAAACGCAACCTTGGCCCATGTTTGTTGCCCAACGGCGTGTGACAAGTGTCACCTCCCGTTGGTCCAAATATTTCGCCTCTGGAAAATCCGCAAAAATAATAGTGTAAATGACATAGCCGAATTTACCTTAACGCGAAGTTTAGTAAAACGCTTCGCCGAAAAACGACTTTAGCGTAGTCAGCTGTGCACAAACTTTTCCTCATCCATAATGCCTAACTTTAAGATTACAAACTTTCAGACGCACACCCCACGTGCATATACATACTGGAAATACGCATAACATTCTCCCTCCTTAGAAACATTCGCCCGAATGTTCCTTCCCAAGACAGCTTAACGATAAAGCTTAAACAGCTTGCAAATGCCACATACGCACTACAAAACAACACTTAGGCATATACGGTAAATGAAAATTTACAAGTAGAAAAGAATTACCCGGAGGTGTCGGGAATAGTGAGGATACTTCTGCCTCATGTCCTCCTCGCCTTCCCACGCCATCTCCTCCCCGAGCTCGCTCCGCCATAAGACTTTGACTAAGCCACGCCCCGTCCGCAGACGCCTAACTCGACGCATCGACTATCGCTATGGGAATCTCCTCATACGATAACCCCTGGCCACCGACATCGCCAATCGGTGCACTCTGGGATGGATCTCCGATACATCTCCTCAACATAGAAACGTGAAAATCGGATGCATCAGCTTCCGATTCGACGGCAGATCCAACTCATAGGCAACCTTTACCTCGCGACAACTGATACGCCCAACGTACTCTGGGCCGAAGCCTTTCTTCCCGAATTCATCACACCCTTCATGGTGACACCTTCAGAAAACCCAATCATCAACCTCAACTCGTGATGCCGACGACGATGATTCGCATATGACTTGCCGACTCAGCCGCCAAGAACCTCTCCCGGATAAGTTTCACCTTATCCATCGGCTCGCCGCATCAACCGTCCTACTAATCGCACCTCACCTACATCAAAACCAATCCCATCGCGACCGCACTTCCTCCCATACAAGGCCTCATGCGCCATCCGAATACTCGGAGTGGTAGCTATTATTGCACGCAAACTCAACTAAGAGGCAATGATCCTCCCATCACTCCTCGGTCGATAATACAAAGCTCGCAAAGATATCCTCTCGCAGTCCGGATAGCAAGGCCAGCCGTCCTGGGTCCGCTCCTGGGTCTGCGGGATGGAATGCAAAGATTTTCGTGCTCACCTTGCAAGGCCCCTAAACCCTTTTCGGGAAAGACCTCCGTGGTTAGCCAGAACCGGCCTCTCGTCTCGGGATATGATCAAATAGGGACTCCATGCAGCCCGACGCATCTTCTGATGTAAAGTCTGGCATAATCCTCACCGCCGTGCCAGTCCCGACGGAATAAAGCCGGCTGGATTTCGTCGTACCGCCGACGCCATAACCCATATAGAATCATGTCTCCCTCCGAAAGTGCGAGGTAACTCCGTGATAAAGTCCATGCTGATCACTCTCCCACTTCCAAAGTGTCCGGATCTCTATCGCTCGGTGAACAAACCACCGTGCCTCTCGTGCTCTACCTTCACCGCCGACAACACCCGCAGGTCGAAGGCTGGTCGAACCCGCAACGCCCTCTTCAAGCCATCCCACCAATAAGGCAGCGCATCTAAGGTCGTGGTACATCTTGGTCGTGAATTCGGATGGATAAAGAGAGTAACGCCGCTACCGCTACAGGTGCTTCCCTGCGAACCCGTCGCCAAGTCCTCAAACATCTCGGAACACACAACTCCGGCTTCTCAAATCCTTAGCGCACCCATCGCGCGGCATACTTCAAAAGGACTCCTTGCCCCTTCACGTAAGAGTCGTGATCAATGCGATACCGAATCAAAACCGATCTCAAATCGTTGCTCTTTCACCTCTCGACGATGGGAAGACTCTGAACCTTCTCGAACTCAACCCCATCGCCATATTTAATCAATCAACCGATACCAAGGCTCGCTAATCGATGCAAATCGCGAACTGTGCCCCTCCCTTCTCCTACTTTACGATCCGATAGACCCCATCGACTCTACGGACTAAGAAAGCATCTCGCCACAACATTGGCCTTCCCCGGTGGTACTGTGATGTCAACATCGTAATCTCCCGAAGCAGCCTCTAACCACCCGCCTCTCGCTGTCAGAAGTTCACCCTCCTCCCGTCAAGATGAGCACCGAGGCTCGCGCGGTCCGATAACATCCACACGAACCCCATACAAATAGTGGCTCCGTGATCTTCAAGCGCGGAATCACCGCCGCTAACTCCAAATCACAAGCGGTAGTTCCTCTCGTGTTTTCTTCACCGCCTGGGATGTATACGCTTATAACCTTGCCCCGCCGGGTCAGAGTCAACACACATCCTAACCCGACGCCCGACGATCACTAAATACACGCACATAACCGCCCCGGACTCTCTCGGAAGAGTAAAGAACGGGGCGGGCCGCTTTCGCCTCCTTCAAGAATCGGAAAACCCCCGCTTACAAGCATCACCATCAAACTTGGCCGCCCGAGTCACCCTAGCTACCGGTGCAGGATAGAAGCAAACTTCTACGAACTGGCCGGAGCACAACTCGTGCGTATACCCGTAAAATCAGCGTAATCCCTCGCTGAGTAGTAGGTCGCAGGCCAACACTGGACGCTTTCGATCTTGGCCGTATCCAATCGAATACCATCGCCCCGGCTAATATGCTCAAGAAAAGCCACCGGTTAACCAAAACTCACATTTGGGAAAACTTGGCGATAATCAGCTTGGTCTCCGAGAATCACAAGACAAAGCCTCAACGCTTCCTCTGCATGCTCTCGGCCTCCAGCCGAGAATAAAACCAAGATATCATCAATGAACATTTTCATCACAAACGCGTGTTCAAAAATGGTTTGAACACTCGGGTTCATCAAATCCATGAATATCACGCACGAGCATTGGTCAACCCAAAAGATACGAATTTCGAACTTCATAATGCCTGGGTGATCGTCCGAATGCAAATTCTGTGACATCCGCTCTCCGACTGCACTGATGATAGCCCGATCGCAGATCAATCTTGGAGAAACATCTCGGTGCATTTTCGTGAACCGGTCGAACAAATCATCAATCCCGATAGGGTATTCGCTCTTCAATGGTCACCTTGTTCAGCCGCTCAGAATCACACACACATGCGCAGCTGGGCCCCGCCTCTTCTTTCTTTTCACTTAACAATACCGGCCTCAGTGAGAAACATCAGAACTGGAGGAAGCCCTTTTCTCCAAAGAAATCTCAAGCTGATTCACCTTCAACTCTCAATTCTCAACTCGCGTGCCATTCGTGATGTACATGAATGGAAGAGAAGTGCCGAGCGTTCGCAAAGACATCGATACAAAATCTCTATCTCCTCCCGAGGATACCCGAGCGTCATCCGGAAACACGTCCGGGAAACTCTCCTCGACTACCGGAATCGGACCGAAAATCTGGCAACCGCAGCCTCTCGATCAAACACTCCGAACGGTATGGCGGGGATGTACTTCCTTCTCGCACCATCTTTCCTACTTCCTTGAGGTAGTGAAATAAATTTCCTACCCTCATGCATGATACAAGCCATTGTTCCCTCCCACTCAGTATTGGAACCTACTTCCCAGAAAATGGAACTGCATTCATTCTCTCTCTTCCGTACTACACATTGGCATAGTTAAGCGTAAGCTAACCAAATCCTGCACTCCATGATCGCCGAATCACCATGTCCAACCTCTATCAAGCCTTCGCTTGGGTCCTGACGCACTACATAAGGTCACCGGACAAGTCTTCTATATACCGCCGAGCTACTTCACCGAATCACCCACCGATCAAAGGCTATCTCTGAAAGTACACCCAGTGGACTCAAAGTGCTCTATCCCTATCCTACTAGCAAACAAAGGGAGATATATGGCATGAGAACCCGATCTATCAAGGCATACACATCATAATTCCGGAGATCCGAGCAAGGTACCTGCGCGACTTACATCAGCGAGGGCCTCGTCGTCCCGCCGTACCGGGATAGCGGCATAAATGCCGCCTCGAGGACCGCTTAGAATCGGGACCCGCGCTTACGACACTCCGCCAAGACTGCTGGGCTCCATGAGTACCCCGCCCGGGCGAGTAACTGTCAGGAGGAGACGACGGCTTAACAACCGGCACAGATCCTCGTAGGGCCGAAAGCTCTACCACTCACATGGCGCTTCTGGCTTCTGACAAGCCTTCGCAAAATGACCTCGCAAGCACAAGTATAGCAAGTCTCCTGAGACATAGGGTACTACAAACTCTCCTCAATCTGGATCTACCACACCCGACACACTGAAAGTAAGAGCTCTCATCGGGTTAGCACCTCAAGTGCTACCCTCGGAAATCAAGTCCTCGGGGCCCCGACCGCCCAATACTCCGCCGTATGCATAATGATGCGGAGTGCTCGAGCCGGGCGGGGTGCAACGATCAGATCGCCGCTGAGGCTGGCCCATTCGGAGAACTACCAAAAGAACCGCCGCTCGCCTTCTTCTCGAGCAAGCCGATGACCGGCCGACTTCACTTGCCTCGGGCCTCGCATCCCAATGCATGAGTACGCATACGGTAATGTCCATGCCTGGTCGAAGAGCCGCGACCAAGACAAGACTTCGCCATATAACTCATCTAGCCCGCGACGAATGGCGTACCTTGCCCTCCGCATTCGCTTACCAATGGCATGTGACATATTTGTTAAAGAATCGGGACCTTCGACATTTGTACTCCCTAATCGCGGCGCTCCTTCTTCTGCCTTCGCAGCAATAAAAATTTGCTTCGGCCCGTGCCTTATCATGGGTGGGAGGCAAGAAGTGAGTGAGGAAAGTTTTCCGAGAACTTCATCTCTAAGTAGTTGGGACAGCGTGTTTCTCCCTGGATAAATTTTCACGCATCAAAACCAATCGACTCGCAGTATCACGTACACCGATGCGTAACCGGGCGTCACTGGACTCGGGCCCCCGAGCCGCCATCACCTCTCATAATCATTCTCAGAATCGACGGATTGAACTCGCTGATCATCCTCCGGCCCACCTCGTGCAGAAACTCCGCGCGGCTACAACTCGTGAAATCTCGTGAGCCTTAAATCTATCCGCCCCGGGTGAACCACGAGTACCATCGGGCCGAATCGGAATCGGGCCGTGATCTACCTCATCCTCATGTTCTGCCAACGATCCCGCCAAGAATCGGGTTAATCTCCTTGCACTTAACTCTCTCCGCCTGGTGCCGCAGGGACTGAGGGGCGGGTACCGTGGGTCTTCGGCTGGGCCGCAAGCAAGGCCATGGAATCTTCGGGCTGGCCCGAGGTATCGCTCGGTAAGAAATCAACAGGTTCGCCGTGGATTTCGCACTCTTTGTCTCACTAGCGAGTCTCTGCTGCCTTCGCACTTTTCGGGGCCTAGGCGTTACCTACGTTGAGTGCATAATCAAGTATGGCGTAAAAGTAGGGAATACGTTAGAGGGTCCAACTTATAACATGCCAAAGCCGCTAAGGGGCAATTTATCTCGTAGTTATAAGAATGGAAACCAATCCTAAATATCCGCATAGCCTCCTCGACATTATCGGGCGTGGTGCACACCACACCGATAATCAAGACTCTACTGTAGATACGGTCCTGTGCAGACTCCTCTCGGAGATTAACTGCTTCGATACCACTTTTTACATGACCTGCCTCGGGCCTCGTGACTGTGCCTACCTCACCCAAGTAGTCATACATCGAGTAATCATGGAACAGGAAACAAAACATGAAACAGCTGTAAATGAGAGTATACAAGCCATCGTGAGGAAATGTCGCTTCTTCGGCATATATATAAACATAGTTTTTTGCAATATATCCCAACCGCATGGGCCAGACCACAGACTTAAGATGATAATAACTATGGCGGACAGGCCCCGCCACACTCTTCTAATGTACAAAACTATAAGGTAACAACAGTGGAGACATACCTAAAAAGTCGAGCTCTCCCATAAGACGTGAGCTCGACACCAAAGCAAAGAGATCCTAAGGATGTGGATCTAGCACTCGCTGCCCTTACCGCGGCATGAACGCAGCCCCGGCTGAGTTTCAAGACAACAAAACAAGTATGTGAAATCAGAAGTACTTAAACGAACCACAACATTTAAACCATTTCAGAATACACTGGCCTAATTGTACATAGTGCCATATCACAACAAGAACAACAATAGGTAAAACTGAAGGTGTCTTTTCTAGGTCGCGAATGATCAAGCAAGGCTAATCGCCCATAGTATCATTATGCGTGTTTAATCTCGAACTTCGCATCCGCATGCGCCACACATACGTATCGCATTTGTATTCTTCGTGACGGTAGCTAACCCCAGATCTCCCCGACTCCCGCACCGCATAGTCTCAATAGACCGTTGCATCGCATAGTCACATGCATCGCATAGTGCATCTCCCGTGACGCTAAAACACCCTAATGATCAAT
>JAQGDG010000275.1:0-211689 GCA_029844215.1 Przewalskia tangutica
AGCCTACAACAGGCCTGACATTACTGCATGAAATACACCGTAATGACTGGCAAATAGTCGGATTATGTTAAGCATGAGATACACCGAGCCTACAAATAAAGCCGGATTACGCATGAGATACACCGAGCCTACACATAGGCCGGACACGCCATATTACCCCGAGCCTACACATAGTAATGGTTACGCTGCCACAAGACACCGAGCCCACAAAGCGGCCGGATTATGCACATGATTTCACAAAGAGACACCGAGGCCTCCACAGCGCGCCGTGACATGCTACATGATTCCACAAGACACCGAGCTCCCACAGCGGCCGGATTATGCTACATGATTCCATTAAGATAATCGAAAGCTCTTCCTGCACAGCGGCCGACTATGTCACATGATCTATCAAGACACCGCGTGTTCCGTAAACGGGTCGGATGCCATGTTATGTAAGAGGCAGTAAGTTATGTGGAAAAACTTCTGATTAACCTCTTAAGTAATGTATGTAAGAATACGATGTTAAATCTTACGGAAAAGCAAGGAAAATGGAAACTACTATTATATACGAAAGATTTCGTGGTGAGTTAAAATGGCATTCTTTTGTACGCTTATGATTTGATTCTGCACATTATTTCGCTCCATATTCGCAATTGTTGTATCGCCGACTAATTCTTCGTACGCGCGCGTCACGTCCATGGTGTTTAGGTACAATATGTTCATGGATCCGCGTAGCTTAGGATCCCCGTTGCTTATTTTCTTAGGACGGTTCGATGTTCCGGAGTTGTCATATGGCGTATATTCGGGGTATGGCGGGCCCCACCCCGCCACAACTTGTAATTCTGTAAGAGGTCCATGAGAGTCACATATCGCGGTCTCTTTGTCAGAAAGAAAGCGAGGTAAACCCGCTTCGCTTACGGACATGATATCGCTCTCGAAGCGTAAATCTTATCCGAATCCGACTCACCGTTGCTTTACTTCCGCTTGTTTTATTTATGTTTCCATGTATGTTCCACCGACATCTATGATGTTTACCTGCAAGTGGTGCCTTCGTGTAGGGCACCACGCGTCCCCGTCAGTTGCGACAAAAGGGCATCGCAGCGCTTAGTCCTCGAAAGTGTCTACAAGCATCGTGTTCAGTAGCAGTCTCGACTTATCGCGCAGTTGTGCACCACATCTATAATCAGGAGGCCGCAGGACATTTAGGATTGGTTTCATTCTTCTCACCAGATCGTATGATAGTAGTCAGATTACGTGGTCGCCTCCCTAACGAAAGTTATGTTAATCGCGCTACGAGAAAGGCAAACAGGCGTGTGACTCAGAACGACTATGCCGATTGGTGATCCGTGCTGGTAATGATTATAGTATAGTTGGTATTGTGACATACATCTATACGAGTTACGATGTATGGCCGACGCGTCGCTTAGAATAATTTTAGATTACCAGGAATCGTAAAGACTAACTCAGACACCGGGAAGCGTGGTATAGTTAATGAACTTTCGCTGAAGGTTTTGTGTTTTATTTTGAGGTAATTGGGAAAGGATGAGTCGTCCGACAGTGTGGTAACCCTAAGCCATATTGGAACCTAACTGAATGTCATGTTAATAGATTGCCGCAGTAAGCTTAAGAGAATTATACTGATTAGGTCCGGATAGAGTGTTAATGGTTATCGTGGATCGAGACAATATGGTTTTGGTATTATGAGAAGTTTTTGTACCCACGGGGATCGTGCGGGCGGAGCATGGAAATCGCAGCCTAAGAATATTGATTACGCCGAGACCTTGCATATAAGCGTTTTCTCCGCAATAAGATTTTAAGTCGTACCAAGGATAAGAGTTAAGACGCGACAGCCAAGCCAGGACCTCACGGTCTCCCATGGCCTGGAAAAACGATGGAGCGATCACTGTAGAGTTCGCTACGTGACAGGCTGCTCACGGGGCGCAAGGCCCAAGTTTAGTTAATTGTTTACTGTTCGTGGACGTTGCTCACCGAACCAGGTCAGAAGTTTAAATGGCCTTATGTTGTTTTATAGAGTGACTCCAAAGGTTCGAGGCCGTAGTTTGCATGGAAGTTATGTATGATGTTAAGGAGTCGGAAGTACGTAAAAGATAATCTTTTCAGACTTACGATGGATGATACGCGCGCTACGTATTGGGCCACGTGGTATCATGGTACGTCAGCGCGGTGAAAGCAAACTATGTCGCTAATTATAAGTTTGACTAAAGAACATTCGAGGACTAATGTTTCTGGGGAAGAATGTTACACCTCGTGATTTTCGTGACATGCTTTAAGAACGACGTAAGAACTCGCGCAGTTGTTAAGATTCAGACTTGTAAAAAAATTATCTGAATTGGTGAAATTGTCGGAAAACGAAGATTGTGGATTTAACGGGAGGCGACACTTGTCACCCCCTTATTGATGCCTCGACGAAATAGGCATGGCCAAAATGGTCATCGACTATAGTCTTTAGATGACAAAGTCTTCCTATTAACGAAGCTTCAGTTTCTCAACAAAGTCAAAGCGTCCCAAGTCTTGATATTTTATAAGACTTCATCTAAAACCACCCATTTGGTTACATCTAACCCTCCACGCCCTTTATTACACTACTAGTAGCAAGTTAGTATGTCATTACACTTAGAAAAATTTCCACAAAATTGAAGAACTCAATAAGAGTCTCGCTTCTCTCCACTTTCAAAAGGAAAATTTTATGCTTTCATTCCATTAAGCCCTACACTTTAAACCAAGGTTCATGAGGGTATCAGGAAGTATCTCAATAGAAAACCCTAAAAAGAGAGTTTTCGATAGTCGCAGCTAAAACCTAGTGGCTTTCAGGTTTTGGATCGTGAGGTTTCAAGGAAAGTTGTTGCGTGGTTCTAAGGGTCTCAAGGAGCCGATCGGCGGTGTCTGACGAGGCTCTAGGTTGCATACGAGCAACTTCTTGCCAAGATCGATTACAATTGCTGAGGTATAATCTTGTTCTTTGTTGTTACAAGATTATTTATATTGTTGCATAGCTTTATACGCTAGCATGAAGTTGTTAAGTTCATTAAGTATTATGGATTACTTGAGCTAAGTTCAAATGAAAGTAAGTCACGTTGTTGAATACAATTTGATCGTTACTGTAATCGCCGATGTAATCGACTCAAGATTCTAGTAGTTATATTCGTCACACTAGATATCATGTTATGCTACCAAGCTGGATTGAAATGGAAATTGAATAAGAATTGGTATTGTTGAACCTGGTGGCGAATTTGTACTTCAGGTTTGTAATAGTTAGTTAATTATTTGTATCAACTACCTTCTCTATCGCGCGAGCCAATCATGTGAGAGCAATTATTTGTATTGACCCGCATTTATATTGCTGCAGCCAATTGGGGCATATCAGATTTCGCCTTGGAAAAGGTGGCAAAGTAAGTAAAACAAAGGAGGTCTGTCCGATTTTCTATAGAATTCGCTACTTAGCACTTAATATTCTACGCTTCAAGTAAGAGGTTAACGGACGATGACCATGATAGGTTGAAGTACTTTGGAGCATTTTACTACTTGTCGACAAGTCGCGAGGTATGCGAACCTCTTCTTTCTTTGGCATGATCATACGTATGAAATCTCAATGGATAATCATATAACCCGCTTTTTCCGCAGAGTGACGACGACGTGACGAAAATTCCAGTTTGTGCCTTAAAGTGCTTGGCTCAATTTTATTTGTGCATAACACCCTGCTAGAGTCGTTGACTAAACGCTTTCATTTTCGAGGGGAATTTCCGCTATGTCATTTTTAATTTTTGGCGGATTTTTCCGAGAGACGAAAGATTTTGATCAACGAGATGCCACACTTGGCACCCTCTCATCGCGGACCTCGGGCGTAAAGCTCGACGATCAGCTGGTTTTTGTCAAGCAGTAGGTAGGATATTTTGTGTGCAAGTCACTGTGCACATGCCCCAATCTCGCCTTACACTTCGCCTAGCACTGCCAAATCTCGCCATCGTCGCCTTCACTGACCTATAAATACCCTCCCTTTGATTGAACTTCTTCATCCAAAAATCTCTTAAGTCTTGAAAGCTTCTTCCTCCCCTTTGTTGTGATGCCGAGAGCCTCCTCCTCGCCGAGAGCCCTTCCCTCCCAGACGCTGCCCGTACCCCCTAGCCTTGTTGCTGCAGACCCTTTGTGGTGTAGAAATACTCAAAAGTATGTTATAATGCCCAAATTACCTTAGCCATATACCTTGTCAGATTCTAAGGTTATACCTATACGAAGAGCCTGTAAAATACTATTATACTCGCTACCACAAAACCGAACCCTAGGAAAATCTCCATAAATCGCTTGAGTATCAGGTGTAGGTTGGTTAGAACTTCTAAGGTGGTTTAGAGCGGGTCGAGCGCTTCTGAGTCGAGCTAAACGATTTCCCAGGATCGACTTTAACCAGGATAATTACGGGCTTATCGCAGGTAATTATCTGTCCTCTATCAGAATCGATATTACATATTGTTAGAATATATAGTCGCGATACCATATATAGAATCAACGTAGTATCGCAATGTCTTTGACTTGCCTCCGAATTGAAAGAAGAATATCAACCTGTAATTACATAGTATATTACAGAGACTCGTGTAGAGCATCACAAGAATGCACTGCCAGTGTTGATGATAACCCCGGTCGGGTAGCCTACTTCGAAGAGAGAGATTTACGCTGCCGCGTGGAGGTGTCACGCTAATTTCTCAGAATGTTCTACGATGATCTAAATGTTAATGTCACCGGCCTTATAGGTCAAGTACTACGCGTGGCGATCTACTGGGCGGCCGAGAGCCGACGCTAAATACTTCGAGCGCTTTGCTATTAGTCGATACTCGCCGAGGTATGTAGAACCTCTTCCTATCTCTTCTAGCACGATATGTGTGTAACTATGCAGTACGACGTAGACGCATACGTGTTAAATGTATTTGATTGTCTAAAACATGTTATAACGCTTTACTGAAGTCATTATAAATGTTTTACGTCAGTACTAAAATACTGGTCTTAAAAGTAATCATTTGAACTATAACCGGCTTGTTGTGTTAATAAAGAACTTGGAATTATTTCAAAAGATTTTGAATCATTTTGAAAGAAGCAGTAATACTTGTTTTTGAAAACTTAAGAGTTATACTAGCTTTACGGAAGTTAGGTATAACTTTAAGAATGTTTTATCGATTTCGAAATCGTAACGTATCGACAAACCATCGCAGCTGCTAATAAAAGGAAATGTTTTGACTAATTAAGTATTATTAAACCGTGAGAAACTTCCATCCGCATGTAAGCTATTTTTAGACAAAACGATATTTCCTAGATCACTACTAATAAGATTGTTATAAACAAGAATATCCTACTACATATAAGGCTTATGTTTCTCGATTGTTTAAAAGAGAATTATATTCTTAAATGAATAAGACTATGAACTACTAAACCTTTCTAAAATAAGAAACGGAACATTTGAAATTAGGCAAATTCGACGCTTGGAAAATAACGTTGTTACTTGATTTTACAAAGGTAAATGTTTTGGTTTAATTAAAAAGACAATACTCTATTTTATACTACTGGTATCAGGTGACTTATGTGAAAGCAACGGATCTTTTAAAAGATTTAATATTGAAGTACTTTAGTGATAGATACTGAACTTGTTAAGATAAAGTACCTCGCGGAATAACTCGATTGTAAGGGTTCGAGATAGCCTCAGAATACTTTCTTGATGTGATAAGCAAACATGTTAGGACGCTACTTGCGTTAGTATCTTGATCGTGATGGCGGGTCATTCTTGTGTGCTTACGCTGTTAAACGTTAAGCCGCAGACTATTATTGTATCACATACCCCTTCGACTTATTATACCGAGGGCTTGCCACCCTTGACGCGTCCATACGGCCTATGCGTCCTCGTGACTACGCTGGAGCGTAGCTCCAGGATTGATCATTCCGGTGTTTAGCCTGACGCGGGATTCTACGCGGTCCGCTGAGACTATGCGGTCTTTGAGACTACGCTGGTCATGGAGCTCTGCGCGGATACCGGTTGCCGCTCGACGCTGGTATACAGCGTTCGGGACCACGATTCGAGTGATACCTACGCTGGTCCGCCGCGACCCATGAGTCGCGAGTTCCAGAATAGACGCGCCTGGATACGGCGAAGGCGCCTTCGATTACGCGCGCTCAGAAAGACTCGTGATACAGGCCGCTTTATGGTATTTTGGTACGTCTTAGTAGCTCGCCATGCCTTCGCATTTACCCGCACGGTTTTATTGCGACGACTGGCGGCGTGAGTCCTCGACTTGACATGATCGCTATCAGAATCGTAGTTTGGCTATCATACATGCCTCCTGCTTTTATGCTACTGCGATTTCATTTAGCGATTTTCGCCACATACTGTACCGCTGTATCGACTTCGGGCCGCGCTCACGCCGCAGGCCGAGGTACACCACCGCCGATCCTAGCTCTCGTGGTCACGCTTCAAATGGGAAGCTCCGCTTTCTTCTCCGAGGCTTATCACGTATAGTCCGCCGCCGTAAAGTTTACATTCGGTTTGGCGGGCCCCGTCCCGCCATCGTTGTCGTGATCATTCTTAGAGGTCTGTAGAGTAATCACGCAAGGTGGTTTGTAAAAGGATTAAACTGCTCATGTTGAAAAAGTTGTCATTTTTATATATGCCGAAAGGCAAGTTTTTCTCGATTATTGTTTCATATTTCATAATATGTTCAGATCGCTTTATATTCACGACATTACTCGACAGATGTATCTACTGGGTGCCCGGTAGGCACTACCACGCCCGTTCGGTCGACAAAGTGGTATCGTGAGCGCTTAATCCTGGAAAGTGTCTACGCATCGATCCAGAGTTTTCGATTATCGCGCGCACCACACCAATAATCGCAGGCTATAGGATATTTAAGATTGGTTTCTAATTCTTCTCACCGAGATCGCGCCTAGAGTCGTGTTGTAGTCGACCTCCGACGATTTCTTTCCCTTACCGCTATGCCCGCCAGGCAACCCGCCCCAGAGGCGCAAGGCGGAGTCAGCGAGTGAGTTCAGAGGGGCGGCACAGCCCAATCATTACCTAGAGGTAGTTTTTTCGGGAGTTCTCATGACGCCACTAGCCCCAAGAGAGTTTAGTACGCGGCAGCAAAGGCTTCATCGCCATGATATTTGAACCTTCACCCCACGACCGAACAAAGAATATAGATCGCCAAGAGACAACCTCACATTAGCTATGGATTTGGCTACTGCAGAGTATACCGACGCATCACAGTCTTCGAGGACTATCTAAAAGAGGGTTGTGCAAGAGTAATTCTTCGCTTAGGCTCGAGCATGGCCGTGTACGCTTATGCGCAGCAGTCGAGACGCAGAGATCGACTGTGTTAACGGCGACACCGTAATAGGCCAGAGCAAAGAAGCGTCCTTTAGTAACTTTTGAGGCGCAGTCGCCACCAAAGCCAGATTAGATTATGCACATCCACCAAAGGCAAATGAGGTCCTCCACGAATTTCGTGACGCTCGGTACGCGGAGCTGGTCGAGCTCCGAGCTCCGCTCACGATACACGCAGTTCCACCATCCGATTCGCTTTTTCTCGTTGTTCACACGTGGCAGCGCCATCCTGTGGAATGTCGCTTTAGTTGGTACGCGGTTGCACATGACCGCCGGTCTGTCGAAAGAGTGTCCTCGCTGGAGGACTTAGCCTTCGATCGCGGTAGTTCGTCATCTCCTTAGCTGGCACCACTGTAAGTTTGATTAGAACGACTAAGGAGTAAAGATACATAGATCTATCCTAAACCTCTAGTTTTGCATAGGTGATAAGCGAGTATACCTTAGGTGCTATGTTCTGATAGCAAAGTGTGTTAGTTGTGATTTGAAATCACGGTTGTTTAACCGAGTAAGATTTTGGGATAGAGAAAGTGCGAGCCTTAGAGCTTTATACGTAGACCTTAGAGGCGCAGGCCATCTCGAGAAAAAGGTGTAGTGTTATGTTTGACTTATCTGAGTGCATAGTGCACGTGAGTTATGCTGGGACAGTCCCTAGGCGTGGAATGAAAGAGGTAGTCGAGCTGCAAGACCGCCAGTTTTCGTGAACGTGATTAGCAGATTGTTCCTGCCGGGAGCTAGTATGACGCGCTGCCGCCGCTCGGTTGAGGCCACGCGGGTCAACCCGCGCAGTTCAGCGCTGGCCGGGCCAGGTGGTCCTGGCCAGGTTAGGGTCATGAGGGTGTTAGGCCCAAGTTTAGTTAACCAAACAGAAGTTCGTGGACGCGTCGACCAGCTGGCTCGCCACGGGGGCGCCCATCATGTTCTTCGGTCGACCGCTCTACTGCCGTTGAAAGTTAGCGTAGCGTTGTAAGGTTGCACGGTGCCTACCTTCACCTTAAGAGATGCCAGCCTGTGTCAGGCTATTTTTCGCCTTCTAAAAGTTTACCAGCAGGTTAAGAACTCAGCGAGTCTCGACCGCATTCGCCGCCGCTATGGATTTGAGGTAGTCGCGGGATTGTTCTCCTGAGGAAGTGTTTAAGCTACCATTTTAGTGTTCGGATATCGCCGTGAAGCCTCAGAGGCGTATGTAAATCACGGCCGATTGTTCGATGTTGGCAAGGTTCGCTTAGTTGGTTCAGCTTGTTCCACAGATCGATAGGTAAAGCTTGTCTGGCGGGTTCCGCAGCTCAAAGGAATCGTATGGATAATCGCGACGACGCTAGAGTTCAGAGTGACCGATCTTCTTAAAAGTACCACCGAAGTCATGCGGACGTGTTTTGGAAAACAGAGAAACTTAGCCCGAAAGTTACTTTGGGGCCCTTTGAGTTTATGGAGGGATAGGCTGTTGCCTATATGTTAGCATTTGTCGTCCGACTTAGTGAGGCAAGACGTCCGCCTTTCAGACAGGATGTTCGGAAGTATCAAGATCCATCCAGAGTATTCCTGGGCCAATAACGACTACATTGTAGATAGTAACCCGAGCTTGATACCAAGTAGCATCGTAAATGTGGAAAGAGTTCGAGCATACGACATCCTCGTGGATCGCAGCCCTGCACCATTTTGTTGGTCGAGCAAGTCACAAAGGGACAAAAGCGGTACCATTTGTCATCGCCGAGCAAGGCTCGCGATAGCGACAAAGTGGTACCATTTGTCGGGTCGCTAAGGTTAATGCCTCGTGCAAAGTGACAAAGTGGTATCTACGACGGTAAAAGAGAGAAGGAGTATACGTACGCGAGCATAGTGATCATTTCTTTGTAGAGGCGCACGGCGAAGTATATTTTACTCCGAGAGAGTCAGCGATGTGGATAGAGGTGTTTCTCGTGGACTCGATATAAGTATTTTGCGCAGCTTGTTTCGTGGGCTACGCGTGGGTGTTTGTTCTCGTAAGTATAGAGTGAAGACTATCGCGCGCCGCTTGTTTTGAGATTAGAAGGAACATTCGACGAATGTTTCTACGAGGAGAATGTTATACCCGCTTTTTCCGCAGTACGACGCGGACGACGAGAAAAATTTGAGTTTGTGCCTTAAAGTGCTTGGCCGAATTTTATTTGTGCATAACACCCTGCTAGAGTCGCCGACTAAACGCTTTCACGCCTTTCGTAGGGAATTTCCGCTATGTCATTTTTAATTTATGGATTTTTCCGAGAGACGAACATTTTGGACCAACGAGAGGCTACACTTGGCACCTCTCATCAGCGGACTCAAAGGTAAAGCTCGACGATGGGGTTGGTTTTGTCAAGTAGTAGGTAGGATATTTTGTGCAAGTCACAGGTACACATGCCCTAATCTTGGCCTTACACTTGCCTAGCACTGGCTAAATCTTGGCCATTGGTTGGCCTTCACTTGACCTATAAATACCTCTCCCTTTGATTAACTTCTTCATCCAAAAATCTCTTAAGTCTTGAAAGCTTCTTCCTCCCCTTTGTGTAGTATGCCGAGAGCCTCCCCTCGCCGAGAGCCCTTCCTCCTAGAGCGTGGCCGTGGGTACCCCTAGCCTTGTTGCTTTCAGATAATACCCCTCAGGTGTAGAAATACTCTCAAAAGTATTGTTATAATGCCCAAATTACCTTAGCCATATACCTTGTTGTATTCTAAGGTTATACCTATACGAAGAGCCCGTAAAATACTATTATACTTCCACAATACAAAACCGAAACCCTAGGAAAATCTCCATAGTCCGCTTGAGTATTGCAGAAGCTTGGTTAGAACTTCTAAGGGTGGTTTAGAGCGGGTCGAGCGCCTGAGTCGAGCTAAACGATTTCCCAGATCGACTTTAACTAGATAATTATGGCTTATCGAGGTAATTATCTTGTTCCTCTATTGTAATCGATATTACATATTGTTAGAATATATAGTCAAGTATACTATATAGAATCGAACGTAGTATCGCAATGTCTTTTGACTTAAGCCCAATTGAAAGAAGAATACCGAATCAGAATTACATAGGTCAGACATTACAAGAGACTTGTGTAGAGCACCGCGAAGTGTAATACCGCTAGGTTAGATGTATAACCCCTCGTTGGTAGCCTACTCGATGGCAGAGAGATTTACGCCGCATGGGAGGTGCCGAATTTTCAGAGAATGTTCTACGAGATCTAAATGTTAATAAGCGTCACTGCGGCCTTATAGTCAAGTACTACGCAGGCGCGATCTACTGGGCTTTACGAAGAGACGCTAAAGCACTTGAGCGCTTTGCTATTAGTCGATACTCGCCGAGGTACGCGAACCTCTTCCTATCTCTTCTAGCATGATACGTGTAATCATGTAGTACCAGACGCATACGTGTTAAATGTATTTGATTGTCTAAAACATAAAGGTTATAACGCTTTACGGGAAGTCGTTATAATACTTTACGTTGGTACAAAAATACTTCGGGTCTTTAAAAGGTAAATCGATTTGAACTATAACCGCTTGTTACGTGTTAATAAAGAACTTGAATTATTTCAAAAGATTTTTGAATCATTTTGAAAGTTAAGTAATACTTGGTTTTTGAAAACTTAAGAGTTATACTAGCTTTACGGAAGTTAGGTATAACGGCTTAAGAATGTTTATCGATTTCTGAAATCGTAACGTATCGACAAACCACCGCAAATGCTAATAAAAGGAAATGTTTTGACTAATTAAGTATTATTAAAACCAAGAGAAACTTCCATCCGCATAAGCTAAGATTTAGACAAAATGATATTTCCTAGATCACTACAGAATAAGATTGTTATAAACAAGAATATCCTACTCACATATAAGGCTTATGTTTCGATTGTTTAAAAGAGAATTATATTCTTAAACGAATAAGACTATGAACTACTAAACCTTTCTAAAATAAGAAACGTGAACATTTGAAATTAGGCAAACTCGACGCTTGGAAAATAATGTTGTTACTTGATTTTACAAAGGTAAATGTTTTGGTTTAATTAAAAAGATACCACTTATTTTATACTACGTATCATGTGACTTATGCGAAAGCAACGGATCTTTTAAAAGATTTAATGTATGAAGTACTTTAGGATAGATACTCAACTTGTTAGCATAAAGTACTCATGTGAATAACTTGATCAGGTTGGCTCGAGATAGCCTTGTAAATACTTTCTTGATGTGATAAGTAAACACGTTAGATGCTACTTGTGTTAGTATCTTGTGCGATCGTGATGTAAGTGGTCATTCTTGTTTGCTTACGCTGTTAAACGTTAAGCCCGCTGTACTATTATTGTATCACATACCCCTTTGACTTATTATACCGAGGGCTTGCCACACTGATGCGGTCTATACGGCCTATGGTCCGTGACTACGCGGAGTAGCTCAGGATTGATCATTCGGTGTTTAGCCGACGCGGGATTCCCTACGCGGTCCGCTGAGACTATGCGGTCTTTTGAGACTACGCGGTCATGGAGCTCAGCGGATACCGGGGTTGCCGCCGATGCGGGTATACCTCAGCGGTCCGGGGACCATGATTCGAGGGATACCTCACGCGGGTCCGCAGGACCCATGCGAGTCGCGAGTTCCGTGAATAGACGCGCCGATACCGCGCGAAAGGCCGCCTTCGATTACGTGGTGCGGTCAGAAAGACCTCAGGATACGCTTTATGGTATTTGTGGTACCGGGGTCTTAGTAGCCCGCCATGCCTTCGCATTTACCCCGCACGGTTTTACGGTGATTACTTTGGCGCGCGAGTCCCCGACTTGATACGATCGCTATCGTGGAATCGTAGTTTGTTATCATACACGTCTCCTGCTTTTATAGACTACTATGATTTCATTTACGTGATTTTCGGGCCACATACTGCACTTTGTGATCGACTCCTCCGGGCCGCTCACGCCGCAGTCGAGGTACACCGCCGCTGATCCTAGCCTCGTGGTCAGCTTGGGCTTGGGAAGCTCCGCTTCCGAGGCTTATCACGTATAGTCCCCGTCGTAAGTGTTTACATTCGTGGTTTGTGGCCCCCGCCATCATTGTCGTATCATTCTGAGGTCCGTAGTAATCACAGGCGGTGGTTTGTAAAAGGATTAAACTGCTCATGAAAAAGTTGTCATTTTTATATATGCCGAAAGGCAAGTTTTTCTCGATTATTGTTTCATATTTCATAATATGTCTCAGATCGCTTTATATTCTGACACTGGATGATGTCTACTTGGGTGCCCGTAGGCACTACCACGGCCCGGTTCGGTCGTGACAATAATATTTCAAGATTTCTTCTACTCTGAAGTTAAGAAGTATTTGCATTGTTGAATCTAAGTTAAGAGTATGTTTAAATTGTCCTAAGTCCTTACTAGGTCTTATGAGACGCTGTAAGAATGGTTAGGTTATGAGATTTGATTTAAAGGCTATGTGTCTTGATTTGGTTAAAGTAAGTGTGGATTTTATGTTCGAAATGACTTGAATTTATATGTGAAAAGGGATTGATTTTAAAAGTGGAAGTTATATGATTTTAAGAGAATAAGTTACTTGGTTTTCAAAGTGTATGGAACTTTATATTTTTTATAAGTATAAGTAAACGGACTTTAAAGAATGTATGTTATAAGTTTTAAGACTATGAACTTTGGTTGTCTTTGAAGGATTTTGAAACTTTATTTTTCAAGTTATGGACTTGATTTCTAAAGTATTGATGACATGATTTTATAAGTATGTTTACATGATTTTAAAGAGTGTATGCTACAGGTGTTAAGACCATAAGCCTTGATTATAAGTGGAAAGGACTAAATTTTAAAAGTATGGCTTAATTTATTTCAAAGTTAAGAAGATGGTTTCAAAAGAGTATGTGACTTGAGCTTTAAAAAGAAAGGAGGTTTTATGATTCTTTTAAGTACGTATGTACGTAGTATTTTGGATCTAGTTTTCCTAATGTTGTAAGAATAAAAGTTGTCTTAAGTTCTCAAAATGAAAGGTTGTTATAATAGCTTTACGGAAGTTGTTATGACGACTTAAGAAGAAGTGAAAAGACGGTTTAAAAATGTTATGTAAGGAAAATACACCGAGCCTACGAATTGGCCTGACACGTTATAAAATACACCGAGCCTACAAATAGGCCGGATTACGTTATGAAATACAATCGAGCCTACAACAGGCCGACACGTTATGAAATACACCGAGCCTACAAATAGGCCTGATTATGTTACGAGATACACCGAGCCTACAAATAGGCCTGACACGCATGAGATACACCGAGCCTACACATAGGCGGATTACGCCATATTACCCCGAGCCTACACATAGTCCGTTACGCCACAAGACACCGAGCCCACAGCGGCCGGATTATGCTACATGATTTCACAAAGACACCGAGCCCACAAAGCGGCCGGATTATGCTACATGATTCCACAAGACATCGAACTCCACAGCGGCGGATTATGCTACATGATTCCACAAGACACCGAGCCCCACAGCGCCGAATTATGTCACATGATTCATCAAGACACCGTGTCCCGCAAACGGGTCGGATTATGTTATGTAAGATAAGTAAGTTATGTGGAAAACTTGATTAACCTCTTAAGTATGTATGTAAGAATATGATGTTAAATCTTATGGAAAGAAGGAATGGAACTAAGCAATATACGAGTGATTTCGTGAGTTAAAAATGGCATTCTTTTGTACGCTTATGATTTGATTCTGCACATTATTTCGCTCCATATTCGGCAATTGTAATCGACTTCTTCGGGGCCGCTCATTTCCGCAGTTTAGGTACACAGTGGATCCGCGAGCTTAGATCCTCGGTTCAGATTTTTAGACGGCTCCGATGTTCCGAGTTGTCACGGCTATGTATATTCAGGGTATGGCGGCCCCGCCCCGCCACGCTTGTAATTCTTGAGGTCGTAGTCACATATCAGGTCTGCTTGTAAAGAAAGGAGGCAATCGCTGCATGTATGTACGCCGAAGGTAGCATCTACCGACTGCTGTTTTACTTCCGTTGTTTTATTTATAAGTTTCATGATGTTCCGCTGATTATCTCTCGATGTTTACTCGTGGGTGCCTGTAGGGCACTACCGCGTCCCGGTCGGGTCGTGATACGACTAGAATGGTAAGTGAATCGAGACTATAGTCAGGTAGAGTTCACACGTAGTATCGCTTCGATCGCCACGACCCGCTCCAGTGCCCGGATCGTGCCTTACCGGCACCCAAGTAGTCATACATCGTAGTAATCGAAATATAAAGCAAGACATGAAACAGCTTTATAAAATAGACACGCTTTACGTGAGAAAACATCGCTTTTCGACATACATATATAAACATGGTTTAGCAGCTACATCCGACAATCGCTCAACATGACTATGCACTTAAGGAAATATACAACTATGGCGGACAGTACCCGCCATACCCTCGATCAGATAAAACTATCTACAACAGTGAGATCATACCCAAAAGTAGAGCCTCCTAAAAGACGGAGCTCCCGACACCAACGAGAGATCCTAAGAATGTGGATCTAGCACCTTCGCCTCTACCGCAGATGAACGCAGCCTCAAGGAGGTCAAGATAACAGTACTAAGTATATGAAATCAGAAATACTTAAATGAAACATATCATTTTAGAAACAGTTTTGCAAGTATGTATGAAACAACCAAGGAACCCGCACATAGTGCCACATCACAAACAAGAGCAACAATAGGTAAACTATAATAGGTCTTTCTAGGTCGCGAATGATTCAAGCAGGCCACTCGCGTATTATCACTCGCAAGCCTAATCTCGACTCCCGAGTCCGTGAGGCCACTCACGGGCCCGCATGAGGTATAACCCCGCATCGAGGGTAGCTACTCCTCGCATCGCCCCGACTCGTTGTCCGCATGGCCACATAGACCGCATGCAGGCATAACCCCGCATACTAACTCGAACTCGTAGCCCGCATAGGCCCTCGACCCGCATGAGGTATTCTCGAATCACGGTCCTGCATCACCGAAGTCTACCCCGCATCGGAGGGCAGCTTAACCCCTGTGATCATCTCAAGAGGCGAGCGATGGTACACTAACGTAATGTACTTATCTTTAAACAACATAAGCACAACAAGAATACTTTTTCACAAACGCTAAGACACTAACACACATAAAGCATCATATCATGTCTACTTATCAAACCATCTTATTATTCTTTTCACAATTCAATTTAAGTCTATTATAAACACATAGTCAAACTTGTTTCTTTTATCAATATTAAGTGGTTATACTCAACTTCCCATAAAGCTAGTATAACTCTTAAGCTTCGCTTTAAAACCGCTTAGTTCTCTTCTCGTTAAAAATGATTCAAAGATTCTTTGAAATGCTTTCGTATCTTTATTATTCAGTTAGCTTGGAGGCATCGCTGTAGTTGTTATTCAGCTTAAGCCGTGAGGCATTGCCGTAGTTATATATATTGTAAAATATCATGCTTTAGGAAGAATCACATACCTTCTCAAATAAAACCACCGCTAAGTCAATATGTCACACAAGAGAGTCACCATAATAGTCACAGATATCTATCAAAGACTACTCAAGGTCATTCTAAATAGGGTTCATATTTCTACTGAAAGTCGGGCAAAGACTTCCTACCCGTGAGCTATATAAGTTCATCAGAAAACAAATTCCATGTAAGTACAGCTGATTATTCTTCTTTAAACCCTTCTACTGTGGTAACCAATTCTATTCGTGATATTCTTCTAAGTATTTGATACTTATTCTAATACTACTACAGAAGTATTCTCTAATTCAAAAGAGGGTTAGGATTAGTTACCTCAGTAAGCCCAATAAGATCCTAGAAAAGTCACCGAGCAAGGTTTCGCTCCTAAGTTGTATGCTCCAAGGAAACCTTAGAAGTTCTTCACAACTTCTACTAAGTAGTAAGGTATTTGGGCTAGGTATTTGGGCATTATAACGATAGAAGGCAACTTTTCTACCATGAGGGGGTAGATTTTTGGCTAGGCTAGTGGGGCCTCGCCAAACTACTAGGCTAGAGGGTATTCGCCAAGGGCCTTCAAGGGGAGTGGGAGGAGTGTTGGACGAAAGATCTACAAAGGGAGAGGAGAGGATTTTCAAGACTTGAAAGCTTTGTGGACGAAGAACTCTTCATCTTAAGGGGGTATTTATAGGTCAAGAAGTGGCCAACCAATGGCCAAGATTTAGACAAGTGCAAGGCAAGTGTAGGGTGAGGATTAACTATACACAAATATCCTACCAACTCTCGACTTGTGCACAAGGCACAAAAACGTACATTGTTAGCCAATTCGCCCAATCGACGATTTGAAGTCCACCAATCGAGGGTGCCAAGTGTCGCCTCCCGCTGGTCCAAAATGTTTCGCCTCTGAAAAATCCGCAAAAATAGAAATGGCATAGCCGAATTTACCCTACGAAAGTCGTGGAAACGCTTCATTTAAAAACGATTCTTGCCGAAGCAGGCACAATTTCGAACTCGCCTAATCTTTAAGGCTAACCAGACGATTCCTCACGCATATTACTGAAATACGGTATAACACCGATGCGTAAGACCAATAGGAAGATTGTACGGAGAAATACTTCACCTATGTGACGAACCTCTAGTAATTGTGGATAGGTAAGACTCTCGAGATAAGAGAGAGATTTATTTCGTGCTAAGAACAAGAAGTTATGTGACGATTAGTCGGTTATAGACTCATTTCGTCAACCGATAGTATGGAATCGGGTGAATGTCGATAGAAATGGTCCCGCATGATAGTGGTCCCGGCGATGCCGTGCCCAAGTCGAGTTAATCGCTATACGAAGTTCGTGGACGCTGCTCCACCTAACTAGGTCGTAAGGACCGGTAAGAGCCTTAACGGAGTGTAAGTAACAAATGGCCAAGTTTGGATAGTAACTCCAAGGATTGAGAATAGAAACAAAATTTGAGATTTTACGCGTACTATATGAAGTTTAAAGACGGAAAGTATGATAAGTAAGGAAAGAAAGAAACCCTATGATCCCGTGTTTAAGATCAGAACCTTCGAGTTTTGTGAGAAGGGGTCATGACGGAAGGTCCATTATTATGTTTACGATGTTAGGTGATGGCCATGTGTGGCATCGCTGGTCTTGTGCGCTTTGATTGTTAGGCATAAGATGTAGATTATGCCGAGTTTGTATAGAGTGACAATCGACTAAGAACATTCGGGACGAATGTTTCTGGGGAAGAATGTTACACCCCGTAAGTCCGTGACATGTAGAAGAGAATGTACGAAAGGAAACAAGACTTGAAATCGTACTACAGAAGAATTGTTTTTCCGACGAAATGTTCCGAACGCTTAAAGGAAAATGTTCGTTGTTGAGAATCGATTCTCAAAATACATTATTTGAAGAGTTTGAGACTTAGTAATATTATGGAAATTTATTGTTACGGATTTGGTCACGGGCCCACCCGAGGAATTTTACATTTTGTGGGACCCACGAGGTCGGAATTTTTACGGACGAACGAGAGGCGACACGCCGCACTCCCACACGTGGTCTTGAACGAATTGGAGGAGGGGTAAATGGTCATTGACCATCTTGAAAGATAAGTCTTCACATGACATCGCTGACAAGTCAACTAGTCCACATAAGCTCGATCCAAGTGAAACACATCCAAGCCACACATTTGTCAGAACCCAAGCCCTCCAATGTTTTATATAAGCTCACTACTAGTGCAAGACTTGCTCTTCTAACACTTAGAAAAATTTCACACATTTTCTTGTCCACAAAAGCTCATTTCGCTTAGGTGCCTTGCCCACACAAAAATTTTGCAAATGTCATCCATTAGCCTCAAGACTTAAACCCAAGGTTCATAAGTGGTATTTTAAGGTTATCTCAATAGAAAGATTTCGAAAACGATTTTCACGTTAGTCGCAAGGCGGAAACTATGGGAGTTCTTCAACTTTGAAGTCGAACTTGAAGACGGGTTCTTCATAGGCCTATAAGGAGTGCTTGGAGCGGATTGTAACCTAAGGAAAGCGAGCTAAGAATTTGCTAAGGCGCGACTTTGAATCTTGGAAATTATAAGGGCTTATAAAGGTATAATCTTGTCATTTTAGTAGTTAAGAGTTACTACTTGTCAGAGCTATAGATAGTAGCAAGCATGAAGTATATATTATGTAGTCGACAAGTATATCGCTATCGAACCCTAATCCGAAAACTAGCATGTTAGCCTTAAGACTACAATTCAAGTTGATTATTCGCTTAAGCCGTGATGTTGTATAAAGTTAAGGAAATTGTAGTTATCAAGTTGTTTATAACTATATAACATGTTAGACCTTAGAACTTGGAATTGATAAGGATTGGAAAAGACTTTGAATTGTTAGTATGTTGGCCGAGAATGGCTAGTGAAGTTTGAGCTACTTTGATATAATCATGGGGCTAATTTACACGAGTGTAAGGCATGTAATCCCCTTTGTTTGATTGTTGTTTGGGGCCTTAAACGTGGCGTGTTGGTTATTGTATTCGACCTTGAAAAAGGTGGCAAAGTGAGTAGAAACAAAGGAAGTGTCGCCCGATTTTCCAGAATTAGAGACCAAATACTTAGTATTTTTCACGCAGAGACTAGAAGTCGATACCTTGTTGTGACCATTATAGGTTGACACTTCCACATACCGATTCGGCTTAGCTTGTGGAATTAGCCAAAAAGGTATGTGAACTATCTCCTCTTCTAGCATGATTCCTTAAGATAAAGAAAGTATGTTCTACTCCCTAAACGATCCATTCCTCGTTGTATTTGGATTGCCTAAAGTAGAATTTGTTCTATGTGCTTCCTTGATTGTACTTTGATGTTTAAATTGTAAGTCGATAATCCATTTCCTTAGTGAAGTTTGGATTCTTAAAAGTGAAAGTATTTTACTTAAAGTACATGTAGTCTTGAAAAGGAAGTGGTTTCTAAACCTTTTGGCTAGGCCTTAGTTCCAAAACCTAAAGGTCATTAAAATGACTTTAGGGGAGTCAAGGGAGTGATTTACTTAATTGTTTAAAAGAGGAGAAATGACATGATTTAAGAGAAGAAACTTGTTTTCTATATATTAAGAGACTTGAAGTGTTTTGAAAGTTAAGGGACTTAAAGAGTTTTAAAATACGTGATACTTGTCCCGTTTTAAACGTATAAGTCCCTCGGATAGGAAATTGTATTTGGCGAAGGTATAAAGTGAATATAACGACTTTATGGGAAGTTGATTATATTTGCTTTATGGAAAGATAAATGACTCGATTTTAATGAAAAGGCAACTTGATTTTAAGGCATCAATTGCCTAAAGTTTAGTAATAAAATAAGTTACTTGGTTTCTAAAGGTTAAGAGACTAAGTGTATTTTTAAAAGTTAAGAAAATCGATTTGAAAGTATTTAATACTTGGATTTTAATAAGTATAAGTCTCTCGTTATAAAAGGAACGAATATGTCTAAACTATAAAGCGGTTATAACGGCTTTACGGGAAGCCTGCTATAACGCTTTATGGAAAGTTTAGAAAGTTGTCTATTTTGATTAATCGACATAAGTTGCCTAGATTGTAAAAGAAAATTTGAGTTACTTGATTTCAAGTGTTGAAATAAGCTTTCAAAAAATGAGTAACTTACTTTGAAAATAGACACGCTGATACTACTGTGTTAGTATCTTGGGATTTTTTCACAAAAATGAGTCTCTGAAAAGATTAGTACTTTGGCTTGATAAATTGAGAATTTGTCTAAGGTGCCTTGATTAGTACTTTGGCTCGATAAATTGAGAATTTGTCTGCGTGCCTTGATTAGTACTTTGGCTTGTTAAACGAGAATAATCCTATCGTGCCTTGATTAGTACTTTGGTTGTTAATCGAGAATTATTCTAAGTGTGCCTTGATAAGTACTTGGCTTGATAATCGAGAATTATTCCACGCGTGCCTCGATTAGTACTTTGGCTCGATTAATCGGGAATTGCCTACGTGTGCCTTGATAGCCTTCGAGTGCAAGTACTATGTTTTATTACGCTGTCGCGACTTACGAGTGGTCACCGTCCGTCAGGTAAGCCATCGACGCACCGGCAGCTGACGGGATTCCACGCATGCTTCCGCTATCGTAAGATTGGGTTAAATTCCTGATTCTTTTACAAAAGACACGGTAGTGCTTACGCCTTGTTCGACAATTTCACGAGATAGGTAAGAGTATACGCGGCGGTAAACCCCAAGACGCTATACCACCCGCTTTACCACCTTCTCCGCAGGTAGAGTATACGTGAGGGTAAACCCCCAAGACGCTATACCACACGCTTTACCACCTTCCAGTAGAGTATACGTGAGTGGTAAACCCCAAGACGCTATACCACCTGCTTTACCACCTTCTCCGTGGTAGAGTATACGTGCGGGTAAACCCCAAGACGCTTATACCACCGCTTTACCACCTTCTCAGTGGTAAAGAGTATGTTGAGTGGTAAACCCCAAGATGCTATACCACCGCTGGACTCGTGTTCATGTACGCCATTGGTGTTGTACTATATCACGGATCGCAGCGAGGAAAGATTCCACGCACGATTGATGTTACGGGCGCGAGACCCATGGTTATATTTGAGCATGACTCGGCGCTCGCCCCGACTTGACGTGGATCGCTTATGTATTACATCGTAGGTTGGCTATCATACATGTCTCCCGCTTGTTTAGATCATTATGATTTTATTACGCATTTCTCGCTCACATACTTGGTACATTCTTCGCATCGACCTCTCGGGGGCCGCTCATGCCGCAGTTTAGGTACGCTGTTCGTGATCTACAGCGTAGGATCCTCGCCGGTTTTTGGATAGCTCCTCTGCTCGTGAGTTTATCTTTTGGTATATATCCTTCAAGATGTGCTTTGTACTTTGGGTACGGGGCCTTGTCCCGCCATAGTTCAAGATAACTCTGAGGTCCGTATTCATACGTGAGATCGACTCATGTACATGTCAGGTCTCGTTGTTTATGTATATACGGGCACTTGTCGGCTTTGCCTTGCACGCACGCTTATTTTAAAGAAAAAATGAGTTACTAATTTCCGCAATGTACTTAGTCATATGCAGGCGCCTAGGTAGTAGGCACCACCACGCCCGGGTTCGGTGACAGAGATGTAAATGACGCCAGACGGGCGTTGTCGCCTGTATGGACGATGCAACGACGCCAGATGGGCGCTGTCGCCTTGTATGACAAGATGCAAATGACGCCAGATGGGCGCTGTCGCCTTGTATGGACGAGATGCAAACGACGCCAGATGGGCGCTGCGCGCTTGTTTGGACGATGCAATGACGCCAGATGGGCGCGTTATCGCTTGTATGGACGAATGCAGATGACGCCAGTACGGGCGCTGTCGCTCAGATGGACGAATGCAATGACGCCAGATGGGCGCGGTCGCCTTGTATGGACGAATGCAAATGACGCTTTACGGGCGCTTGCCTTGTATGGACGTAAATGCAAATGACGCTTGTACGGGCGCGGTCGCTTGTATGGACGACGCAAATGACGCGCAGATGGGCGCTGTCGCTTTTTACGGACGAATGCAACGACGCCAGATGGGCGCGTTGTCGCTCAGATGGACGAGATGCAAATGACGCCAGATGGGCGTTGTCGCTTGTATGGACGAGACGCAGATGACGCCAGATGAGCGCTGTCGCCTTGTATGGACGAGACGCAAATGACGCGTTGTAATGGCGCGGTCGCTTTATGGATGAATGCAAACGACGCCAGACGGGCGCGGTCGCCTTGTACGGACGAGACGCAAATGTCGCCTTGTACGGGCGCGGTCGCTTTGTATGGATTTAGACGCAGATGACGCCAGATGGGCGCTGTCGCTCAGATGATTGACGATGCAAATGACGCCAGATGAGCGCTGTCGCCTTGTATGGACGATGCAAATGACGCCAGATGGGCGTTGTCGCTTTGTATGAACGAGATGCAATGACGCCAGATGGCGCGGTCATCTTATATGGACGAGATACAAATGACGCCAGTATGGGCGCTGTCGCCTTGTTTGACGACGCAGATGACGCCTTGTACGGGCGCTGTCGCCTTGTATGGACGAAATACGATGACGCCAGATGGGCGTTATCGCTCAGGACGACGAATACGTATGACGCCAGTACGGGCGCGGTCGCCTTGTATGGAAGAGAAGCAGATGATGCCTTGTACGGGCGCGGTCGCTGTACGGACGACGCAATGACGCCAGATGGGCGCGGTCGCCTTGTATGGATGAAATGCAAACGACGCCAGATGGCGCTGTCGCTTGTATGGACGAGATGCAATGACGATTGTATGCGCTGCGTATTGTATGGTCGAGATGCAAATGACGCCTTGTATAGGCGCGGTCGCCTTGTACGATTTAGACGTAAATGACGCCAGATGGGCGTTGTCGCTTGTATGGACGAAATACGATGACGCCAGATGGGCGCTGTCGCTCATGTATGACGAATGCAAATGACGCCAGATGGGCGTGTCGCCTTATATGGCCGAATGCAGATGACGCCAGATGGGCGCTGTCGCTCAGATGGACGAGATTCAAATTACGCCTTGTACGGGCGCTGTCGCTTGTATGGACGAGGTGCAAATGACGCCATGGGCGCGGTCGCTTGTATGGACGAGATGCAAAATGACGCCAGATGGCGTTGTCGCTCAGATGGACGGATTTAGATGCAATGACGCCAGATGGGCGTTATCGCTCAGATGGACGAATGCAGATGACGCCAGTACGGGCGTTGTCGCCTTGTATGGAAGAGATGCAACGGCTCAGATGGGCGTTGCCTTGTATGGACGAAATGCAATGACGCCAGCGGGCGCGTATCGCCTTGTATCGACGACGCAAATGACGCCTTGTGGGCGTTATAGTCTTGTATGGACGAAATGCAAATGATGCCTTGTACGGGCGCTGTCGCCTTGTATGGACGAATGCAGATGACGCTTGTACGGGCGCTGTCGCCTTGTACGGACGAGACGCAAATGACGCGCCAGATGGGCGCTGTCGTGTTTATGGATTTAAATGCAACGACGCCAGATGGGCATTGTCTGCTTGATGACGAGATGCAATTGTCACGACCCGATTCCGCCCGTGATCGTGCCTTACCCCGCACCCTAGTGATACAACATCGAGTAATCACGAACATAAACAATACAAGACATATTATGAAATATGAAACAATAACTGAGAAAACTTGCCTTTCAGATATATATATAAATAACAACTTTTTCCAACATGAACGCTTTAATCCTTTTACAAACCCCGCCTACAACAAGATTACTGCACTTAAGAAATGATACGACAACAATGGCGGACAGGCCCGCCATACCTCGAATGTAAACACCTACAACAACAGGGACTATACCACCGATAAGCCTCCGAGAAACGGAGCTTCCCACACGAATCAGGACCCTAAGAGCGGTGATCAATGATCGTGTACTTTACTCGCAGATTTAACGCACTTCAAGGAGGTCAAGACAACAGTACCAAGTATGTGAAATCAAAATAAATATCAGAATGAAATCATAGTAGTCTATACAAAGCAGAGACATGTATGATAACCAAACTACGCTTCACTATAAATAAGCAAATATGTCAAGTCGTGACTCACGCCTCAAGTCATCACTCAATTTTACCAACGGGTCTCACGCCCACAACATCAATCGTGCCCGTGGAATACCTTCCTCACCGCCGGCGCTTTATGATACACAAACACCAAGGAATACACATGAACACCGTGTCCCACTGTGTCCTAATAAAACAAGACAGGTAAGGCACGAAGGCATAGCCGACTACTAACACCCAGCACTAACAAGGTCATAAACGTGTCATGATATCTGCCTGCATCGCCACATGATAAAAGCCGGTCACTCGCTCGCAGATCAAATGTGCGCGTTTAGCCTCGAACTCTCCAGCCTCCGCATAGGCCAACCTCATAGGCCCGCATGAGGTATAACCCGCATCGAGGGTAGCTACTCCCAAGATCGCCCCGACTCGCAGACCGCACGCCACAAAGACCGCATGACCACAAGCGGCCGTGAACTAACCCGAACTCCCGTAGTTCCGCATGGATCCTCGACCCGCATGAGGTATCCTCGAATCACGGTCCTGCATCACCGAGTCTACCCCGCATCGGAGGGCGCCTTAACCTCCTGACACAAGTCAAGTGAGCGGTACAATACCAACATAACGGCTGATAGTCAAACAACTTTAAGCGCAATGGCGGGAAAACCCCTTTACACTAACATTACAAGATACTAACACACGTAGTATCCTAACATGTTTACTTCTCAAATCAACAAGAAAGTATTATAAGGCTATCACAAACCGACAATCAAGTTATTCACACAAGGTGCTTTCTACTAACAAGTTCGTATCTAACCCCAAAGTACTTCACACATTAAATCTTTAAAAGATCTGCTTTCTTTCACATAAGTCACACAATACCCGTAGTATAAAATAGAGTGACCGCCCTTTTAAGAAAACTAAAACTTTACCTTTGTAAAATCAAGTAACAACATTATTTCCCAAACGCCCAAGTTTGCCTAATTTCAAATGTTCACGCTTTCTTATTTTAGAAAGGTTTCATGGTTCATAGCCTTATTCATTTAAGAATATAATTTTCTTTTAAACAACTGAGAAACATAAGCCTTATATGCGAGTAGGATATTCTTGTTTTATAACAATCTTATTACAAAGAACCATGATCTAGGAAATATCATTTTGTCTCATCTTAGCTTCTATGCAGATGGAAGTTGCTACCGTTTTATTAATACTTAATAAATCAAACATTTCCTTTATTTACGCCGCCGTGGTTTGTCGATACACATTCCGATTCAAATCAAGAAAACATTCTTAAGCCGCTATACCTAACTTCCCATAAAGCTAGTATAACTCTTAAGTTTTCAAAACCAAGTATTACTTCTTCTTTCAAAATGATTCAAAACTCTTTGAAATACTTCAAGTTCTTTATTAGCACATAACAAGCCGCTTATAGTTCAAATCGCTTACCTTTTAAAACCACATGTATTTTCTTACCAACATAAGGCCGTTATAACTAACTTCCCATAAAGCCGTTACAACACTTTATGTTTTACACCAATCAAATACATTTAGTACATGACGCTCACCGCATTACATAGTTCACACACATATCATGCTAGAAGAGATAGGAAGAGGTTCACATACCTCGCGACGAGTATCGACTAATAGCAAAACGCCCAAGTACTTCCAACCGCTTCGCTACTCCTTAAGCCAAGTAGAACGCGCCACACGTAGTACTTCAACCTATAAGGCCACAAGGCGCTTTATTAACATCAAGATCTTATCGAGAACATTCTACGTAAAATTCGCAAAGACTCTCCCCGCAACAGAAATCTCCTCCTCTAACTGGCCGCTACCAAGCCAACCAGTGGGGTTATACATCTAACCCGAACGGTACAATTCTACTCCACAAGATTACTACACAAGTTCATCAGAATACGCCCTATGTAATTACAACCTCAGCTTCTTCAGCTTAAGTCAAAAGACATCGCTAACTAACCACGCTCAGTTCTATATATAGTATACTTCAACTATATATTCTAACAACATGTAATTTCCAATTACAATAGAGGGACAAGATATTTACCTCGATAAGCCCATAATTATCCGAGTTTAATGTCGCTCCTGAGCAAGGTTTAGCTCCAACTCCGGGCGCTCCAACCCGCTCCAAACCACCCTTAGAAGTTCTAACCAACTTCTACATAACACTCCAACTAACTATGGAGATTTTCCTTAGGGTTTCGGTTTTGTGACTGACGGAAAGTATAATAGTATTTCTGGGCTTTTCGTATAGGTATAACCTTAGAATACAACAAGGTATACGACTAAGGTAATTTGGGCATTTTAATAATACGTGGAGCGTATTTCTACACCACAGCGGGTATTATACGAAAGCAACTAGGCAGTGGGTACACTCTACTAGCACCCCTGTAGTGGGGGTTGCTCGCCACAGCGGGAGGCCCTGGCCGAACTCAACACAAGGGAGGGAGAAGGAGAGCTTTCAAGACTTAGGCAAATTTATGGACGGTTAGTTCATCAAAGCGGAGTGGTATTTATACTACAAGCCAAGGCCAACCAATGGCCAAGATCTAGCCAAGTGTTACACAAGTGTAGGCCAAGATATGCCCAAGTGCCCCTAGTACCTACTCCTTAAAACCCTCACAAATATCTACCAAAATATCTACCACTGACACCCCAAATCGCCCAAGTCGCCCACCTTGCCCACCAACGAGAGGTGCCATGCCGCCTCTCGCTGGTCCAAAATGTTCCGCCTCTCTAAAAATCCGCAAAAATAAGAAAAGACATAGCCGGAATTTTCCTCGCAGTTATGTAAAACGCTTTTAAAAACGACTCTAACCGGTGTCAGGCACAAATGCCATTCGCTAAGCCACCTAGGCGGGTGACACGTGTCACCCTCCTATTGGCCCAAAATAAAACATCTTCCAAAATATCCACAATGGCCAAAATCTCAAAACAAAGCTGGCCCTACAAAACCAGAATTTCTCCCGTGGGCCCCACGTGACCATTTCCAAAATAAAATTCCATAATTCTCTAATATTCCAGAAGTCCGACACCAAACTGGGAATCCAATTCCCATTAACGAACCTTTTTCCTTCACAAAACCTAAACTTTTCCGTGGAAAACCGCCTCTTTCTTCCTTTCCACCTTTCGTCAGATTCTCGCACGCACGCCCTCGCATACATACCTCGAACTACGGGTATAACATTCTTCCTTAGAAACATTCGCCCCGAATGTTCCTTCTAAGTCTCAAACAACGCGCCAAGATAGTCTTCACTACTATACTTACGAAACAATCCTCGCCATACCCGCCACGTAAATACCGCAACATACTTATATCCAAGTCTACGAGGAAACACCTCTAACATCACCACAAATACCTCTTCCGGGTTAAAAATATACTTCTTTAGTCATCGATACCACTTTTGTCACTTTGTCGCGAGCCTTGTCTGACGACCCAACAAATGGTACCGTCGCCATGATCCTCGAGGCACGCCTCACGCCTTCTCGTGACGCGCCATACGGAGAGCCACGGTCGGTCTGTTCCCGCAGAGGCTCGCCTCTTTATACGCCAAATTTCAACATAACAATACGAAGACCGGACGATCGCTTCCTAAGTCTGACGACAATTGCTAACATATAGGCAACTCGCCTATTCTTCACATTTAACTCAAAAGCCCAAAGTAACTCGCTAAGTTCCTTCGCTTCCAAACTCGCCACACTCGTCCGGTGGTACTTTCAAGAAGACCGACCACAACTCAACTCTGCGCCGCCGATTATCCGCACGATTCTCCGAGCCGTAACTTCTTCTAGACGAAGCTTTACCCTATCCACCATCCGCCGGAACAAGCTCGAACTAACTATCTCAACCTTGCCAACATCGAACCAATCGACCAAGAACCTACACTTCTGCCCCTACAAGGCTTCGTAAGGCGACATCCGAACACCGAAATGGTAGCTTAAACGCCTCCTCCACAGAGACAACAATCTCACAACTACCCTCAAATCCACACACCGCCCGGTGGCGAACGCGATTCTCGAGACTCACCGAGTCCTTAACCTTGCCTCGTAAAACTTCCAAAACAAAACAGCCGTGAACTGGCTCCACTGTCGCCATAAGGTGGCGTAGGCACCCCGCAGTTCTTTACAACCTTTCGATAAAACAACATCGCCGAGTGAACGGTCCCGACCAAGAACACGACGGTTGCCCCATCGACTGTGCATCGGTCGAACGCAACCACGAACTCAGACGCTGTTAACTAAACTCGCCTAACACCCTCGTGACTCACCACCCGGCGACCACCACGAACTGACCTACCAACAAACAAAGTCGCTGGTTGAACCGCTGCATGGCCTCAAATCGACCCACTCGCAGAAACACTCGCTTCCCTGGCCCGAACAACTTTTCTAATCACGCCACGAAACCTAGCGCTCTTCTTAGCTCAACTACCCCTTTCATTCCACACTACTCGTGACTTATCACACAATATCTCACATGCACTAAGCACTGATAAGGATCAAACATAACACTACACCTTTACTCGAGACGGCCTTACCTCTAAGGTCTCCACGATAACACTCTAAGGCTCACACCTTCTCTATCCCCAAAATCTTACTCTGCTAACCCACCATGATTTCTAATCACAACTAACACACCGCTATCGTAATATAGCACTTAAGGTATACTCACCTTGAAAGTTACCGCGACCTTGCCGCCCGCCCTCTCCTCGCCGCCCTGGTTAACCCGCCGATCTCACGCTTTTTCGCCACAGACATAAGCCCGCATACGTGCCATGCCAAGCCCAATCAAGAATTACTTCGCACAACCTCTCTTAGGTAGTCATCAAGACTCGTGGTACATCGCAGATAATGTCACGACCCGCCCGGCCCGTGGATCGTGCCTTACCCGCACCCTAGTGATACAACATCGCAGTAATCACGAACATAAACGATACAAGACATATTATGAAATATGAAACAATAACTGAGAAAACTTGCCTTTCGCATATATATAAATAACAACCTTTTCAACATGAATGCTTTAATCTTTTACAAACCCCGCCACAACAAGATTACATACCTCTAAGAAATGATACGACAACAATGGCGGGATGGCCCCGCCATACCCTCGAATGTAAATACCTACAACAAAGGGACTATACCACCGATAAGCCTCCGAGAAACGGAGCTTTCCTAACGCTGAATCGCGACTCCTAAGAGCGAGGATCAACGATCGTGTACCTTTTCTCGCGCATTTAACGCAGCTTCAAGGAGGTCAAGATAACAGTACCAAGTACGTGAAATCAAAATATCAAAATGAAATCATAGTAGTCTATAAAAACAGAGACATGTATGATAACCAAACTACGCTCACAATAAGCAATATGTCAAGTCGTGACTCACGCCTCAAAGTCATCACAATAAAACCGCACGGTAAGTACGTAAGGCATAGCCGACTACTAAGACCCCGCACTACAAATGCCATAAATCAGATTACAAGGTCTTTCTGCACCGCACTACATGATCGGCGCCGCCACTCGCCCGCAGATCACCGAGCGCCTATTCCTCGAACTCTCGCAGCCCGCATAGGTCACACACGACCCGCATGAGGTATCCTCGAATCACGGTCCTGCATCACCGAGGTATACCCCGCATCGAGGCGTTTTAACCCCCAGATCCGCCTAGGCTCCCGCAACCCGCATAGTCTCAAAAGACCGCATAGTCTCAACAGACCGCATAGGAATCCCCGATCAAAGCAACACCCGAATGATCAATCCCGAGCTACCGTGACTGCGATAGTCACAAGGACCGCATAGCCGATAGACCCGCATCGCGGTGGCAAGCCCTGTGATAATAAGTCAAAGGGTATGTGATACAATAACAAGATAACGCTTAACGCTTAACAACGTAAGCACAACAAGAATGACCCCTTACATCACGATCACACAAGATACTAACACAAGTAGATCCTAACATGTTTACTTATCACATCAACAAGAAAGTATTTACAAGGCTATCTCAAACCAACACAATCAAGTTATTCACACAAGGTACTTTATGCTAACAAGTTCGTATCTATCCCTGTAGTACTTCATACATTAAATCTTTTAAAAGATCCGCTGCTTTCACATAAGTCACACAATACCCGTAGTATAAAATAGAGCGATCATTTTTTTAATTAAACTAAAACATTTACCTTTGTAAAATCAAGTAACAACATTATTTTCCAAACGCCCAAGTTTGCCCAATTTCAAATGTTCACGCTTCTTATTTTAGAAAGGTTTCGTAGTTCATAGTCTTATTCATTTAAGAATATAATTCTTTTAAACAACTGAGAAACATAAGCCTTATATGCGAGTAGATATCCTTGTTTATAACAATCTTATTACAAAGAAATGTGATCTAGAAATATCATTTTGTCTCATCTTAGCTTCTATGCAGACGGAAGTTTCTACCGGTTTTAATAATACTTAATTAGTCAAAACATTTCCTTTTATTAACGCCGCAGGGTTTGTCGATACACATTCCGATTTCAAATCAAGAAACATTCTTAAGCCGCTACACCTAACTTCCCATAAAGCTAGTATAACTCTTAAGTTTTTCAAAACCAAGTATTACTTCTTCTTTCAAAATGATTCAAAATCTTTGAAATACTTCAAGTTCTTTATTAACACATAACAAGCCGCTTATAGTTCAAATCGCTTACCTTTTAAAGACCACAAGTATTTTCGCACCAACATAAAGTCGTTATAACCAACTTCCCATAAAGCCGTTATAACACTTTATGTTTTAGACCAATCAAATACATTTAACACACGACGCTTCACCGCACTACATAGTTACACACATATCATGCTAGAAGAGATAGGAAGAGGTTCACATACCTCGCGACGAGTATCGACTAATAGCAAAACGCTCCAAGTACTTCAAACCGCTTCGCCACTCCTTAGCCGTAAGATCGCGCCACACGTAGTACTTCAACCTATAAGGCCACGCGCGCTTATTAACATTTATATCCCTTCGAGAACATCTTACGTAAAATTCGCAAAGACTCTCCCCGCAACAACAGAATCTCCTCCTCTATCTGGGCCGCCATCAAGCCAACCAGTGGGTTCATACATCTAACCTGGACGTACAATTCTACCTCACGTAAAAGCTACACAAGTTCATCAGAATACAAATTCCATGTAAAAACAAGCCAAGACTTTTCTTTCAAAAGATTTCTTATTATTCAAAGCTTAAGTCCAAAGACATTGCCGACAACAACGCTCGCTTCTATATATATAGTATACTTCAACTATATGGTCTAACAATCATGTAATTTCCAATTACAATAGAGGACAAGATATTTACCTCGATAAGCCCATAATTATTCGAGTATAAAGTCGATCCCGGCAATCGCTTAGCTCCAACTCCGCGCGCCCAACCCGCCTCCAAACTACCCTTAGAAGTTCTAACCAACTTCTACATACTACTCCAACTAACCACGGAGATTTTCCCTGTGGTTTTGCCAGACCGACGGGAAGTATAATAGTATAACTGGCTTTTTGTAAGGTATGACCTAATACAACAAGGTATACTACTAAGGTAATTGGGCATTATAACAATACTTTTGAGAGTATTTCTACCAAGAGTGGGGTATATACGAGACAACACCACAAGGGGGTATAATTTCTACCACCCCACTAGAGGGGTACTCTCGCCAAGGGGCGGAGGGCTCTCGCCAAAGTGCCAACTCAAAGGGGGAGAGGGGTTGACGAAACACCACACAAAGGGAGTGAGGATTTTTAACACTTAGGAAATATTTGGAATGGATGAAGTTAAGTCTTCCATGGTATTTATAGTTCAGCAAAGGCCAACCAATGGCCAAGATCATGCCATGCATAGCAAGTGTAGGCCAAGATCTTGCCAAGTGCACCCTAACCAACTAACACACAAAATATCCTACCTACTACTTGACAAAATTGTCACCAAATCGCCCAAGCCAACCGCCACACTCCATCAATGAGAGGTGACAAGTGTCGCCTCTCGTTGGTCCAAAATGTTTCGCCTCTCTAAAAATCCGCAAAAATTAAAAATGACATAGCCGAAATTCCCTACGAAAGTCGTGGAAAACGCTTCGCCTAAAAACGACTTAAACGGGTGTCAGGAACAAAATAAATTCGCCAAGCCACTTTACACTTCAAAATTTTCACGCACGCCCCACGCATATACTCGAAATACGGTATAACATTCTCCTTCCTTAGAAACATTCGCCCCGAATGTTCCTTCTAAGTCTCAAAACAAACGCCACGCAGATAGTCCTCACCGCTATACTTACTTAAAACAATCCTCACGCATGGCCACTTTAACCAACTTCGCAAAACACTTACCTCCAAGTCCACGAGGAAACACCTCTAACATCACCACAAACACCTCTCTCCTGGTCTAAAATATACTTCATTCGCACCTTCTCTTTACAAAAGAAATGATACCACTTTGTCACTTTTCCGCGAGGTTCACTCCGCGACCCAACAAATGGTACCGCCGCACGCGATCCCCGAGGTCGACGACACTGAACTCTTACCACATTTCGACATCGCTCAGCTTCCAAAACTCGAGGTTACTATCTCTAACGTGGTCATCATTAATCGAACACTGACGGATCTCCGATACTTTCCAAACATAACAATACGAAGACCGACGCATCGCTTCCCAAGTCGAAAGAAAAGCTAACATATGTGCAATCCGCCTATTCTTCACATGAACTTAAAAAGGCCCAAAACAACTCGCTAAGTTTCTCGCTTTTCCAAAGCTCGCCACACCCAATCCGGTGGTACTTTCAAGAAGACCGACCGCCAACTCAACTCTAAGCGCCGCCGCCGATTTTTCCGACGATTTCTCCGAGCCGCCGTAACTTCTTCTAGACAAGCTTCTCACTATCCACACTACCGGAACAAGCTCAACTAATCGCTCAACCTTGCCAACATCGAACCACTGACCGCAACTTACACATCCGCCCCTACAAGGCTTTATAAGGCGACATCCGAACACCAAATGGTAGCTTAAACACTTCTCCACAGAGACAACAATCTCCACAACTACCCCCAAATTCAACCATCGCCCGGTGGCGAACGCGATTCTCGAGACTCACCGAAGTTCTTAACACATGCTTGGCAAAGCTTCAAACAAAAACAGCCGTGAATTGGCTCCACTGTCGACATAAGGCGGCGTAGGCACCCCGTGCAGCCTTACAACCTTTCTGATATAACAAAACATCCGAGTAAACGGTCCTCGATCGAAACACGACGCTGCTCTCATCGCCCGACCATCGGTCGAACGATCCACGAACTCAGACGCGTTAACTAAACTTGGGCCTAACACCTCGTGACTCACCACCCGGCGACCACCACGAACCGACTCCACCAACAAACAGGCGCTGGTTGACTCGCGCATGGCCTCAACCCGACCCACTCGCAGAAACACTTGCTCCCTGGCCCGAACAACTTTTCTAATCACGCTACTAAAACCTAGCGCCTTCTTAGCTCAACTACCCCCTTTCATTCCACACTACTCGTGACTTATCACACAATATATCTCACATGCACTAAGCACTGATAAGGATCAAACATAACACTACACCTTTACTCGAGACGGCCTTACCTCTAAGGTCTCTACGCATAGAACTCTAAGGCTCACACCTTCTATCCCCAAATCTTACCTGCTAAACAACCACGATCTAATCACAACTAACACACCGCCATCGTAACATAAAGCACTTAAGGTATACTCACCTTATCACATAAACAAAACTCTGTAGGTTAAAGATATATCTATATCTACCGCTTCACTCCCTTAGTCGCTCTAATCAAACATGCCACGTAGGCGATAGCCAGGGAAGATGACGAACTACCCACCGATCTCGGCGCTAAGTCCTCCTACAAGCGACATTCTATCGACATCGCACTTCGACGGCCGTAGGTACAACAAGTACCAACTAAAAGACGACATTCCCGACGACGCTCTCACACCGCAACCTAAGCCCCGGAGTTCTCGACCAACTCCTCGCACACCCCGAACGCCCCGAAATCCGCAAGACCACTCAGACCGCGAGGTGCATATCTAATCACGCGAGGTGACTCGCCAAAGTTACCAAAGGACTCACGCCTCGCCCCTTCGCCCTTTGTTAACCCGCCGATCTCTACGCTTTCGCCGCGCATAAGCCCGCATACGTGCCATGCTCAAGCCCAATCAAGAATTACTTTGCACAACCTCTTTTAGATAGTCCTCAAGACTCGCAGACGCCAGATACTCTCCGTAGCCAAATCCATAGCTAGTAACAGGTTGTCTCGCAATCTATATTCTCTGCTCCTGGCCGCGGATCGGCGTTCAAATATCATGGCCGCAGAGGCACCGCCGCCGCATTAAACTCGCGGCTAGCGACGCCGCAGAACTCCCGAAAGAAGCACTACCCTAGGTAATGATCGCCCAGGCCCTCGCCACCCTCAACTCTACTCAGCCTCCTCGGCCGCCTCCCGGCCCGGCCGTTCCACGCGAGGCATAACGGTAAGGGAAAGAAATACGCCGAGGGTCCAACTTACAACATGCCTCTAAGGCACGATCTCAGAGTGAGAAGAATTAGAAACCAATCCTAAATATCCCATAGCCTCCTCGATTATCGTGGTGCACAACACACCGATAATCAAGACTTCATCGATACGGCCTGAGACACTTTCCGAGGATTAATCGCTCGATACCACTTTTGTCACGACTGCCCGGCCCGTGGATCGTGCCTTACCCCGCACCCTAGTGATACAACATCGCAGTAATCACGAACATAAACGATACAAGACATATTATGAAATATGAAACAATAACTGAGAAAACTTGCCTTTCTAAGATATATATATAAATAACAACTTTTCAATACGAATGCTTTAACTTTTTACAAACCCCGCCACAACAAGATTACATGCACTTAAGAAATGATACGATAACAACGGGCGGACAGGCCCCGCCATACCCCGAATGTAAATACCTACAACAAAGCAGGGACTATACCATCGATAAGCCTCCGAGAAACGGAGCTTTCTAACGCCGAATCGTGACCCAAGAGCGAGGATCAACGATCGTGTACCTTTTTCCCCGCGCATTTAACGCAGCTTCGGCGAGGTCAAGATAACAGTACCAAGTATGTGAAATCAAAATATCAAATGAAATCATAGTAGTCTATAAAAACAGAGACATGTATGATAACCAAACTACGCTCACAATAAGCCATATGTCAAGTCGTGACTCACGCCTCAAAGTCATCACAATAAAACCGTGACGGTAAGTACGAAGGCATAGCCGACTACTAAGACCCCGCACTACAAATGCCATAAATCAGATTACAAGGTCTTTCTAGACCGCACTACATGATCGGCCGCCACTCGCCCGCAGATCACCGAGCGCCTATTCCTCGAACTCTCGCAGCCCGCATAGGTCACACACGACCCGCATGAGGTATCCTCGAATCATGGTCCTGCATCACCGAGGTATACCCCGATCGAGGCGCCTTAACCCCAGATCCGCCTAGGCTCCCGCAACCCGCATAGTCTCAAAAGACCGCATAGTCTCAACAGACCGCATGGAATCCCCGTGATCGTGCTAAACACCCGAATGATCAATCCCGAGCTACCGTGACTCGCATAGTCACAAGGACCGTGATAGCCGATAGACCCGCATCGGCGGTGGCAAGCCCTGTGATAATAAGTCAGCCGGTACGTGATACAATAACAAGATAACGCTTAACGCTTAACAACGTAAGCACAACAAGAATGACCCCTTACATCACGATCACACAAGATACTAACACAAGTAGCATCCTAACATGTTTACTTATCACATCAACAAGAAAGTATTTACAAGGCTATCTCAAACCAACACAATCAAGTTATTCACACAAGGTACTTTATGCTAACAAGTTCGTATCTATCCCTAGAGTACTTCATACATTAAATCTTTTAAAAGATCCGTTGCTTTCACATAAGTCACACAATACCCGTAGTATAAAATAGAGCGATCGTTTTTTTAATTAAACTAAAACATTTACCTTGTAAAATCAAGTAACAACATTATTTTCCAAACGCCCAAGTTTGCCCAATTTCAAATGCTCACGCTTTTATTTTAGAAAGGTTTCGTAGTTCATAGTCTTATTCATTTAAGAATATAATTTCTTTAAACAACTGAGAAACATAAGCCTTATATGTGAGTAGATATCCTTGTTTATAACAATCTTATTACAAAGAAATTGTGATCTAGAAATATCATTTTGTCTCATCTTAGCTTCTATGCAGATGGAAGTTTCTACCGGTTTTAATAATACTTAATTAGTCAAAACATTTCCTTTTATTAACGCCGCAGTTGGTTTGTCGATACACATTCGATTTCAAATCAAGAAACATTCTTAAGCCGCTACACCTAACTTCCCATAAAGCTAGTATAACTCTTAAGTTTTTCAAAACCAAGTATTACTTCTTCTTTCAAAATGATTCAAAATCTTTGAAATACTTCAAGTTCTTTATTAACACATAACAAGCCGCTTATAGTTCAAATCGCTTACCTTTAAAGACCACAAGTATTTTCGCATCAACATAAAGTCATGATAACCAACTTCCCATAAAGCCGTTATAACACTTTATGTTTTAGACCAATCAAATACATTTAACACACGACGCTCACCGTGACTACATAGTTACACACATATCATGCTGTAAGAGATAGGAAGAGGTTCACATACCTCGCGACGAGTATCGACTAATAGCAAAACGCTCCAAGTACTTCAAACCGCTCGCTACTCCTTAGCCGTAAGATCGCGCCACACGTAGTACTTCAACCTATAAGGCCACCAGCGCTTATTAACATTTATATCCCTTCGTAACATCTTACGTAAAATTCGGAAGACTTCCCCGCAACAACAGAAATCTCCTCCTCTATCTGGCCGCCATCAAGCCAACCAAGTGGGTCATACATCTAACCTGACGCACAATTCTACCTCACGTAAAAGCTACACAAGTTCATCAGAATACCCTATGTAAAACAACAAGATTTTCTTTCAAAAGATTTCTTATTATTCAGCTTAAGTCCAAAGACATTGCACGACAACAACGCTCGCTTCTATATATATAGTATACTTCAACTATATGGTCTAACAATCATGTAATTTCCAATTACAATAGAGGACAAGATATTTACCTCGATAAGCCCATAATTATCCGAGTATAAAGTCGATCCCGCAATCGCTTAGCTCCAACTCCGCGCGCCCAACCCGCCTCCAAACTACCCTTAGAAGTTCTAACCAACTTCTACATACTACTCCAACTAACTACGGAGATTTTCCTGTGGTTTCGCCAGGACCGACGGAAGTATAATAGTATAACTGGCTTTTTAGGTATGACCTTAGAATACAACAAGGTATACTACTAAGGTAATTTGGGCATTATAACAATACTTTGAGAGTATTTCTACCAAGAGGGGTATATACGAGACAACACCACAAGGGGGTGATACCCTCTACTACCCCACTGTGGGTACTCTCGCCAAGGGGCGGGAGTGGCTCTCGCCAAAGTGCCAACTCAAAGGGGAAAGGGGGTTGACGAAACACCACACAAAGGGAGGAGGATTTTTAACACTTAGGAAATATTTGGAACGGATGAAGGTCTTCCATGGTATTTATAGTTCAGCAAAGGCCAACCAACGCCAAGATCATGCCAAGTGCATAGCAAGTGTAGGCCAAGATCTTGCCAAGTGCACCCTAACCAACTAACACACAAAATATCCTACCTACTACTTGACAAAATTGTCACCAAATCGCCCAAGCCAACCGCCCACACTCCATCAATGAGAGGTGACAAGTGTCGCCTCTCGCTGGTCCAAAATGTTTCGCCTCTAAAAATCCGCAAAAATTAAAAATGACATAGCCGAAATTCCTCACGAAGTCGTGGAAAACGCTTCATTTAAAAAAGACTCTAAACGGTGTCAGGAACAAAATAAATTCGCCAAGCCACTTTACACTTCAAAATTTTCTACGACGCCCTACGCATATACCGAAATACGGTATAACATATAATCTCTCCGTAGCCAAATCCATAGCTAGTAACAGGTCGCTTTGCAATCTATATTCATCGCTCCGGCCGTGGAACCAAGGTTCAACTATCATGGACGCAGAGAACCGCCGCCGCGGTTAAACTCACGCTAGTGACGCCGCAGAAATCCCCGAACGGCACTACCCTAGGTAATGATCGCCTGCGCCCTCTCAACCTCCGAACTCAACTCAGCCTCCTCGGCCGCTTGCCCTCCCGCCCGGTTGCTTCACGCGAGGCATAACGATAAGTGGAATGAATTTCGCCGAGGGTCCAACTTACAACATTTCTAAGGCACGATCTCAGAGTGAGAAGAATAGAAACCAATCCTAAATATCCTATAGCCTCCTCGACATCGTGCGTGCACAACACACCGATAATCAAGACTTCATCGATACGGTCTCAGACACTTTCCGAGGATTAATCGCTCGATACCACTTTGTCACGACCCGATTCCGCCCGGATCGTGCCTTACCCCGCACCCTAGTGATACAACATCGAGTAATCACGAACATAAACAATACAAGACATATTATGAAATATGAAACAATAACTGAGAAAACTTGCCTTTCGATATATATATAAATAACAACTTTTTCCAACATGAACAGCTTTAATCCTTTTACAAACCCCGCCACAACAAGATTACAGCACTTAAGAAATGATACGACAACAATGGCGGACAGGTTCCGCCATACCCTCAATGTAAACACCTACAACAACAGGGACTATACCATCGATAAGCCTCCGAGAAACGGAGCTTTCCACACGCCAATCAGGACTCTAAGAGCGAGGATCAATGATCGTGTACTTTACCGCGCAGATTTAACGCAGCCCTCAAGCGAGGTCAAGACAACAGTACCAAGTATGTGAAATCAAAATAAATATCAGAATGAAATCATAGTAGTCTATACAAAGCAGAGACATGTATGATAACCAAACTACGCTTCACTATAAATAAGCAATATGTCAAGTCGTGACTCACGCCTCAAGTCATCACTCAATTTTACTAACGGGTCTCACGCCCACAACATCAATCGTGCCCGTGGAATACCTTTCCTCACGCCAGCTTTATGATACACAAACACCAAGGAATACACATGAACACCGTGTCCCACCGTGTCCTAATAAAACAAGACAGGTAAGTACGAAGGCATAGCCGACTACTAACACCTACAGCACTCAACAAGGTCATAAACGTGTCATGATATCCGCTCAGACCGCCACATGATAAAAGCCGTCACCGCTCGCAGATCAAATGCGCGCGTTTAGCCTCGAACTCTCCGCAGCTCGCATAGGCCAACCTCATAGGCCCGCATGAGGTATAACCCCGCATCGAGGGTAGCTACTCCCAAGATCGCCCCGACTCGCACCGCACGGCCACAAAGACCGCATGACCACAAGCGGTCAGAACTAACCCGAACTCCCGTAGTTCCGCATGGATCCTCGACCCGCATGAGGTATCCTCGAATCACGGTCCTGCATCACCGAAGTCTACCCCGCACGGAGGCAGCCTTAACCTCCTGACACAAGTCAAGGCGAGCGGTACAATACCAACATAACTACCGATAGTCAAACAACTTTAAGCGCAACAGGAAAACCCCTTTACACTAACATTACAAGATACTAACACACGAGCATCCTAACATGTTTACTTCTCAAATCAACAAGAAAGTATTATAAGGCTATCACAAACCGATACAATCAAGTTATTCACACAAGGTGCTTTCTACTAACAAGTTCGTATCTAACCCCAAAGTACTTCACACATTAAATCTTTAAAAACTGCTTTTTCACATAAGTCACACAATACCCGTAGTATAAAATAGAGTGACTGGCCCTTTAAGAAAACTAAAACTCTTACCTTTGTAAAATCAAGTAACAACATTATTTCCCAAACGCCCAAGTTTGCCTAATTTCAAATGTTCACGCTTTCTTATTTTAGAAAGGTTTCATGGTTCATAGCCTTATTCATTTAAGAATATAATTTTCTTTTAAACAACTGAGAAACATAAGACTTATATGCGAGTAGGATATTCTTGTTTTATAACAATCTTATTACAAAGAACCATGATCTAGGAAATATCATTTTGTCTCATCTTAGCTTCTATGCAGATGGAAGTTGCATCGGTTTTATTAATACTTAATAAATCAAACATTTCCTTTATTTACGCCGTGGTTTGTCGATACACATTCCGATTTCAAATCAAGAAACATTCTTAAGCCGTTATACCTAACTTCCCATAAAGCTAGTATAACTCTTAAGTTTTCAAAAACCAAGTATCACTTCTTCTTTCAAAATGATTCAAAACTCTTTTGAAATACTTCAAGTTCTTTATTAGCACATAACAAGCCAGTTATAGTTCAAATCGCCACCTTTTAAAACCACATGTATTTTCTTACCAACATAAAGCCGTTATAACTAACTTCCCATAAAGCCGTTATAACACTTTATGTTTTACACCAATCAAATACATTTAGTACATGACGCTCACCGCATTACATAGTTCACACACATATCACGCTGTAAGAGATAGGAAGAGGTTCACATACCTCGCGACGAGTATCGACTAATAGCAAAACGCCCAAGTACTTCCAACCGCTTCGCTACTCCTTAAGCCAAGTAGAACGCGCCACACGTAGTACTTCAACCTATAAGGCCACAAGGCGCTTATTAACGTCAAGATCTTATCGTAGAACATTCTACGTAAAATTGCAAGATTTTCCCGCAACAACAGAAATCTCCTCCTCTAACTGGCCGCCACTAAGCCAACCAAGTGGGTTATACATCTAACCCGAACGGGTACAATTTACTCCACAAGATTACTACACAAGTCTACTCAGAATACGCCCTATGTAATTACAGCTCTGGGCTTCTTCAGCTTAAGTCAAAAGACATTGCTAACTAACCACGCTCGCTTCTATATATAGTATACTTCAACTATATATTCTAACAACATGTAATTTCCAATTACAATAGAGGACAAGATATTTACCTCGATAAGCCCATAATTATCCGAAGTTTAACGCCGCTCCCGAGCAAGGTTTAGCTCCAACTCCGGCGCCCAACCCGCTCCAAACCACCCTTAGAAGCTTCTAACCAACTTCTACATAACACTCCAACTAACTATGGAGATTTTCCTGTGGTTTCGCCAGGATCGACTGAAAGTATAATAGTATTTCGGCTTTTCAGATAGGTATAACCTTAGAATACAACAAGGTATACTACTAAGGTAATTGGGCATTATAACAATACTTTTGAGAGTATTTCTACACCACAAAGTGGGGTATTATACGAAAGCAACTAGCAGTGGGTACACTTCGCTAGCACCCTAGAGGGGTTGCTCTCGCCACAGGGGGAGGCCCTCGCCGAACTCAACACAAGTGAGGGAGAAGGAGAGCTTTCAAGACTTAGGCAAATTTACGGACGGGTTCATCAAAGTGAGGGTATTTATACTACAAGCCAAGGCCAACCAATGGCCAAGATCTAGCCAAGTGTTACACAAGTGTAGGCCAAGATATGCCCAAGTGCCCCTAGTCCCTACTCCTTAAAACCTCACAAATATCTACCAAAAATATCTACCACTGACACCCCAAATCGCCCAAGTCGCCCACCTTGCCCACCAACGCAGGTGCTGCCGCCTCTCGCTGGTCCAAAATGTTCGCCTCTAAAAATCCGCAAAAATAAGAAAAGACATAGCCGAATTTTCCTCGCAAGTTATGTAAAACGCTTCATTTAAAAACGACTATAACCTAAGTGTCAGGCACAAATGCCATTCTATTAAGCCACCTAGGCGGGGTGACACGTGTCACCCTCCTATTGGCCCAAAATAAAACATCTTCCAAAATATCCACAATGGCCAAAATCTCAAAACAAAGCTGGCCCCACAAAACCAGAATTTCTCCCGTGGCCCCACGTGACCTTTTCCAAAATAAAATTCCATAATTTCTAATATTCCAGAAGTCCGACACCAAACTGGGAATCCAATTCCCATTAACGAACCTTTTTCCTTCACAAAACCTAAACTTTTCCGTGGAAAAATCGCCTCTTTCTTCCTTTCCAATCTTTCTGTCAGATTCTCGCACGCACGCCCTCGCATACATACTCGGAACTACGGGTATAACATTCTTCCTTAGAAACATTCGTCCCAATGTTCCTTCTAAGTCTCAAAACAACGCGCGCCAAGATAGTCTTCACTACTATACTTACGAAACAATCCGCCATACCGCCACGTAAATACCGCGCAACATACTTATATCCAAGTCTACGAGGAAACACCTCTAACATCACCACAAATACCTCTTCCCGGGTTAAAAATATACTTCTTTAGTCATCGATACCACTTTTGTCACTTTGTCGCGAGCCTTGTTCGACGACCCAACAAATGGTACCGTCGCCATGATCCTCGAGGCACGCCTACGCCCTTCTCGTGACGTGCCATACGAGAGCCACGGTCGGTCTGTTTCGCAGAGGCTCGCCTCTTTATACGCCACTCAACATAACAATACGAAGACCGGACGATCGCTTCCTAAGTCTGACGACAATTGCTAACATATAGGAAACCCGCCTATTCTTCACATTAACTCAAAAGCCCAAAGTAACTCTGCTAAGTTCCTTCGCTTCAAAACTCGCCACACCGTCCGGTGGTACTTTCAAGAAGACCGACCGCCAACTCGAACTCTAAGCGCCGCCGATTATCCGCACGATTCCTCCGAGCCGCCGTAACTTCTTCTAGACGAGCTTTACCCTATCCACCATCCGCCGGAACAAGCTCGAACCAACTATCTCAACCTTGCCAACATCGAACCAATCGACGCAACCTACACTTCGCCCCTACAAGGCTTCGTAAGGCGACATCCAACACCGAAATGGTAGCTTAAACGCCTCCTCCACAGAGACAACAATCTCACAACTACCCCGAAATCCACACACCGCCCGAGGCGACGCGATTCGAGACTCACCAGTCCTTAACCTTGCTCGTAAAACTTCCAAACAAAACAGCCGTAACTGGCTCCACCGTCGCCATAAGGTGCGTAGGCACCCCGTAGCCTTACAACCTTCGATAAAACAACATCGCCGAGTGAACGGTCCCGACCAAGAACACGACGGTTGCCCCATCGACTGTGCATCGTCGAACGCAACCACTAACTCGCACGCCGTTAACTAAACTTGGGCCTAACACCCTCGTGACTCACCACCCGGCGACCACCACGAACCGACCCCACCAACAAACATGGTCGCTGGTCGACTCGCGCAGACGCCTCAACTCGACCCACTCGCAGAAACACTCGCTTCCCTGGCCCGAACAACTTTTCTAATCACGCTACTAAAACCTAGCGCTCTTCTTAGCTCAACTACCCCCTTTCATTCCACACTACTCGTGACTTATCACACAATATCTCACATGCACTAAGCACTGAGCAAGGATCAAACATAACACTACACCTTTACTCGAGACGGCCTTACCTCTAAGGTCTCCACGTATAACACTCTAAGGCTCACACCTTCTCTATCCCCAAAATCTTACTCTGCTAACCCACCATGATTTCTAATCACAACTAACACACCGCTATCGTAACATAGCACTTAAGGTATACTCACCTTGAAAGTTACCAAGGACTCACGCCCGCCCTCTCCCCGCCGCCCTGGTTAACCCGCCGATCTCACGCTTTTTCGCTGTACATAAGCCCGCATACGTGCCATGCTCAAGCCCAATCAAGAATTACTCTTGCACAACCCTCTTAGGTAGTCATCAAGACTCGTGGTACATCAGATAATCTCCGTAGCCAAATCCATAGCTAGTAATGTGGTCGCCTTTGCAATCTATATTCATCGCTCCTGGCCGTGGAACCAAGCGTTCAACTATCATGGACGCAGAGGAATCGCCGCCGCCGCGGTTAAACTCACAAGCAGCGACGCCGCAGAAATCCCCGAACGAAGCACTACCCTAGGTAATGATCGGGCCTCGCCCTCTCAACCCTCAACTCAACTCAGCCTCCTCGGCCGCTTGCCTCCCGGGCCCGCTTGCCTACGCGGAGGCATAACGATAAGTGGAATGAATTTCGCCAGGGTCCAACTTACAACACAGCCTCTAAGGCACGGCCTCAGAGTGAGAAGAATAGAAACCAATCCTAAATATCCTATAGCCTCCTCGATTATCGTGGTGCACAACACACCGATAATCAAGACTTCATCGATACGGTTCAGAGACACTTTCCGAGGATTAATCGCTCGATACCACTTTTGTCACGACCGATTCCGGCCCGTGATCGTGCCTTACCCCGCACCCTAGTGATACAACATCGAGTAATCACTGAACATAAACAATACAAGACATATTATGAAATATGAAACAATAACTGAGAAAACTTGCCTTTCGACATATATATATAAATAACAACTTTTTCCAACATGAACAGCTTTAATCCTTTTACAAACCCCGCCACAACAAGATTTCATGCACTTCTAAGAAATGATACGATAACAATGGCGACAGGCCCCGCCATACCCTCGAATGTAAACACCTACAACAACAGGGACTATACCATCGATAAGCCTCCGAGAAACGGAGCTTTCCCACACGCCGAATCAGGACCCTAAGAGCGAGGATCAATGACTGTGTACCTTTACTCGCAGATGAACGCATCCCCGGCGAGGTCAAGATAACAGTACCAAGTATGTGAAATCAAAATAAATATTGTAAATGAAATCATAGTAGTCTATACAAAGCAGAGACATGTATGATAACCAAACTACAGCTTCACCATAAATAAGCAATATGTCAAGTCGTGACTCACGCCAAGTCATCACTCAATTTTACCAACGGGTCTCACGCCCACAACATCAATCGTGCCCGTGGAATACCTTTCTCATCGCCAGCTTTATGATACACAAACACCAAGGAATACACATGAACACCGTGTCCCACTCGTGTCCTAATAAAACAAGACAGGTAAGTACGTAAGGCATAGCCGACTACTAACACCTACGCATCAACAAGGTCATAAACGTGTCATGATATCCGCCTGCATCGCCACATGATAAAAGTCGTCACCGCTCGCAGATCAAACGTGCTGCTTTAGCCCCGAACTTCCGCAGCTCGCATAGGCCAACCTCATAGGCCCGCATGAGGTATAACCCCGCATCGACGAGGGTAGCTACTCCCAAGATCGCCCCGCACTCGCACCGCACGGCCACAAAGACCGCATGACCACGCGGCCGTGAACTAACCTCGAACTCCCGTGAGTTCCGCATGGATCCTCGACCCGCATGAGGTATCCTCAATCACGGTCCTGCATCACCTCGAAGCCTACCCCGCACGGAGGGCAATTAACCTCCGACACAAGTCAAGGCGAGTGGTACAATACCAACATAACTACCGATAGTCAAACAACTTTAAGCGCAATGGCGGAAAACCCTTTACACTAACGCTACAAGATACTAACACACGAGCATCCTAACATGTTTACTTCTCAAATCAACAAGAAAGTATTATAAGGCTATCACAAACCGATACAATCAAGTTATTCACACAAGGTGCTTTACTAACAAGTTCGTATCTAACCCCAAAGTACTTCACACATTAAATCTTTAAAAGATCTGTTTCTTTCACATAAGTCACACAATACCCGTAGTATAAAATAGAGTGACCGTCCTTTTAAGAAAACCAAAACTCTTACCTTTGTAAAATCAAGTAACAACATTATTTCCCAAACGTCCAAGTTTGCCTAATTTCAAATGTTCACGTTTCTTATTTTAGAAAGGTTTCGTGGTTCATAGCCTTATTCATTTAAGAATATAATTTTCTTTTAAACAATCTGAGAAACATAAGCCTTATATGTGAGTAGGATATTCTTGTTTTATAACAATCTTATTACAGCAACCATGATCTAGGAAATATCATTTTGTCTCATCTTAGCTTCTATGCAGATGGAAGTTTCTACTGGTTTTATTAATACTAAATAAATCAAACATTTCCCTTTATTTACGCTGCTGTGGTTTGTCGATACACATTCTGATTTCCGAAATCAGTAAAACATTCTTAAGCCGTTATACCTAACTTCCCATAAAGCTAGTATAACTCTTAAGTTTTCAAAACCAAGTATTACTTCTTTCAAAATGATTCAAAACTCTTTGAAATACTTCAAGTTCTTTATTAGCACATAACAAGCCGCTTATAGTTCAAATCGCCACCTTTAAAACCACATGTATTTTCTTACCAACATAAAGCCGTTATAACCAACTTCCCATAAAGCCGTTATAACACTTTATGTTTTACACCAATCAAATACATTTAGTACATGTACGTCTACCGTACTACATAGTTCACACACATATCATGCTAGAAGAGATAGGAAGAGGTTCACATACCTCGCGACGAGTATCGACTAATAGCAAAACGCTCCAAGTACTTCCAACTGTCGGCTACTCCTTAAGCCAAGTAGAACGCGCCACACGTAGTACTTCAACCTATAAGGCCACAAGGCGCTTATTAACATCAAGATCTTATCGTAGAACATTCTACGTAAAATTCGCAAAGACTCTCCCCGCAACAGAAATCTCCTCCTCTCTAACTGGCCGCTACCAAGCCAACCAGTGGGTTATACATCTAACCCGAACGGTACAATTTACTCCACAAGATTACTACACAAGTTCATCAGAATACACCCCATGTAATTACAGTCAGCTTCTGTGCTTAAGTCAAAAGACATTGCTAACTAACCACGCTCGCTTCTATATATAGTATACTTCAACTATATATTCTAACAACATGTAATTTCCAATTACAATAGAGGACAAGATATTTACCTCGATAAGCCCATAATTATCCGAAGTTTAATGTCGCCCCGAGCAAGGTTTAGCTCCAACTCCGGCGCCCAACCCGCCTCCAACCACCCATAGAAGTTCTAACCAACTTCTACATAACACTCCAACTAACTATGGAGATTTTCCTTAGTGGTTTTGCCAGGACCGATTTGAAAGTATAATAGTATTTCCGGCTTTTCAGATAGTATAACCTTAGAATACAACAAGGTATACTACTAAGGTAATTTGGGCATTATAACAATACTTTGAGAGTATTTCTACACCACAAAGGGGGTATTATACTAAAGCAACTAGGCTGGAGTGGGTACACTTTGCTAGCACCCCTAGAGTGGGGTTGCTCGCCACAGCTGGGAGGCCCTCGCCGAACTCAACACAAGGGGAGGGAGAAGGAGAGCTTTCAAGACTTAGGAAAATTTATGGATGAAGAAGTTCATCAAAGGGAGGGGTATTTATACTACAAGCCAAGGCCAACCAATGGCCAAGATCTAGCCAAGTGCTACACAAGTGTAGGGCCAAGATATGCCCAAGTGCCCCCTAGTCCCTACTCCTTAAAACCCTCACAAATATCTACCAAAAATATCTACCACTTGACACCCCAAATCGTCCAAGTGCCGCCCACCTTGCCCACCAATGAGAGGGTGCCAAGTGCCGCCCTCTCGTTGGTCCAAAATGTTCCGTCTCTCGGAAAAATCCGCAAAAATAAGAAAAGACATAGCCGGAATTGTTATACCCCGTATTTTCCAGAGTATGTACGTAAGGGAATACGTACGTACAAAAGTTTAGCCTTAAAGATAGGCCAAGTTCGAAATTTGTACACAACTCGCTAAAAGAATCGTTTTCCGACGAAACGCTTTCCATTACTTTTCGAGAGAAAATTCCGCTATGTCATTGAGTATTTTTATGGATTTTTCCGAGAGACGAACATTTTGATCAACGGAGGGCGACACTTGTCACCCTCCAATTGGTGGACTTGACACGCAATAGGGCCGATTGGGTTGGCTTCTTTGTCTTGGAGTTGGTAGGATATTTTGTGTGCAAGCTGGCCAAGGACACTTGCCTAAATCCTCACCCTACACTTGCCTTGCACTTGTCTTAATCTTCGCCATTGGTTGGCCACTTCTGACCTATAAATACCCTTAAGATGAAGAGTTCTTCATCCACAAATCTTCCAAGTCTTGAAAATCCTCCCTCCCTTTGTGAGCTTTTCGTCCAACACCCCTTCCTCCCCTCATGAGTTTGGCCGAGGCCTAACCCCTAGCCTAGCCGAAATCTACCCTCCCTTGGTAGAAAAGTTGTCTTCTAGTATCGTTATAATGCCCAAAATACCCTAGCCCAAATCCCTTAGTCTTTGGTAGAAGTTGTGAAGAACTTCTAAGGTTTCTTGAGCTACCGGCGCATAACTTAGAGCTAAACCTTGCTCAGCGCGACTTTATCTAGGATATTATTGGGCTTACCGAGGTAATAATCCTAACCTCTTTGAATTGAATACTTACTGTTGTAGTATTAGAACAAGTATTAGATACTTAGAAGAATATCACGTAAAAGAATTGAACTATTACCACAAAGAGAAGGTTTTAAAAGAAGAATAATCACATCAGACTACATAGGACTGCTTTCACAAGAGACTTACATAGCTCACTGCAGGGTTGTCAGCCCGACTTACCGTAGAATTATGAACCTCTGCTTAGAATGACCTCGTGAGTAGTCTTTGATAGATATCTGTGACTATTATAGGTCGACTCTCGCACGCGACATATTCAACTTCAAGTGGTTTTCACGGTATGTATGTGATTCTTCCTAAAGCATGATATTTTACAATATATAGTACTAGACGCATACGTGTTAAGCCCGATAATACTTATGGTAATGCCTCACGCTTAAGCTCGATAATACTTATGGTAATGCCTCACGCTTAAGCCCAATAACAAAGAATCAAAACATTTTCAAAAGAATATCGATCACTTTTAATGTAAGATAAATACTTAGTTTTTAAACAAAGCTTAAGAGTTATACTAGCTTTACGGGAAGTTAGGTATAACAACTTAAGAAAGATAAAAAGGAACTGCTTACTTGTTTGTTTATAAAAGCCTTGTATTGATTGCTAAGTGTAGTAGATTGTTTGATAAATAGACATGTTATGACGCTCGTGTTAGTGTCTTGTAATGCCGCGGTAAAGGGTCATTCTTGCGGCTTACGCTGCTAACCGTAAGTCCATTGTATCGTTATTGTATCACCTACCCTCGATCGTTATACCGCGGCTTGCCTTGACGCGGTCTATACGCCTATGCGGTTCATGAGACTACGCGAGCAGCCGTATGCTCCGTGATTGATCATTCCGGCGCTTAGCCTCGACGCGGGATTCCCTACGCGTCCGCTGAGACTACGCGGTCTTCGAGGCTACGCGGGCTGCGGAGCCTAGGCGGATGCCGGGTCGCCCCTCGATGCGAAATATCTCACGCGGTCCGCGCGTGACCGATGCGGCCGCGGAAGTCCGTGACTAGGCACGCACGATACTATGGGCGATCGCCTTGCTTCGATCATTCGCGCCTAGAATAGACTGCTACGCTTTTCCTATCACGTTGTTGTTTGTGATGTGGCACTATGTGCAATTGAACCGATTGTATTTGTGAAAAGGTTTTGAATACTCGATTTCATTTAAGTACTTTATAGTTTCACATACTTGGTACTGGTAGATCGACCTCCTTCTGGGCCGCGCTCATGCCGCAGGTAAGGGCAAGGTGTGCTAGATCCACATCCCAGGATCTTTGCGCTGTGTCGTGAGCTCCATCTTCTCCGAGGCTCTACTTTGGGTATGATCTCCCGTATTGTAGATAGTTTTGTATAGCCAGTGGTATGGCGGGCCCCGTCCCGCCATAGTTGTTTACTTCTAGAGGTCTGTAGTACTATTGTACTTGGGATGTAATCGCAAAACTTGAGTTATTTATATTATGCCGAAAGGCAAGCTTTTCATCGATAAACTGTGGTCTTACTTTATAAATCGCTTCGCCTTGTTTTATATTCCGCCGTTACTCGATGTATGACTACTGGTGCCCTGCAGGCACTACCACGCCCCGAACGGGTCGTGACAAAAGTGGTATCGCAGCGCTAATCTCTGAAAGTGTCTACTGCACCGTATCAGATCTAGTAGTCTTGATTATCGTGTTGCGCACCACGCCAATAATCGTGAGGCTATAGGATATTTAGGATTGGTTTCATTCTTCTCATTCCGAGATCGTGCTTTAGAGTCGTGTTATAGGTCGACCTCTAACGTATTCCTTCCCCGTACGCTTATGCCTCCACGTAAGGCAACCCGCCCGTAAGGGCAAGGCAGCCGAGGAGCCGCTAGCAGACACCCAGAGTTACGAGGGCTCGTGCCCGCCTATACCAGAGACGGCGAGTTCTATGACGCCGGCCCCAAAGAGACCACAGCATCCACACCCCCGCCCCACACCGGGCGGAGGAGTTAGGGTACAAGGAGACGGCCCACTATTGGCAAAGTCAGGCCCGACACGAGAGAGACCGATGCGATGCCTCAGCCTACCGGCCGCACCCATAGTGCACCCGAGGCGTATAGTTCGAGGCCGCGAGATTTCGAGTCAGAGCCTCCGTAGTTTTACTGTCGAGGCCGAGGATGATCCGCAGGAGTTCATCCGTCACCGCAGAGGATTACGCGTGATCGTGGCTTCGAGACCGAGGTCGTGATATTCGGTTCACATCGGCCGCGTGACACCGCAATGATTGGTTTGATTCATGGAGCTTTCCGGGAGAGCATGCACTCCAAAGCAGATGGGATGAGTTTTCGCAGGCTTTTCTCACACACTTCGCCTCCGCAGATGGCGAGGGCACGAGCCGATAGATTCTTGCCGCCGAGATGGGACGCACCGCCGTGGAATACAATGTCGAGTTTGATTCTTTGGCTAGATATGTCCCAAAGATTGGTAGCAGATACGGAGGATAGGTACACCGCCACGCCACCGCTAGATGATTATATGGCCGAAGTCATGCGGGTGTTTCTTCACCGTATGGACATTACCCGCACGCAGCTCATGCACTAGATGCGAGGAGCGCAGAGACCGCCGCAGAGCGATATCGAAGCAGGTAAGGCCAAGACGGCCGTTCTTTTCGTGGTCCTCGTGGTGGGCATCGCCAGGTCCGTGATTTGCACCACACCCAATACAGAGCGCCCTACCTCATTTTCAGCCCAACAGAGCGGCCGGGGCGTGTCAGTGGCCCCAGACTTCGGATTTCCGTAGCAGGGTGCTAACTGCTCGAGGTCCGCCGGTGCCCGCTGTGGCGTATACCATTCCGAGTCAGACCGAGCTTGCTATACTTATGGCCGCAGGTCACTTTGCGAGTTTGTCCGACCGGGCGGCGCTGGTGGTAGGCTCACCACAGTGGTCCGCTGCCGCTTCTTCATCCTCGACAGCTACTCGCCGAGGGCAAGGTACATGGATCAGGGTCGCGCAGGTCGTGGGCGCAGTCCCGCTTCTAGCGGTCCTCGTAACCGCATATATGCTTTGTCCACCGACAGATCGTGAGGCCTCACCGATGTCGCCACAGTACCTTATCGCTCGGGTTTGATGTGTATGCTTTGATAGATCCGGTTCTACTGGCCCCATATATCTCCCTCGTCGCTAGTAGGATGTGGATAGAGCCCGAGTCCATAGACCCTTTCGAGGTAGCTACGCCAGGGGTGATCTCGGTAGCTCTACGTATATAGAGCTTGTCCCGTGACCATTCGCAATGTCGACCCAGCCGACTTGATGAGTCGAGATGATTGACTTCGACGTGATTACGGGACGGATTGGCTAGCTTCTGCTACGCCAATGTAGACCGCAGAGAGAGTAGTACGGTTCCAGCTCGGCGAGCCGCTGTCGAGCGAGGGGAGCACAGACGCCGGTGGTAGGTTTATTTCCTACCTCAAGGCTGGGAAGATGGTACGCATGGGTATATCTACCATCTCGCTCGTGTTTGATAATCAAGCCGCGTACCAGATTTTCGGGCCCAAAGAGTCACGAGTTCCCGCACGTGTTTCCATGACGACTCCCGCATCCTCCCGAGAGGAGATTGAGTTTTGTATTGACATATTGCGCACACTCGCCTATTTCCATTCCGCCATACGTAACGGCACCCGAAGCCGAGAGAGTCAAGGATCACCAGAGATTTGCCGGAGAAGCGGTTTTATCGCACTAGTGTTTCTCCCGGGGCGCCAGATTGTTCGTGAAGAAGAAGGACGGACGCCGCATGTGTGTTGATTACAAAGCAACAAGGTGACCATTAAGAATGTATACCCCTTCCTGTGATTGATGATTTGTTCGACCACCGCAGGCGCGAGATGTTTCTCCAAGATTGATCCGTCGCTATCATCGTGTTCGTGGTCGAGAGCGGATGTCCCTAGATCGCATTCCGACCAGACGCATTACGAGTTCAGTGGTCTTTTGGTCGACCAATGCTCCGGCCAGATTCATGGATTTGATGAACCGAGTGTTCAAACCATTTTTGGACACATTTGTGATAGTGTTCATCGATGATATCTTGGTTTATTCTCGCCAGAGCAGAGTACGCGAGTATTTGGCGATCAGGCCGACGCTTCTCCAGACTAGCAGCTGTACGCCAAGTTTTCCAAACGTGAGTTTTGCTGACTTCGCGGCGCTTTCTGGGCATATTGTCGGGCCGATGGCATTCGAGTGGATACGCCAAGATCGAGGCAGCCAGACTTGGCCTGCACCTACTACTCCGGCTGCAGGTTCGCAGCTCGGGCCTCGCAGATATTATCGCGGTTCGTGGAGAAGTTTGCTTTATCTCTCGCACCATTGACTAGGCCGACTCGTGGCGCAAACAAGTTCCAGGACCGATGCTTGTGAGCGTGGTTTCCAGCTGTCGGAGAGATTGACGATCGCCTCGCTCTTACTTCTTCCGCAGGTCCAGACGTTATGTCGTATTGTGACGCGCCTGCATCGGGTTGGGATGTGTGTTGACGCAGCATGGCAGGTTATAGCATATGCATCCCGACACCAAGAAACACGAGAGGAACTACCCCACCCATGATTCGAGTCGCACCGTGATTCACGCCAAGATCCTGAGGCACTATTTGTACGGGTTCACGTGGATATTTATACGCACTACAAGAGCCTCCAAAGATATCTTCACCAGCAGGAGCCGAACTTATGCATGCAGACGCGGGTTAGAGTTGCTTAAGGATTACGATGTTGATATCCCGCACCACCCGGAAGGCCAACGTTCAGGCGTATGCCTTAGTCGAGGTCGACGGGAGCCTATCGACGTGCACCAGAGAGGAGGGACATGGTTCGTGATTTGCATCGCTTAGCGAGCCTTCGTGTCCGCTTGATTGATTCTCGATAGCAGGGGTTAGAGTTCGCGAGGTTGCCGAGTCTTCCATCGCCGGCGAGGCGAAGAGGCAACAGCCGAGGATCCACTTTGATTCAATATCGCGATACGCCTCTTCGCGAGGGCAAGGGTCCTTTGAGGTAGCACCACGGGTGCTAAGGTTTGAGGGCGCATCGCGTGTTCCAGATGTTTCAGACTTCGCAGCAGGTTCTGGGAAGCACACAAGGCAACATTTCATCCATCCGTGGTCGATCAAGATGTACCACGACCTTAGATCCGTATCGCGGATGGCTTGAAGAGAGACGCTGCAGAGTTCGTAGCTCGCCCGTGTTGTCGCAGCGAAGGTAGAGCACCGCAGGCCCGTGGCTTGTTACGCATTTATCGAGATCCCGACCGAAGTGGAGGTAATCAACATGGACTTTATCACGTGATTACCTCGCACTCGTGAGGAGACATGATTCTATATGGGTTATCGCCGACAGTCGACGAAATCAGCCCACTTTCTTCCCGTCCGACGACTTTTTCTACCGAGGATTATGCCGACTTTACATCCGAGAGATCGCCGATCGCATGGAGTCCCTAGTTCGATCATATCGCATGCAGGAGCCCGCCACGCTAACTTCCGAGGTCCTTCCAGAGGGGTTTAGGACGCAGTGAGCTCGAGCATCGCATTTCATCCACGCATGCACGGACAGCAGAGCGCACTATCCGCACTCGAGGATACGCCGCGAGCCCGTGTTATTGACTTCGCAGTAGTTGGGAGGATCATTTGCCTCAGTTGAGTTTGTGATAATAATAGCTACCACCCAAAGATTCGATGGCGCCTTATGAGGCCTTGTACGGGAGGAAGTGCAGACGCCATAGGTTGGTTCGACGGGCGAGGTGCAATAGTGGGACCAGACGGTGCAAAGCAGTGGATAAGGTGCTTATCCGAGAGCGACTATCGATACCGTAGTCGCATGTAAGTCGACGCAGATCATCGCCGCTTAGATCCGAGTTCGCAGATGATTGGGTTTTCCTAGCGTGTCACCCATGGCGGTGTGATGAGATTCGGGAAGAAGGGAAACTCACCAAGGTACATCGGGCCGCTTCATTGTCCGCAGGTAGGCGGTTGCCTCACGAGCTGATCTCGCCGTCCGATCCGAGGCGACATCCGGTGTTTCACGATCTACGCCGGCGAGATGTATCGGGATCCATCTAGGGTACACCCGATCGACGGCGTCCAGTGACCGGCGGTTATCGATGAGGAGATTCCCATAGCGATAGTCGATCGTCGTTAGGCGCCCGCGACGGCGGACGTGGCTTCCACAAAGTCTTGGCGAACGAGCTCGTGAGGAGATGACGCGGGAAGCCGAGAGGACATGAGACAGAAGTATCTCACCTATTCCCCACACCTCCGTAATTCACTTTCCTACTTGTAAATTTCCATTATCATTTATGCCTAAGTGTTGTTTGCGTCGCGTGGCATTTGCTAATCGCTTAAGCTTCTTCGATAATCGTTTGAGAAGGAACATTCGAACTAATGTTTCTAAGGAGGGGAGAATTTTATACCGCGTTTTTCCAGAGTATGTACGTAGGAATACGACGCAAAAGTTTAGCCTTAAAGATAGGCCAAGTTCAAATTTGTACACAACTCGCTAAAAGAATCGCTTTCCGACTAAACGCTTCCACAAATTCGAGAGAAAATTCCGCCATGTCATTGAGTATTTTTATGATTTTTCCGAGAGATTTAAACATTTTGATCAACGAGGGCTTACACTTGTCACCTCCAATTGGTGGACTTGACACTAATAGGGCCGATTGGGTCGCTTCTTTGTCTTCGAGTTGGTAGGATATTTTGTGTGCAAGTTGGCCAAGGACACTTGCCTAAATCCTCACCCTACACTTGCCTTGCACTTGTCTTAATCTTGGCCATTGGTTGGCCACTTCTGACCTATAAATACCCCTTAAGACGAAGAGTTCTTCATCCACAAATCTTCCAAGTCTTGAAAATCCTCCCCTCTCCCTTTGTGAGCTTTTCGTCAACACCCCTTCCCTCCTCATGAGTTTGGCCGAGGCCTAACCCCTAGCCTAGCCGAAATCTACCCCCTCCCTTGGTAGAAAAGTTGTCTTCTAGTATCGCTATAATGCCCAAAATACCCTAGCCCAAATCCCTTAGTCTTTGGTAGAAGTCAGAAGAACTTCTAAGGTTTCTCGAGCTACCGGGCGCATAACTTAGAGCTAAACCTTGCTCAAAGCGCGACTTTATCTAGGATATTATCGCTTACCGAGGTAATAATCCTAACCCTCTTTGAATTAGAGAATACTTATCGTTGTAGTATTAGAACAAGTATTAGATACTTAGAAGAATATCACGTAAAAGAATTGAACTATTACCACAAAGTAGGTTTTAAAAGAAGAATAATCACATCAGACTACATAGACTGCTTTCACAAGAGACTTACATAGCTCACTGTAGGGTCACCGCCTGACTTACCGTAGAATTATGAACCCTCTGCTTAGAATGACCTCGAGTAGTCTTTGATAGATATCCGTGACTATTATAGGTCGACTCAAGGCGACATATTCAACTCGTGTGGTTTTCACGAAGGTATGTGATTCTTCCTAAAGCATGATATTTTACAATATATAGTACTGCAGACGCATACGTGTTAAGCCCGACAATACTTATGGTAATGCCTCACGCTTAAGCTCAATAATACTTATGGCAATGCTCACGCTTAAGCCCAATAACAAAGAACCAAAACATTTTCAAAAGAATATCGATCACTTTTAATGTAAGATAAATACTTAGTTTTTTAAACAAAGCTAAGAGTTATACTAGCTTTACGGGAAGTTAGGTATAACAACTTAAGAAAGATAAAAAGGAACCGCTTACTTGTTTGTTTATAAAAGCCTTGTATTGATTTCTAAGTGTAGTAGATTGTTTGATAAATAGACATGTTATGATGCGCTCGTGTTAGTGTCTTGTAATGCCGTAAAGCGGTCATTCTCTTGCAGGCTTACGCCATAACCGGTAAGTCCATTGTAATCGTTATTGTATCACCTACCCTCGATCGTTATACCGCGGCTTGCCTCGACGCGTCTATACGCCTACGCGGTCGTGAGACTATGCGAGCAGCCGTATGCTCCGTGATTGATCATTCCGGCGCTTAGCCCGACGCGGGGATTCTACGCGGTCCGCCGAGACTACGCGCGGCCTTTCGAGGCTACGCGGTCGCGGAGCTCAGCGGATGCCGGGTCGGCTGCCCCGGCGCGAGAAATATCTCACGCGGGTCCGCGTGACCCATGCGCGGCCGCGGAAGTTCAGACTAGGCACGCACGATACTACGGGCGATCGCCTTGCTTCGATCATTCGCGCCTAGAATAGACTCGCTACGCTTTCCTATCATTGTTGTTTCAGGATGGGCACTATGTGCAATTGAACCGATTGTATTTGTGAAAAGGTTTTGAATACTCGATTTCATTTAAGTACTTTATAGTTTCACATACTTGGTACCGTTGATCGACTTCTTCGGGCCGCTCATGCCGCAGGTGGCAAAGCAGTGCTAGATCCACATCCTTAGATCTTGCGCTGCGTCGTGAGCTCCATCTTCTCCGAGGCTCTACTTTTGGGTATGATCTCCCGTATTGTAGATAGTTTTGCATACAGTGGTATATGGGCCCCGTCCCGCCATAGTTGTTTACTTCCTAGAGGTCCAGAGTACTATTGTACAAATGGGATGAATCGCAAAACTTGAGTTATTTATATTATGCCGAAAGGCAAGCTTTTCATCGATAAACCGTGGTCTTACTTTATAAATCAAGCTTCGCCTTGTTTTATATTCCGCGTTACTCGATGTATGACTACTGGTGCCTCAGGCACTACCACTGCCCCGAACGTCGTGATGTGAATTTTCCTCGCAAGTTATGTAAAACGCTTTAAAAACGACTTAACCGTGTCAGGCACAAATGCCATTCATACCAAGCCTAGGCGGGGTGACACGTGTCACCCTCCTATCGCCCAAAATAAAACATCTTCCAAAATATCCACAATGGCCAAAATCTCAAAACAAAGCTGGGCCCTACAAAACCAGAATTTCTCCCTGGGCCCCACGTGACCATTTCCAAAATAAAATTCCATAATTTCTCTAATATTCCGTGAAGTCCGAATACCAAACTGGGAATCCAATTTCCATTAACGAACCTTTTTCCTTCACAAAACCTAAACTTTTCCGTGGAAAAAAATCGCCTCTTTCTTCCTTTCCAATCTTTCTGTCGTATTCTCGTACGTACGTCCTCGCATACATACCCTGGAACTACGGGGTATAACACAAATGACGCCTTGTATGGGCGTTGTCGTCTTGTATGTACGAGATGCAGATGACGCCAGATGAGCGCTGTCGCTCAGATGGACGACGCAAATGACGCCAGATGCAGCGCTGTCGCCTTGTATGGATTTAGATGCAAATGACGCCAGATGAGCGCTGTCGCTTGTATGGACGATGCAAATGACGCCAGGCGGCGCGTTGTCGCTTTGTATGGATGAGATGAAAATGACGCCTTCTACGGGCGCTGTCGCCTTGTTCGACGAGACGCAAACGACGCCAGATGGGCGCTGTCGCCTTGTATGGATGAAATGCAGATGACGCTTGTATGGGCGTTATCGCCTTGTATGGACGAAATGCAAATGACGACTTCGCGGGCGTTATAGTCTTGTATGGACGAAATGCAAATGATGCTCAGATGGGCGCGGTCGCTCAGATGGACGAACGCAGATGACGCCAGATGGGCGTTATCGCCTCAGATGGACGCAGATGCAAATGACGCGTTGTAGGCGGGTGTTGTCGCTTTACGGACGAATGCAAATGACGCCTTGTATGGGCGCTGTCGCTTTATGGACGATGCAACGACGCCAGACGGGCGCTGTCGCTCAGATGGACGCGATGCAGATGACGCCAGTACGGGCGCTGTCGCTTGTATGGATTTAGATGCAATGACGCCAGATGAGCGCTGTCGCCTCAGATGGACGAGATGCAAATGACGCCAGTACGGGCGCTGTCGCCTTGTATGGAAGAGATGCAGATGAAGCCTTGTACGGACGAATGCAATGACGCCATATGGGCGTATCGCCTCAGATGGACGAATGCAAATGACGCCGCGCGGGGCGTTATAGTCTTATATGGAAGAAATGCAATGATGCCTTGTACGGGCGCGGTCGCCTTGTATGGACGAATGCAATGACGCCAGATGGGCGTTGTCGCCTTGTATGGACGAATGCAAATGGCGCCAGGGCGCGGTCGCTCAGATGGACGAGATTCAAATGACGCCAGATGGGCGCTGTCGCTCAGTATGGACGAAATTCGATGACGCCAGTATGGGCGAGATACAATGACGCTTTGTACGGGCGTTGTCGCCTTGTATGGACGATGCAAATGACGCCAGATGGGCGCGGTCGCTTGTAGATGGACGACGCAAATGACGCCAGATGGGCGTTGTCGCTTGTATGGACGAGACGCAAATGACGCCAGATGGGCGCTGTCGCTTGTATGGACAAGATGCAAATGACGCCTTGTATGGGCGCGGTCGCCTTGTATGGACGATGCAAATGACGCCAGTACGGGCGCTGGCGCTTTGTTCGACGAGATGCAAATGACGCTTTACGGGCGCTGTCGCCTCAGATGGACGAAACGCAGATGACGCCAGATGGGGCGTTGTCGCCTTGTATGGACGAAATGCAATGACGCCAGTATGGGGTTGTCGCCTTGTATGGACGAAATGCAAATGACGCTTTACGGGCGCGGTCGCCTTGTATGGACGAAATGCAAATGACGCCAGATGGGCGCTGTCGCCTCAGATGACGAGACGCAAATGACGCGCCAGATGGGCGCGGTCGCTTTATGGATGAAATGCAATGACGCCAGTATGGGCGTTGTTGTCACGACACCCTCGATCGCGATCGTGCCCTACCGCACTTACTGTAAACATCGAGAAAATCAGCGAACATACATGAAACTTATAAAATAAAAACAATAAGAATAAAACAACAAAGTTAGCCGATGTGGCTACCTTCCCGAACGATATACATAAACGGCAGCTTGCCTCTTTTCCTTTACAAATCGACCCACAATATGTGACTACGCACTTCTAAGAGTTTTGACTTAACAATCGTGGCGACAAGGCCCCGCTGCACTTCAATAAACATAAACGTGACAACTCCTAACACCGAGCCATCTCAACTTGTCAACCGATCCTAAGCTCATGATCCACAATCAGTACCTAAACTCGCGGCATGAACGCAGCTTCGGCGGGGTCAAGATAACAAAAATTTAATATGGAATGTAAATAACGCATAAGAAATGATCACAATCAGATAAAAGAATGACAAGGACAAGTATAAAAATACATACGCATCCCGCCGTGTCATTATCACTTATGAACTTAATCGCACCTTTATTATCTTTTCCATTTCCAATAAAAGTTATAGTCACATTCTTACGCATATTATTAGAAAAGAATCATTAAGTTCATTACCATATAACTTACTTATCTTTCATAACATAGTCCGCCCATTACGAGGGACACATATACTACCCTACCAAATCGACGCGATCAAGTCAAACTAATATCAAAGCATGCCCGTGGAATCCTCCATCACCGCGATACCTATAAGTGTAAAATATAACCACGTGACGCGCCCGCGGCCTCCTACCCCACCGCTTGCGCATACATACACAATACATATATACATATATCCCGCCTGGAATCCCACATCACCGCGATAACTATACGTAAAACATAACCACGGGTCTCACGCCCATAATATCAATCAAAGCAGTGGTATAACGCCTGGGCTTGCCCTCATTTATACTCTTACCCCGAGTAGGTGGTATAACGCCTCGGGCTTGCCCTCATTTATACTCTTACCCCGGAGAAGGTGGTATAACGCCTGGGCTTGCCCCTCATTTATACTCTTACCCTAACTCGACCGGCCACAAACAACACATAAAGCAGTGGTACAACGCCTGGGGCTTACCCTCACTTATACTCTACCCCGAGTAGTGGTATAACGCCTGGGCTTGCCCCTCATTTATACTCTTACCCTAACTCGACCGACCATCAAACAAGACATAAGCACTACCATGTCTTTTATAAAAATCCGGGAATTTAACCCAAGTACTACAAATAACGGAAGCATACTCGTGGAATCCCACATCACTGTCGGTACGTTCGAGTAACTTACAACAAGACAGCCGGCCCTCCAACCGAGAGTCGCGGCAACGTAATAAAACATAATACTTGCACTCACAAAGCATCACCAAGACATATAGGCAAGTTCTCAATTAACCAAGCAAAAGTACTTATCCGCACAAATAGAATAAATTCTCATTTAACAAGCCAAAGTACTTATCCGCACAAATAGAATAAATTCTCATTTAACAAGCCAAAGTACTTATCCGCACAAATAGAATAAATTCTCATTTAACAAGCCAAAGTACTTATCCGCACAAATAGAATAAATTTCATTTAACAAGCCAAAGTACTTATCCGCACAAATAGAATAAATTTCATTTAACAAGCCAAAGTACTTATCCGCACAAATAGAATAAATTCTCATTTAACAAGCCAAAGTACTTATCCGCACAAATAGAATAAATTCTCATTTAACAAGCCAAAGTACTTATCCGCACAAATAGAATAAATTCTCATTTAACAAGCCAAAGTACTTATCCGCACAAATAGAATAAATTCTCATTTAACAAGCCAAAGTATTTCAGACGCATTCTTTTTCAAAGGACTATTTTCCAAATAAAACTTCCAAAATACTAACAACCATAGTATCAAGTCCTATCCACCTTTCAAGACAAGTCACAATACCTTTTTAGAAATACAATTACCGGCTTCTAAATCAAGTGACTTCTTTATTAAAAACCTTAAGCAATTGGTACCTTTAAACCAATTTGCCCTTGCCTAATACAAGTTATTCCTTTTATTACTTTACTAGAGAAAACCATTCTCTTAATCTTCCATAAAGTCGTTATAACCAACTTCCCATAAAGCCGTTATAACCCTTTATGGTTTAGACTAACACGTTCCTTTTATAACCAAGAGACTTCTACTTTATGAAACCAAGTATTATATACTTTCAAATCAATTCTCTTAACTTTCAAAAATACAATTTGTCTCTTAACCATTTGAAAACAAGTGACTCCTTTTATTATTAAAACTCTAGGCAATTGATGCCGTAAAATCAAGTTGCCTTTCTATTAAAGTCAAGTCATTTATCTCTCCATAAGGCAAATATAACTAACTTCCCATAAAGCCGTTATATTCACTTTATACCTTAGCCATAAACAATTTCCTATCCAAGGGACTTATACGCTTAAAACTAACAAGTATCACATACTATAAAACTCTTCAAGTCCCTTAACTTTAAAATCAACATAAGACATCCTTACTATTTTCAAAGAAGTGAGTTAATCTCCTAACCCACCGACTTGGCATTACATGGAAAATAGTAAAGAATGTCATAGTTCAGACGCCTACCGCACTACATAATGCAAGTAGTCATGCTCAAAAGATAGGAAAAGTTCTACATAGAGTAAATCACACAACTACCTCTTAACTTCTAAGAGTAGAAGGAAACACGAAATGATACCACAAGTATATTCCATACATAGAATCATGCCAAAGGAAATAAGAGGTTCACATACCTCGACGATTGTCGACAAGAGCAAAATGCTCCAAAGTACTTCAACCTTGATAGCTATTTCATCCTCCAAGTAGGATACGCTATACTAAGTACTTCAACCTATAATGGTCACAATACGCCCATTAACCTCTCAATTCAACGTAGAATATCCTGTGCTAAGTCACTAAATTCTACGGAAAATCTGACAAAGACCTCCTTTGTTTCTACTTACTTTGCCACCTTTTCAAGGTCGAATACACAACCAAACAGCCCCAATTGGCTCACCACAATCTATAAGGTAGTACAATACAAATAAATAACCATACAAATTTCAATTGGCTCACCACAATATAGACTGTAGTCCAAAACAAATGAATAACAAACTACTAGTCCAAATTTCGCCATAATGAATACAACAATACCAATTCTTATCCAATTTCCATTTCAATCCAAATTGGTAGCCTCACATGATATCAAGTCGCATTTGATTATAACAACCGTGAATCTTCAAGTCAATTACTCATGACGCATTCTAACAACGATTAAATTGTAATCCAACTTAATCATGGCTTACATGTCATTTCGGATTTTGGCTACAACAATCCATAATACTTATAAAACTTCAACACATATACTTCATGCTAGTAAAATGTAAGGCTAATAACAATTACATAATCTTGTAACACTTAAAGAGAACAAGATTATACCTCCACGAATTGTAATCCAATCTTCAAAACCGGTTGCTCCCTAGCAACCTGTAGCCTCTTCAAGACACCTCAATCCGCTTCCTCGAGACCCTTAGAACAACCCCAACAATTTTCCTTCAAACTTCTAAACAAAACCTAGAAAGACAACTAGGTTTTTGCTTTGACTAATACGAAAACTCTCTTTTTCCGGATTTTTCTATTGAGATACACTTACATAACACTCATGAACCTTGGTTTAAAATGTGGAGCTTAAAGAACAAGCAACTAAAATTTCCCTTTCTTCTCCATGGTGAACCCGAGAGCACCATTAGTGAAGTCCTCAATTTTGTGAAATTTTGCTAAGTGTTAAGTCCTCTCTGCTACTAGTATTATATATAGGACACTGAGGGTTAAGATGCAACTAAACGGGTGGTTTGATGAGCTCTAGCTAAAAATCAAGACTGCTGGGCCATCGACTTAGTCAATTTTCTCACGCTACTACTTGCAAGACTAAATCATCCTACCAAAGGTCAAATGACCATTGTGCCCATGCTTCAATTCGCCCAAGACAACATAAGGGTGACACGGTCGCCTCCCATTCGCCACAATAATACGCTTTCCGACAATTCCATAATTCCGCTAAATTTTTACGCCTCAAATTTTAACACTTGCGAAGTTCTTACGCACGCTCTAACACATGTCCTATAAATACGGTGTAACAGCTTGTCGCCTTGTATGGACGAGATGCAAATGACGCCATGGGCGTTGTCGCCTCAGATGGACGACGCAGATGACGCCAGTATGGGCGCTGTCGCCTTGTATGGACGATGCAAATGACGCCAGTATGAGCGCTGTCGCCTTGTATGGACGATGCAAATGACGCCTTATACGGGCGCTGTCGCCTTGTATGGACGAGATGCAAATGACGCCAGATGGGCGCGGTCGCCTTATATGGACGATGCAATGACGCCAGTATGGGCGCTGTCGCCTTGTTTGGACGACGCAGATGACGCCAGATGGGCGCGGTCGCCTTGTATGGACGAAATGCAGATGATGCCTCAGATGGGCGTTATCGCTCAGATGGACGAATACGATGACGCCAGATGGGCGCTGTCGCCTTGTATGGAAGAGACGCAGATGACGCCAGATGGGCGCTGTCGCCTTGTATGGACGCAGATGCAATGACGCCAGTACGGGCATTGTCGCCTTGTATGGATAAATGCAACGACGCCAGTATGGGCGCTGTCGCTCAGATGGACGATACAAATGACGCCAGATGAGCGCTGTATTGTATGGTCGAGATGCAAATGACGCCAGATAGCGCTGTCGCCTTGTATGACGACGATGTAAATGACGCCAGATGGGCGCTGTCGCTCAGATGGACGAAATACGATGACGCCAGATGGGCGCTGTCGCTCAGATGGACGAAATGCAAATGACGCCAGATGGGCGTGTCGCCTTATATGGACGAATGCAGATGACGCCAGATGGGCGCTGTCGCCTCAGATGGACGAGATTCAAATTACGCTTGTATGGGCGTTGTCGCTCAGATGGACGAGATGCAAATGACGCCAGATGGGCGCGGTCGCTTTTATGGACGATGCAATGACGCCAGATGGGCGTTGTCGCTCAGATGGACGAATGCGCAGGACGCCAGATGGGCGTTATCGCCTCAGATGGACGAATGCAGATGACGCCAGTACGGGCGCTGTCGCTCATGGAAGAGACGCATTTAAGCTCAGATGGGCGTTGCCTCAGTATGGACGAATGCAATGACGCCATGGGCGTTATCGCTCAGATGGACGACGCAATGACGCCAGCGGGCGTTATAGTCTTGTATGGATGAAATGCAACGATGCGCCAGATGGGCGCTGTCGCTCAGATGGACGAATGCATGACGCCTTGTATGGGCGCGTTGTCGCCTTGTATGAACGGATGCAAATGACGCGTTGTCCGGCGCTGTCGCGGTTTTATGGACGAATGCAATGACGCCAGATGGGCGCTTGTCGCTTGGATTTAGATGCAAATGACGCCAGATGGGCGCGGTCGCCTCAGATGGACGACGCAGATGACGCCAGTATGAGCGCTGTCGCCTTCAGATGGACGAGATGCAAATGACGCCAGATGAAGCGCTGTCGCCTTGTATGGACGATGCAAATGACACCTTATATGAGCGCTGTCGCTCAGTATGGACGACGCAAATGACGCCAGATGGGCATTGTCGCTCGTATGGATTTAGATGCAAATGACGCCTTGTACGGGCGCGGTCGCCTTGTTTGAACGAGATGCAAATGACGCCTTGTATGGGCGCTGTCGCCTTGTAAGGACGAATGCAGATGACGCCAGATGGGCGTTATCGCCTTGTATGACGAACGCAGCATGACGCCAGTACGGGCGCTGTCGCCTTGTATGGAAGAGACGCAGATGAAGCTCAGATGGGCGCTTGTCGCTCAGTATGGACGAATACAAATGACGCCATGGGCGTTATCGCCTCAGATGGACGAATGCAATGACGCCAGCGGGCGTTATAGTTCAGATGGACGAAATGCAAATGACGCCAGATGGGCGCTGTCGCCTCATGGACGAATGCAGATGACGCCAGATGGGCGTTATCGCCTTGTATGGACGATGCAAATGACGCGTCAGATGGGCGCGGTCGCTTTACGGACGAATGCAATGACGCCAGATGGGCGCTTGTCATCTTTTATGGATTTAGATGCAAATGACGCCAGATGGGCGCGGTCGCCTCATGGACGACGCAGATGACGCCTTGTACGGGCGCTGTCGCTTGTATGGATGAGACGCAAATGACGCCAGATGAGCGTTGTCGCTCAGATGGACGAGATGCAAATGACACCTCAGATGAGCGCGGTCGCCTTGTATGGACGATGCAATGACGCCAGTACGGGCGTTGTCGCTTGTATGGAAGAGACGCAGATGAAGCTCAGACGGGCGCTGTCGCCTCAGATGGACGAATGCAAATGACGCCAGATGGGCGTTGTCGCCTCAGATGGATGAAATGCAATGGCGCCAGATGGGCGCGGTCGCCTTGTATGGACGATGCAAATGACGCCAGATGGGCGCGGTCGCTCAGTATGGACGAGACGCAGATGACGCCTTGTATGGGCGCTGTCGCCTTGTATGGACGGACGATGCAAATGACGCGCAGATGGGCGTTGTCGCTTTATGGACGAATGCAATGACGCCAGATGGCGCGTTGTCGCCTTGTACGGACGAGATGCAAATGTCGCCAGATGGGCGCGCGGTCGCCTTGTATGGATTTAGACGCAGATGACGCCAGATGGGCGCTGTCGCCTTGTATGGACGAGACGCAATGACGCCAGATGAGCGCTGTCGCTTTGTATGGACGATGCAAATGACGCCAGTACGGGCGCTGTCGCCTTGTATGGACGATGCAAATGACGCCAGATGGGCGCGGTCATCTTATACGGACGAGATGCAACGACGCCAGATGGGCGCGGTCGCCTTGCTCGACGACGATGCATGACGCCAGATGGGCGCTGTCGCCTCAGATGGACGAAATACGATGACGCCAGTATGGGCGTTATCGCTCAGATGGCGGACGAATACGATGACGCCTTGTACGGGCGCGGTCGCCTTGTATGGAAGAGAAGCATGACGCCTTGTACGGGCGCTTGTCGCCTCAGATGGACGACGCAATGACGCCTTGTACGGGCGCGGTCGCCTTGTATGGATTAAATGCAAATGACGCCAGACGGGCGCTGTCGCCTTGTACGGACGAGATGCAAATGACGCCTTGTATGAGCGCTGACAGATGGTCGAGATGCAAATGATGCCTTGTATAGCGCGGTCGCCTTGTACGGACGATGTAAACGACGCCAGACGGGCGCTGTCGCCTCATGGACGAATACGTATGACGCCAGATGGCGCGTTGTCGTTTTGTAACGACTGCCCGGCCCGCATCGTGCCTTACCCCGCACCCTAGTGATACATACATCGAGAAAATCAGCGAACATAAAACAAGAGATATAATAAATAAACAAAGCAACCAAAATGGCTGCCTTCAAGATATACATAAAACTCAATGCTTTAATCCTTTTACAACCCCGCCCACAACAAGATTACATGCACTTAAGATATACATGACTATGACGGACAGGCTCGCCATACCCCAATGTACAAGAACCTACAACTCAGTGAACACCTACTAAAAGATAAGCCTCCGAGAAACGGAGCTTCAAATGCTACCGAATCGTGATCCTAAGAGCGAGGAACCACGACCGATGCACTTCTACTCGCAGATTTAACGCATTTCCGGCGAGGTCAAGATAACAGTACCAAGTATGTGAAATCAGATAATACATCAAAATGAAATCATACTAGTCTATATAAAGCAGAGACATGTATGATAACCAACTACGCTCACAACATAAAACAATCACTCCAATATAACTACGGGTCTCACGCCCACAACATCAATCAGTTCGCATTACGGCCGCATGCCCCCTAATCAGACGGCAGGTAGACATGTCCATAATGCACCAATAATACCAATGACCCATGGAAACATGACCCCTGAATTCTGCATCGGTGTACACATGTCAATGTGACTCAACAACAAGACAAAGAATCCAAATGGAAGCATACCCGCGCGCTACGATCGCGGTCAAGATGTCCAAAGTGGAAACAATAAGACAACATTCCAAACGGACGATACCCGCGCCACGATCGCGGTCGCGATGTCCAAAAGGAAATCACAAGGCGTTAATCAAAATGGAAACATACCCGCGCGCCACGATCGTGTCGTGATATCCAAAGCGACAACTACAAGACCTTAACTAAAATTGAGGCATACCCGCGCCACGATCGTGTCGTGATGTCCAAAGTGATTAACAACAATAATACTATCAACAGAACGCACTGCGGAATTTCTCCGCCACACGCCAAGACATCCAAGTAAGTTCTCAACTACCAACCGAATCTATCGAGACGCCAGAATACGTAAACACAACGCTTGTACAATAAAGGCTATCATCACAAAGATAGGCAAGTTTCACAACAACAAGCATAGGCAAGTTTCACACAACTCAAAGTACTTTCATTTTATGCCAAAGTCCGGTTTTTAACCCCAAAGTACTACATACGCTAAGTTCTTTTAAAAGAGATCCATTACTTTTATAAAAGTCACCCGACACCGTAGTATTAGAATGACCAACCCACCTTCCTTTTCAAAATCAAGTAACAACATTCTTTTCCTAAGTTCCAGCTTGCCTAGTTTCAATTACTCAAGCTTCTCATTTTCAAATGGTTTCATAGTTCTCAAACTTAATCACTGATTCCTTTTAGAACAATCGAGTAATATATGTCATATACGCGAGTAGTTTATTCTGTTTATAACGATCTTATTACAAAGAAATGATCTAGAAAATGTAATATCATTTTGTCTCATCTTAGCTTCTACGCAGACGGAGGTTTCTACCGGTTTTAATACAACACATCATTATTCAATACATTTCCTTTATTAACGCCGCAGCGGTCCTGTCGATACACATTCCGATTCCCAAATCAAGAAACATTATCCCTTTAAAACCAAGTACTCATTACTCATGAATGAGGTTTCACACAAACATCCACATTAAAACAAATAAGTTAAGTCTCTTATCTTATAAGATCAAGTCTCTAACTTCTAACATCAAGAAACCATTTTCACTTACATAAGGTCGTTATAACTAACTTCCCATAAAGCCATTATAACACCCTATGTTTTAAACCAACCAAATCACTTAGCACATGTACGCTCACCGCACTACATAGTTCACAACAATCATGCTAGAAAAGATAGAAGAGGTTCACATACCTCGCGACGATTTATCGACAATAAGCAAAATGCTCCAAGTACTACAACCTTGCTAAATTTCCCTTTCCACTCCTCGAGTAATACGCTACTCTTAGTACTTTCACCTATAAAGGTCACAAACGCCTATTAACCCCAAAACACAAGTTTTCTATCTTTCTATAGAAAATTCTAGAGACCTCCCCGCAACAACAGAATCTCCTCCTCTATCGAGGCCGCTACCAAGCCAACCAGTGTGGGTTTACACGCCTAACCTGACGTGTACAATTCTACACAAGTTCATCGCAATACGCACTCATGTAAATACAGCTCACTTTAGTTCTTTATTCTTCAGCTTAAGTCAAAAGACATTGCCGAATACTAAGTAGTTCCATATATAGTATACTTCAACTATATACTTAACAAACATGTAATTTCCAATTACAATAGAGGACAAGATAATTACCTCGATAAGCCCAAAATTATCCGAGTTTAACGTCGCTTCCCGAGCAAGGTTTAGCTCCACCCGCGCGCCCAAACCACTCCAAACAACCCTTAGAAGTTCTAACTAACTTCTACTCAAATACTTCAACCAACTACGAAGATTTCCTTAGTGGTTTCTGGCTGAGACTAAAAGGACAAAAGGTAGTATTTCCGACTCTACGAAAGAGGTATCTTTGGAATACTACAAGGTACAAGGCTAAGGTATTTTGGGCATTATAACAATACTAGGAGTATTTCTATACCACAACAAGTGGTATTATACGACAACAACTAGGCTAGTGGGTACCCTACTGGCTAGACCTCACAAGTGGAGTGGAGACCTCACTACCAAAGGCCACTTTCTGGGGAGAGGAGCTCTGGACGAGAGTCTACAAGAGGAGGAGGATTCAAGACTTGGAAACATTTCAGGACGAACGGGTCTTCACAGCGTGGGTATTTATAAGAAACCCAAACGCCAACCAACGGCCAAGATCAAGCCATGCAAGGCAAGTGTAAGGCCAAGATCGCCAAGTGCACCCTAGACCCTACCCTTAAAACCTCACAAATATCTACACAAATATCAAGCCCAACTCGCCTTCTCAATTCGGCCAAGTCACGCCCACTTGTTCATCGCGGTGACACACGCCACCCTCCCGCTGGTCCGTATCGTTTCGCCTCTCGAAAAATCCGCAAAAATACAAAACGACATAGCCGAATTTTCCCTTCGCAGTTACGAAAACGCTTCGCCGAAAACGACTCCAACCAAAGTCAGGTACAAATGTAAAATCGCCGCGGTGCCACACGGGGTGACACGTGTCGCCCCGATTCGCCTGCATTTCGCCTTCCAAAATATCCAATTTACCGGAAATCTCAAAAACAAAGCTGCCCTACAAAATCAGAATTTCTCCCGTGGCCCCACGTGACCATTTCCAAAATAAAATCTCAAAATTCTAATATAATCTATGAAGTCCAAATACCAAACTGGGAATCCACCCCATTAACGAACCTTTTCTTCACAAATAACCTAAACTTTTCCGTCGAAACTCACATCTTTCTTTCTTTTCAAAATTTTCTCGCCAGACTCAGACGCACGCCCTCACATACATACCCCGCAACTACGGGTATAATTTTGTATGGACGAATGCAAATGACGCCAGATGGGCGTGTCGCTCAGATGGCCGAATGCAGATGACGCCAGATGGGCGCTTGCCTCAGATGGATGACGATGCAAATTACGCCAGTATGGGCGTTGTCGCTTGTATGGACGATGCAAATGACGCCAGATGGCGCTGTCGCCTTGTATGGACGATGCAAAATGACGCTCAGATGGGCGCTGTCGCTCAGATGGACGAGATGCAAACGACGCCAGATGGGCGTTATCGCTCAGATGGACGAATGCAGATGACGCTTTGTACTTGGGCGCGGTCGCCTTGTATGGAAGATGCAGATGAAGCTCAGATGGGCGTTGCTCAGATGGACGAATGCAATGACGCCATACATGCGTATCGCCTTCAGATGGACGCAAATGACGCCAGGCGGGCGTTATAGTCTCAGATGGACGAAATGCAATGATGCTCAGATGGCGCGCTGTCGCTTGTATGGACGAATGCAGATGACGCCAGATGGGCGCTGTCGCCTTGTATGGAGACGCAAATGACGCGTCAGATGGCGCTGGTCGTTTTACGGACGAAATGCAACGACGCCAGATGGGCATTGTCGCTCAGATGGACGAGATGCAAATGACGCCAGATGGGCGTTGTCGCCTTGTATGGACGACGCAGATGACGCCTTGTATGAGCGCTGTCGCTCAGATGGATTTAGACGCAATGACGCCAGATGAGCGCTGTCGCCTCATGGATTTAGATGCAAACGACGCCAGATGAGCGCTGTCGCCTTGTATGGACGATGCAAATGACGCCAGTACGGGCGCGGTCGCTTGTATGGACGTAGATGAAAATGACGCCAGATGGGCGCGGTCGCCTTGTTTCGACGACGCAAATGACGCCAGATGGGCGCTGTCGCTCAGATGGACGAAACGCAGATGACGCCAGATGAGCGCTGTCGCTTCAGACGATTTAGACGCAATGACGCCAGATGGGCGTTGTCGCTTGTACGACGATGCAATGACGCCAGACGGGCGCTTGTCATCTTATACGGACGATGCAAACGACGCCAGATGGGCGCGGTCGCCTTGTTGACGACGCATGACGCCTTGTACGGGCGCTGTCGCTCAGACGGATTTAAATACGATGACGCCAGATGGGCGTTATCGCTCAGATGGACGAATACGATGACGCCAGACGGGCGCTGTCGCCTCAGATGGAAGAGAAGCAGATGACGCCAGATGGGCGCTGTCGCCTCAGATGGACGAGAAAATGACGCCAGATGTACGGGCGCGTTGTCGCCTTGTACGGATGAATGCAAACGACGCCAGATGGCGCTGTCGCTCATGGACGCAGATGCAAATGACGCTCAGATGAGCGCCGCGTATCAGATGGTCGAGATGCAAATGACGCCAGATAGCGCGGTCGCCTTGTATGATTTAGATGTAAATGACGCCAGATGGGCGCTGTCGCCTCAGATGGACGAATACGATGACGCCAGATGGGCGCGGTCGCCTTGTCAGATGGACGAATGCAACGACGCCAGATGGCGGTGGCCGCCTTGTATGGCCGAATGCAGATGACGCCAGATGGGCGCTGTCGCTCAGATGGACGATGCAAATTACGCCAGTACGGGCGTTGTCGCTTCAGATGGACGATGCAAACGACGCCAGATGGGCGCTGTCGCTCAGATGGACGATGCAAATGACGCCTTGTACGGGCGCTGTCGCTTGTATGGACGAGATGCAATGACGCCAGATGGGCGTTATCGCTCAGATGGACGAATGCATGACGCCAGATGGGCGCGGTCGCCTTGTATGGAAGACGCAGAAGCTCAGATGGGCGTTGCCTCAGATGGACGAATGCAATGACGCCATACAGGCGTTATCGCCTTGTATGGACGACGCAAATGACGCCAGGCGGGCGTTATAGTTCAGATGGACGAAATGCAATGATGCTCAGATGGGCGCGCGCCTCAGATGGACGAATGCAGATGACGCCAGATGGGCGCTGTCGCCTTGTACGGACGAGACGCAAATGACGCGCAGACGGGCGGTCGTGTTTTACGGACGAAATGCAATGACGCCAGATGGGCATTGTCGCCTTCAGATGGACGAGATGCAATGACGCCAGGGGGCGCGGTCGCCTCAGATGGACGCAGACGCAGATGACGCCAGATGAGCGCTTGTCGCCTCAGATGGACGACGCAAATGACGCCAGATGAGCGCTGTCGCTCAGATGGACGAGATGCAAATGACGCCAGATGAGCGCTGTCGCTCAGATGACGACGCAAATGACGCCTTGTATGGGCGCTGTCGCTCAGATGGATTTAGATGAAATGACGCCAGATGGGCGCGGTCGCCTTGTTTGACGACGCAAATGACGCCAGATGGGCGCTGTCGCCTTGTACGGATTTAAATGCAGATGACGCCAGATGGGCGTTATCGCTCAGATGGACGAAATGCAAATGACGACTGCGCGGGCGTTATAGTCTTGTATGGACGAAATGCAAATGACGCCAGATGGCGCGTCGCCTTGTATGGACGAATGCAGATGACGCCAGATGGGCGCGTATCGCCTTGTATGGACGATGCAAATGACGCTTGTATGGGCGTTGTCGCCTTTACGGACGAATGCAAATGACGCCAGTGGGCGCGGTCGCTTTACGGATTTAGATGCAAATGACGCCAGTAGGGCGCGTTGTCAGATGACGCTGACGCAGATGACGCCAGATGGGCGCGGTCGCTCAGATGACGACGATGCAAATGACGCCAGATGAAGCGCTGTCGCTCAGATGGACGATGCAAATGACGCCAGCGGGCGCTGCTGCCTGTATGGAAGAGACGCAGATGAAGCTCAGATGGACGAAATGCAATGACGCCAGCGGGCGTTATCGCTCAGATGGACGAATGCAAATGACGCCAGCGGGCGTTATAGTCTTATATGGACGAAATGCAAATGATGCCTTGTACGGGTGTTGTCGCCTTGTATGGACGAATGCAATGACGCCAGATGGGCGCTGGTGCCTTGTATGGACGAATGCAATGGCGCCAGATGGGCGCTGTCGCCTCAGATGGACGAGATGCAAATGACGCCAGATGGGCGCTGTCGCCTCAGATGGACGAAATTCGATGACTTTGTATGGGCGAGATGCAAATGACGCCTTGTACGGGCGCTGTCGCCTTCAGATGGACGACGCAAATGGCGCCAGATGGGCGCGGTCGCCTTGATGGACGACGCAAATGACGCCAGATGGGCGCTGTCGCCTCAGATGGACGAGATGCAAATGACGCCAGATGGGCGTTGTCGCTTGTATGGACAAGATGCAAACGACGCCAGATGGGGCGTTGTCGCCTTGTATGGACGAGACGCAATGACGCCAGTACGCGCTGGCGCTTGTTTGGACGAGATGCAAATGACGCCAGATGGGCGCTGTCGCTCAGATGGATGAATGCAAATGGCGCCAGTATGGGCGGTCGCCTCAGTATGGACGATGCAACGACGCTTCAGATGGCGCTGTCGCCTTCAGATGGACGACGCAGATGACGCCTTGTACGCGGCGCTGTCGCCTTGTACGGACGACGCAAATGACGCTGTATGGGCGCGGTCGCTTTTACGGACGAAATGCAATGACGCCAGATGGGCGCGGTCGCCTTGTATGGACGATGCAAATGTCGCCAGTACGGGCGCTGTCGCCTCAGATGGATTTAGACGCAGATGACGCCAGATGGGCGCTGTCGCTTGTATGGACGACGCAAATGACACTCAGATGAGCGCGGTCGCCTTCACGATTTAGATGCAACGACGCCAGATGGGCGCTGTCGCTCAGATGGACGATGCAAATGACGCCAGATGGCGCGGTCATCTTATATGGACGAGATGCAACGACGCCAGATGGGCGCTGTCGCCTTGTTTCGACGACGCAGATGACGCCTTGTACGGGCGCTGTCGCCTCGTATGGACGAAATACGATGACGCCAGATGGGCGTTATCGCTCAGGACGGACGAATATGACGCCTTGTACGGGCGCTGTCGCCTTGTATGGAAGAGAAGCGATGACGCCAGACGGGCGCTGTCGCTCAGATGGACGACGCAAATGACGCCAGATGGGCGCGGTCGCCTTGTATGGATAAATGCAAACGACGCCAGATGGGCGCTGTCGCTCATGGACGAGATGCAAATGACGCTCAGATGAGCGCCGCATTGTATGGTCGAGACGCAAATGACGCCAGATAGCGCTGTCGCCTTGTATGGACGAGATGTAAATGACGCCAGATGGGCGCTGTCGCTCAGATGGACGAAATACGATGACGCCAGATGGGCGCTGTCGCCTTGTATGGACGAATGCAAATGGCGCCAGGGCGTGTCGCCTTATATGGCCGAACGCAGATGACGCCAGATGGGCGCGGTCGCCTCAGATGGACGACGCAAATTACGCCTTGTACGGGCGTTGTCGCTCAGTATGGACGATGCAACGACGCCAGATGGGCGCGGTCGCTCAGATGGACGAGATGCAAAATGACGCCAGTATGGGCGTTGTCGCCTTGTATGGACGAGATGCAAATGACGCCAGATGGGCGTTATCGCTCAGATGGACGAATGCAGATGACGCCAGTATGGGCGTTGTCGCCTTGTTTGGAAGAGACGCAGAGCTCAGATGGGCGTTGCCTTGTATGGACGAATGCAACGACGCCAGGGGCGTTATCGCCTTGTATGGACGACGCAAATGACGCCGCGCGGGCGTTATAGTCTTGTATGGACGAAATGCAAATGATGCTCAGATGGGCGCTTGTCGCTCAGATGGACGAATGCAGATGACGCCAGATGGCGCGGTCGCCTCATGGACGAGACGCAAATGACGCGTCAGATGGGCGTTGTCGTGTTTATGGACGAAATGCAATGACGCCAGATGGGCATTGTCGCCTTGTATGGACGAGATGCAAATGACGCCAGATGGGCGCTGTCGCCTCAGATGGACGACGCAGATGACGCCAGATGAGCGCTGTCGCCTTGTATGGACGAGGACGCAAATGACGCCTTTGTATGAGCGTTGTCGCCTTGTATGGACGATGCAATGACGCCAGATGAGCGCGGTCGCTCAGATGGACGAGATGCAAATGACGCCTTGTACGGGCGCGGTCGCCTTGTATGGATTTAGATGAAATGACGCCTTGTACGGGCGCGTTGTCGCCTTGTTCGACGATGCAATGACGCCAGATGGGCGCGCTTGTCGCTTGTATGGACGAACGCAGATGACGCCAGATGGGCGTTATCGCTCAGATGGACGAAATGCAAATGACGCATTGCGCTGGCGCGTTATAGTCTTGTATGGACGAAATGCAAATGATGCCTTGATGGGCGTTTGTCCTTGTACGGACGAATGCAGATGACGCCAGATGGGCGTTATCGCCTTGTATGGACGACGCAATGACGCGTCAGATGGGCGCTGCCTTTTTACGGACGAATGCAAATGACGCCAGATGGGCGTTGTCGCTTTACGGACGATGCAAATGACGCCAGTACGGGCGTTGTCGCTTGTATGGACGCGATGCAGATGACGCCATGGGCGCTGTCGCCTTGTATGGACGACGCAATGACGCCAGATGAAGCGCTGTCGCTCAGATGGACGAGATGCAATGACGCCAGATGGGCGTTGTCATCTTGTACGGAAGAGACGCAGATGGCCTTGTATGGACGAATGCAATGACGCCAGGCGGGCGTTATCGCTCAGATGGACGAATGCAAATGACGCCGCGCGGGCGTTATAGTCTTATACGGACGAAATGCAATGACGCTTGTATGGGCGCTTGTCGCTCAGATGGACGAATGCAACGACGCCAGATGGGCGCGGTCGCCTTGTATGGACGAATGCAAATGGCGCCAGATGGGCGTGTCGCCTTGTATGGACGAGATGCAAATGACGCCAGATGGGCGCTGCTGCTCAGATGGACGAAATTCGATGACTCAGACGGGCGACGCAACGACGCTTTGTACGGGCGCGGTCGCCTTGTATGGACGAGATGCAAATGACGCCAGATGGGCGCTGTCGCCTTGTATGGACGAGATGCAAATTGTTATACCGTATTTCGCAGTATGTACGTAAGACGCACGAGAAAATTTGAACTTGTGATTTAGGTCACGAAATTTATTTGTTCACAACACCCGATTAGAGTCGCTTTTCGACAAACGCTTTCACAAATTTCGTAGGGAATTTCCGACTATGCCATTTTTAATTTTTATGATTTTTCCGAGAGACGAACATTTTGGACTAACAAGAGGCGCCACTTGGCACCCTCTCATCTGAACACCTGGTTTGTTTGGCCGAAAGTGACGCTTTTGGCTAGCTTTCGCCTTGTTTTGTGCCTTGTTTTGTGCCTTGTTTTGTGCCATGTTTTGTGGAGTAGGATAGGTGCACTCGCTTGATCCTAGCCCTACACTTGCCTAACACATGGATTGATCTTCGCCATCGTTGCCAAGGCTTGTGCTATAAATACCCATCCCTTTGACGAACTTCTTCATCCATTCCAAAAATAATTCTAAGTGTTAAATCCTCCTCCTCCTCAGGTCAGTTCGCCATGGCCTCCCTAGTGGCCGAGAGCACCCCCTCTGTGGGTGCTAGCCGGCAGTAAGGCCCCTCCTAGTAGTACGCCGGGCACCCCCTAGCCTAGTCGCTGTGATAAATACCCTCCTCTTGATAGAAATACTCAAAAGTATCATATAATGCCCAAATTACCTTAGCCGATAATACCTTGTGTATTCTAAGGTTATACCTATACGAAACCCGTAAATACTATTATACTTCCCGTACCACAAACCGAAACCCTAGAAAATCTCCATAGTCCGCCGGAGTAATCGTGTGTTGGTTAGAACTTCTGGGTGGTTTAGAGCTGGTCGAGCGCCGAGTCGAGCTAAACGATTGCCCGTGATCGACTTTAAGCTAGGATAATTACGGGTTTATCGAGGTAAATATCTGTCTCTATCAGAATCGGAAATTACACGTTGTTAGATATTATAGTCAAGTATACTATATATAGTATCAACGTAGTTATCGGCAATGCTCGCGACTTAAGCCCAATTTAAAAGAATACCGAATCAGAATTACATAGTCAGACATGAGACTCGTGTAGTAGCACCGCGGAGTAGAATTGTACCCGCTAGGTTAGATGATAACCCCGGTTGGCTTCGTAGCCTACCGATAGAGAGAGGAGATTTACGCTGTCATGTGGGAGGTCGCCAATTTTCTCAGTAATGTTCTACGATAAGATCTAGATGTTAATAAGTCACTGTGGCCTTATAGGTCAAGTACCACGCGGCGCGATCTACTTGGCTTACGAGAGCCGACGCTTGGAAATACTTGAGCGCTTTTGCTATTAGTCGATACTCGCCGCGAGGTATGCGAACCTCTTCCTATCTCTTCTAGCATGATACGTAGAACTATGTAGTACGTAGACGCATACGTGCTAAATGTATTTGATTATTTAAAACATAAAGTGTTATAACCGCTTATGGGAAGTCAAGTTATAAATTTTTATGTTGTTAAGAAAATACTGTGGTTTTTAAAAGGTAAATCGATTTGAACTATAATCGCTTGTTATATGTTAATAAAGAACTTGAAGTATTTCAAAAGATTTTTGAATCATTTTGAAAGAAGTAGCAATATTTGGTTTTTGAAAACTTAAGAGTTATACTAGCTTTACGGGAAGTTAGGTATAACGCTTAAGAATGTTTTACCGATTTCGAAATCGTAACGTATCGACAAACCATCGCAATGCTAATAAAAGGAAATGTTTTGAGTAATTAAGTATTATTAAAACCAGAGAAACTTCCATCCGCATGTGTTAAGACGAGACAAAATGATATTTCCTAGATCACGGTCACAGAATAAGATTGTTATAAAGAAGATATCCTACTCACATATAAGGCTTATGTTTCTCGATAGTTTAAAGGAGAATTATATTCTTAAACGAATAAGACTATGAACTACTTAATCCTTTCTAAAAAAATGAGAAACTTGAACATTGGAAATTAGGCAAACTTAAACATCGAAAGGAACGCTGCTACTTGATTTTACAAAGAGAAGTAATTGATTTACTTTAAACAGATGATCACTCTATTTTTATACTACGTATTATGTGACATCGCGAAAGTAACGCATTTTTTAAAAGAGTTAATGTATGAAGTACTTTGGGGATAAAACCCGAACTTATCGACATATAGTAAAGTACCTCGTGTGAACAACTTGATCAGATTGGTTTGTGATAGCCTTGTAATACTTTCGTTGCTTTGATAAGTAAACGGTTAGAATGCTACGGTGTTAGTATTCGCGATGTTTGTGTAAAGCGGGTTTCCTTGATCAGGCTTATTAACTATCCGTCGTTATGATAGTATTGTGGCATTCATCTCGCGATGATTCCGGTTAAGCCGCCCCACGCGGGTAGACTCAGCAGTCGACGGACCTACGATTCGAGATACCTACGCAGTCCCGGCCGGCGCGAATCGCGAGTTCCGTGTTAGACGCGCCTCGTGGTCACGCGTCTCGCGCTACGCGGACGCGAGTCCGTGATTTACGCCGGAGTAGCACCGACGCGGAATACCTCACGCGCCGATGAGATTGGCCTACGCGAGTCGCGGAAGTTCCGTGACTAGACGCGCGACATTAGATATCGCGCGCAAAGGGCCGCCTTTGATCATGTGACGGCTTCAGACAGATCTCATGATACGCTTCATGACCTTGTTGGTACCGCTGGTGTTAGTAGTCGCTATGCCTTCGCACTTACTCCCGCACGGCAGTTATTATGGCACGTGGGACCCGTGTTCATACGTGTTCCTGGTGCTTTTATATCATAAACCGCCAAGAATGAGGAACGTGTCCCACGCACGATTGATGTCAGGGCGTGAGACCCACCGTTATGTTCTTTTGTGATGACTTGAGCGCGAGTCCCCGACTTGATATGATCGCTTAGTTATGGTAAATCGTAGTTCGTTATCATACATGTCTCCGCTTGTATAGACTACTATGATTTCATTTACAAGATTTATATTTTAGTTTCACATACTCTGCACTGCAGATCGACCTCCTTCGGTGGCCGCTCATGCCGCAGTCGAGGTACACCACCGCCGATCCTAGCCTCGTGGTCACAGCTCATTGCTAAGCTCCGCTTCTCCGAGGCTTATCACGTATAGTCCTCGTCAGTAAGTGTTTACATTCGTGGCTCATGGCCCCGTCCCGCCATCATTGTCGTATCATTCTGTGAGGTCCAGAGTAATCACAGGCGTGGTTTGTAAAAAGGATTAAACTGCTCATGTTTAAAGTTGTCATTTATATATATGCCGAAGGCAAGTTCTTCTCATATTATTGTTTCATATTTCATAATATGTCTCAGATCGCTTTATGTTCACTGACACTGATGTTGTGTCACTAGGTGCCCGGTAGGCACCAACCACGCCCGCCGTCGTGACAAAAGTGGTATCGTGAGCGCTTAATCTCTGAAAGTGTCTACGCATCAGATCCAAGAGAAGTTCGATTATCGCGTGTCAGGCACCACACCAATAATCGTGAGGCTATAGGTATTTAGGATTGGTTTCATTCTTCTCACTCGAGATCGTGCCTCAGAGCCGTGGTTGTAAGTCGACCTCCGACGAAATTATTTCTTATCGCTATGCCTCCGCGTAGGCAACCCGCCCAGAGGCGCGCAATGGCGGAGTCGCGAGCAGAGTTCAGAGGTGGCGAGGCACAGCCCAATCATTACCTAGGTAGTGCTTCATTCGGGAGTTCTCGCGACGCCACTAGCCCCAAAGCAGAGTTTAGCACGGCGCGCTAGTTCCTACCGCGCCATGATATTTCAACCTTCGGCCCACGATCGAACAGAGAATATGGATCGCAAAGAGACAACCTCACATTAACTATGGATTTGACTACCGCAGAGTATACCGATGTACCGCGAGTCTCACGACTATCAACGGAAGCGTTGGCAAGAGTAGTTCTTCACTGGGCTTCGAGCATGGCTCGTGGTCGCTTATGCGCAGCAGCCGAGAAACGTAGCAATCGACTGTTAACCAAGCGACAGAAGAGGCCAGAGCAAAGAAGATCCTTTGGTAACTTTCGAGGCGTAGTCGCCACCAGCCAGACAGTTACGCGCGATCCACCAAGCAGTAAAGGTCCTCCACAGGTTCGTGGACGCTCGGTACGCAGAGTTGGTCGAGCTCCAGAGCTTCCGCTCACAAATACACGGGCGTTCCAAACCATCCGATTCGCTTTTTCTCGTGTTCGCAGCGGGCGAGTCATCTCGGAATGTCGCCTTTAGTTGGTACTTGTCAGACCTATGACCGCCGTGGTCCGATGTCGGCAGTGTCCTCGCAGAGGACTCACCTTCGTAATCGTGGGTAGTTTGTCATCTTCCTTAGCTACTCTACGGTGCTTTGATTAGAACGACTATGAGCAAGCAAGAGATATAGATATATCTTTAACCTCTGTAGTTTTGTTTACGTGATAAGCGAGTATACCTTAAGTGCTATGTTCTCGATAGAAGGTGTTAGTTGTGATTAGAAATCACGCGGTTAACCGAGTAAGATTGGGGATGTAGGCGCGAGCCTTAGAGTTGTATACGCAGAGACCTTAGAGGTAAGGCCATCTCGAGTAAAAGATGTATTGTTTATGTTTGACCTTATAGGAGTGCATAGTGCACGCGAGTTATGCTCAGGATTAGTCCTCGAGTAGCGTGGAATGAAAGAGGTAGTCGAGCTAAGAAGACCGCCAGGTTTTCGTAACGTGATTAGCGAGATTGTTCCTGCCGGAGCTAGTACGCGCGCGCTGCCTCGGGTCGAGGCCACGCCGCGTCAACCCGCCGCCTGCTTGGGCGCGGGTCACGGCGTGGTCCCGCCAGGATAGGGTCACGAGGTGTTAGGCCCGAGTTTAGTTAACCAAACAGACGAAGTTCGTGGATAAGTTCGACCGGCATCGGTCGACGGGGCAGCCCATCGTGTTCTTCGCTCGACCGCTTTCTACAGAGGGTTATGCGAGATGTTATATCGTAAAGGTTGTAAGGCTGCACGAGGTGCCTACCTTCACCTTATGTCGTGCAAAAGCCTGTGTTGTGGCTATTTTCGTTTTTCCGAAGTTTTACCAAGGTGGTTAAGAACTCAAAGTAGTCTCGACCGCATTCGCCTCTGCCAGCGGTATTTCGCGGTAGTTGTGAAGATTGTTGTTCCGTGAGGGAGTGTTTAAGCTACCATTTCGTTGTTCTGATGTCGCCTTATTAAGCCTCAGTGGGCTAAGTGTAAGTCACGGCCGATTGGTTCGATGTTGGCGCGTTCGCATACTGTTCAGCTTGTTCCACAGATCGGATAATGGTGTTTGTCTAGAAGAAGTTCCGCAGCAGGTATCGTATGATAATCGGCGACGACGCTTAGGGTTCAAAGCCGACGGCCGGTCTTCAAGCGTACCACCCTGCTAGTGGGACGAGTTTTGGAAAACCGATAAACGAGTCGAGTTATTTTGGGCCTTTGAGTTCATGGAGGAATAGGCCAGTTGCCTATATATTAGCATTTGCCGTCCGACTTAGAGGCAAGACGTCCGGCCTTTTCAGATTGTTAGGATCGAAAGTATCAAGATCCATCCGCAGTGTTCCCGCTAACGATGACCACGCAGATAGTAACCCCAGTCTTGGAAACCGCCGACGTAACGTGGTAAGAGTTCGAGTGTACGACAAACTCGTGGATCACACGTAGTCCGCATCAATTGTTGGTCGCCGAGTGACACTAGAACCTCGCAAGAAAGTGACAAAAGTGGTATCGGAAGAAGCGAGCACGTATGGCGAGCATAGATGATCATTTCTTTTCAGGCGAGCATGCGGCGAAGTATATTTTAGACCCCGAGAGAGGTGTTTGTGGTGACGATAGAGGTGATTCCTCGTGGACTCGATGTAAGTTTTTATGTGCACTGTTTCGTGGCCGACGTGGCGTGACGCTCGTAAGTATAGTAGGAAGACTATATCGCGCACGCTTGTTTAGAGATTCTAGAAGGAACATTCGACGCATGTTTCGCGAGGGAGAATGTTATACCCCGTATTTGCAGTATGTACGTAAGGACGCACGAGAAAATTTGAACTTGTGATTTAGGTCGCCGAAATTTATTTGTTCACAACACCGATTAGAGTCGCTTCGACTAAACGCTTTCACGCCTTTCGTAGGGGAATTTCCGACTATGCCATTTTTAATTTTTATGATTTTTCCGAGAGACGAACATTTTGGATCAACAAGAGGGCGCCACTTGGCACCCTCTCACTGGAACACCTGGCGGTTTGCTTGGCCGAAAGTGGACGCTTTGGCTAGCTTTCGCCTTGTTTTGTGCCTTGTTTTGTGCCTTGTTTTGTGCCATGTTTTCGGAGTAGGATGGTGCACTCGCTTGATCCTAGCCCTACACTTGCCTAACACATGGATTGATCTTCGCCATCGTCGCCAAGGCTTGTGCTATAAATACCCATCCCTTTGATGAACTTCTTCATCCATTCCAAAATAATTCTAAGTGTTAAATCCTCCTCCTCCCTTGGTCGAGTTCGCCAAGCGGCCTCCCTAGTGGCCGAGCACCCCCTCTGTGGGTGCTAGCCGAGAGTAAGGCCCCCTCCTAGTAGTGTGGCCGCTGGGTACCCCTAGCCTAGTCAAGCCAGATAAATACCCTCCTCTTGATAGAAATACTCTCAAAAGTATTGTTATAATGCCCAAATTACCTTAGTCAGATACCTTGTGTATTCTAAGGTTATACCTATACGAAAACCCGTAAATACTATTATACTTCCCGCCACCACAAACCGAAACCCTAGGAAAATCTCCATAGTCCGCTGGAGTATCGCGGTGTGTTGGTTAGAACTTCTGGGTGGTTTAGAGCGGGTCGAGCGCCGAGTCGAGCTAAACGATTGCCCAGATCGACTTTAAGCTAGGATAATTATGGGCTTATCGAGGTAAATATCTTGTCCCCTATTGTAATTGGAAATTACATGTTGTTAGATATTATAGTCAAGTATACTATATATAGTATCAACGTAGTTATCGGCAATGTCTCGCGACTTAAGCCCGAATTTAAAAGAATACCGAATCAGAATTACATATCAGACATTACAAGAGACTCAGGTAGTAGCACCGCGAGTAGAATTGTACCCGCTAGGTTAGATGTATAACCCCCGGTTGGCTTCGTAGCCTACCGATAGAGGAGAGATTTACGCCGCCGCGGGGAGGCGCCACGAATTTTCTCAGAGAATGTTCTACGATAAGATCTAGATGTTAATAAGCCAGGCCTTATAGGTCAAGTACTACGCAGGCGCGATCTACTGGCTTAAGGAGTAGCCGACGCTCAGTACTTGAGCGCTTTGCTATTAGTCGATACTCGCCGCGAGGTATGCGAACCTCTTCCTATCTCTTCTAGCATGATACGTGTGAACTATGTAGTACGGTAGACGCATACGTGCTAAATGTATTTGATTGTTTAAAACATAAAGTGTTATAACGCTTTATGGGAAGTCGTTATAACACTTTACGTTGTTAAGAAAATACTGTGGTTTTTAAAAGGTAATCGATTTGAACTATAATCGCTTGTTATATGTTAATAAAGAATTTGAAGTATTTCAAAAGATTTTTGAATCATTTTGAAAGAAGTAGCAATATTTGGTTTTTGAAAACTTAAGAGTTATACTAGCTTTACGGGAAGTTAGGTATAACGCTTAAGAATGTTTTATCGATTTCTAAATCGTAACGTATCGACAAACCACCGCAAATGCTAATAAAAGGAAATGTTTTGAGTAATTAAGTATTATTAAAACCAAGAGAAACTTCCATCCGCATGTAAGCTAAGATTAGACAAAATGATATTTCCTAGATCACGGTCACGAATAAGATTGTTATAAAGAAGATATCCTACTCACATATAAGGCTTATGTTTCTCGATAGTTTAAAGGAGAATTATATTCTTAAACGAATAAGACTATGAACTACTTAATCCTTTCTAAAAAAATGAGAAACTTGAACATTGGAAATTAGGCAAACTTAAACATCGAAAGGAATGCTACTTGATTTTACAAAGAGAAGTAATTGATTTACTTTAAACAGATGATCACTCTATTTTTATACTACGTATTATGTGACATCGCGAAAGTAACGCATTTTTTAAAAGAGTTAATGATGAAGTACTTTGGGGATAAAACCCAACTTATCGACATATAGTAGAAAGTACCTCAGGTGAACAACTTGATTGTATTGGTTTGTGATAGCCTTGTAATACTTTCTGTTGCTTTGATAAGTAAACGTGTTAGAATGCTACGCGTGTTAGTATTCGTGATGTTTCAGGTAAAGCGGGTTTCTCGATTGCGCTTATTAACTATCCGTCGTTATGATAGTATTGTGGCATTCATCTCGTGATGATTCCGGTTGTCGCCTCCACGCGGGTAGACTCAGTGGTCGACGGACCTATGATTCGAGATACCTCACGCAGTCCCGGCCTGCGCGAATCGCGAGTTCCGTGTTGCCAGACGCGCCAGGGTCACGCGTCTCGCGCTACGCGACGCGAGTCCGTGATTTACGCCGGAGTAGCTACCGACGCGGGAATACCTACGCGCCGACGAGATTGGCCTACGCGAGTCAGCGAAGTTCCGTGACTAGACGCGCACATTAGATATCATCGCGCAAGGGCCGCTTTGATCATGTGACGGCCTAGACAGATCTCATGATACGCTTCATGACCTTGTTGGTACTGCTGGTGTTAGTAGCTCGCTATGCCTTCGCATTTACCCGCAGACGGTGTTATTATGGCACGCGTGGGACCCGTGTTCATATGTGTTCTCGTGCTTTTATATCATAAACCGCCAAGAATGAGGAAACGTGTCCCACCGCACGATTGATGTCATGCGCGAGACCCATCATATGTTCTTTTGTGATGACTTGAGGCGTGAGTCCTCGACTTGATATGATCGCTAGTTATGGTAAAACCGTAGTTTGGTTATCATACATGTCTCCCGCTTTGTATAGACTACTATGATTTCATTTACGATTTATATTTTAGTTTCACATACTCTGCACTGTGCCAGATCGACTCCTTCGTGGCCGCTCATGCCGCAGTCGAGGTACACCGCCGCCGATCCTAGCCTCGTGGTCACAGCCAATATTGGGAAGCTCCGCTTCTCCGAGGCTTATCAATGTATAGTCCCCGTCAGAGTGTGTTTACATTCGTGGCTCATGGGCCCCGTCCCGCCATCGTTGTCGATCATTCTTAGAGGTCCGTAGTATCATTGCTTAAGTGTGGTTTGTAAAAGGATTAAACTGCTCATGTTTAAAGTTGTCATTTATATATATGCCGAAAGGCAAGTTCTTCTCATATTATTGTTTCATATTTCATAATATGTCTTGTATCGCTGATTACTCGACATGTTGGTCACCAGGTGCCCGGTAGGCACCAACACGCCCGCCGGCGGACACAAATGACGCCAGATGGGCGTTGTCGCCTCAGATGGACGACGCAAATGACGCCTTGTATGGGCGCTGTCGCCTTGTATGACAAGACGCAATGACGCCAGATGGGCGCTGTCGCTCAGATGATTTAGATGCAATGACGCCAGATGGGCGCTGGGCGCTTTGTTCGACGAGATGCAATGACGCCAGACGGGCGCTGTCGCCTTGTATGGACGAAATGCAGATGACGCCAGATGGGCGCTGTCGCTCAGATGGACGAAATGCAAATGACGCCAGATGGGGTTGTCGCTCAGATGGACGAAATGCAATGACGCTTTACGGGCGCTGTCGCTCAGATGGACGAAATGCAAATGACGCCAGATGGGCGCTGTCGCCTCAGATGGACGATGCAATGACGCGCCAGATGGGCGCTGTCGCTTTTATGGACGAATGCAATGACGCCAGATGGGCGCGGTCGCCTTGTATGGATTTAGACGCAGATGACGCCAGATGAGCGCTGTCGCTCAGATGGACGCAGATGCAATGACGCCAGATGAAGCGCTGTCGCTCAGATGGACGATGCAAATGACGCCAGATGAGCGCGGTCGCCTTGTACGGACGAGACGCAACGACGCCGTACGGGCGCGGTCGCCTTGTATGGATGAGATGAAATGACGCCTTGTACGGGCGCTGTCGCCTTGTTTGACGACGCAAATGACGCCAGATGGGCGCTGTCGCCTCAGATGGACGAATGCAGATGACGCCAGATGGCGTTATCGCTCAGATGGACGAATGCAAATGACGCACTTGCGGGCGCGTTATAGTCTTGTATGGACGAAATGCAATGATGCCTTGTATGGGCGTTGTCGCTCAGATGGACGAATGCATGACGCCAGTACGGGCGTTATCGCCTCAGATGGACGAGATGCAAATGACGCGTAAGATGGCGCTGTAGTCTTTACGGACGAATGCAACGACGCCAGATGGGCGTTGTCGCTTTTACGGATTTAGATGCAATGACGCCAGGCGGGCGCTGTCGCTCAGATGGACGCTGACGCAGATGACGCCAGATGGGCGCTTGTCGCTCAGATGGACGAGACGCAATGACGCCAGATGAAGCGCTGTCGCCTTGTATGGATTTAGATGCAATGACGCCAGATGGGCGTTGTCGCCTTGTATGGAAGAGATGCCGATAAGCTCAGATGGACGAATGCAAATGACGCCATAGGGCGTATCGCTCAGATGGACGAATGCAAATGACGCCATGCGCGTTATAGTCTTATACGGACGAAATGCAAATGACGCCAGATGGGCGCTGTCGCCTTGTATGGACGAATGCAATGACGCCAGATGGGCGCTGTCGCCTTGTATGGACGAATGCAAATGGCGCCAGATGGGCGCTGTCGCTCAGATGGACGATGCAAATGACGCCAGATGGGCGCTGCTGCCTCAGATGGACGAAATTCGATGACTCAGATGGGCGTAGACGCAAATGACGCTTTGTACGGGCGCGGTCGCTCAGATGGACGATGCAAATGACGCCAGATGGGCGCGGTCGCCAGATGATGGACGACGCAAATGACGCTTTGTATGGGCGCGGTCGCCTCAGATGGACGATGCAATGACGCCAGATGGGCGCTGTCGCTTTGTATGGACAAGACGCAAATGACGCCAGATGGAGTTGTCGCTTGTATGGATTTAGACGCAAATGACGCCAGATGGGCGCTGGCGCATGTTTGACGAGATGCAATGACGCCAGATGGGCGCTGTCGCTCAGATGGACGAATGCAGATGACGCCAGATGGGCGCTGTCGCCTTGTATGGACGAAATGCAAATGACGCCAGATGGGGTTGTCCGCTCAGATGGACGAATGCAATGACGCTTTACGGGCGCTCGCCTCAGATGGACGAATGCAAATGACGCCAGATGGGCGCGGTCGCTTGTATGGACGACGCAAATGACGCGCTAGACGGGCGCTGTCGCTTTTTATGGATGAATGCAAATGACGCCAGATGGGCGTTGTCGCTCAGATGGACGAGATGCAATGACGCCAGATGGGCGCTGTCGCTCAGATGGACGAGACGCAGATGACGCCAGATGGGCGCTGTCGCCTCAGATGGACGACGCAAATGACGCTTTGATGAAGCGCGTTGTCGCCTCAGACGATTTAGATGCAAATGACGCTTTATACGGGCGCGGTCGCCTTGTATGACGAGATGCAAATAACGCCAGATGGGCGCTGTCGCCTTATATGGACGATGCAAACGACGCCAGATGGGCGCTGTCGCCTTGTTTGGACGACGCAGATGATGCCTTGTATGGGCGCTGTCGCCTTGTATGGACGAATGCAGATGACGCCAGATGGGCGTTATCGCTCAGATGGACGAATACGATGACGCCAGACGGGCGCGGTCGCCTTGTACGGAAGAGACGCAGATGACGCCAGACGGGCGCTGTCGCCTTGTACGGACGACGCAATGACGCCAGACGGGCGCGGTCGCTTGTATGGATGAAATGCAACGACGCCAGATGGGCGTTGTCGCTCAGATGGACGATACAAATGACGCCAGATGAAGCGCGTATCAGATGGTCGAGATGCAAATGACGCCAGATAGCGCGGTCGCTTTGTATGGACGAGATATAAATGACGCCAGATGGGCGCGGTCGCCTTCAGATGGACGAAATACGTATGACGCCAGATGGGCGCGGTCGCTTGTATGGACGACTGCAAATGACGCCAGATGGGCGTGTCGCCTTATATGGACGAATACAAACGACGCCAGATGGGCGCTGTCGCCTTGTATGGACGAGATGCAAATTACGCCAGTATGGGCGCTGTCGCCTTCAGATGGACGATGCAAATGACGCCAGATGGGCGCTGTCGCCTCAGATGGACGAGATGCAAATGACGCCAGATGGGCGCTGTCGCCTTCAGATGGACGAATGCGATGACGCCAGATGGGCGTTATCGCTCAGATGGACGAACGCAGATGACGCCTTCTACGGGCGCGGTCGCCTTTGTATGGAAGAGACGCAGATGAAGCTCAGATGGGCGTTGCCTCAGTATGGACGAATGCAACGACGCCAGCGGGCGTTATCGCCTTGTATGGACGATCGTAAATGACGCCAGCGGGCGTTATAGTCTTGTATGGATGAAATGCAAATGATGCCAGATGGGCGCTGTCGCTCAGATGGACGAATGCAGATGACGCCTTGTACGGGCGCGCTTGTCGCTGAACGAGACGCAAATGACGCCAGATGGGCGCTGTCGTGTTTTACGGATCGAATGCAAACGACGCCAGATGGGCGCGGTCGCCTTGTATGGACGATGCAAATGACGCCTTGTACGGGCGCTTGTCTCAGATGGAAGAGACGCAGATGCTCAGATGGGCGCGGTTTGTATGGACGAATGCAACGACGCCTTGTACGGGCGTTGTCGCCTTGTATGGATGAAATGCAAATGGCGCTTTGTAGAAGCGCTGTCGCCTTGTATGGACGATGCAAATGACGCCAGATGGGCGCTGTCGCCTCAGATGGACGAAATTCGATGACGCCAGTACGGGCGACGCAAATGACGCCTCAGATGGGCGCGGTCGCCTTGTACGGATTTAGATGCAATGACGCCAGATGGGCGCTGTCGCTCAGATGGACGATGCAAATGACGCCAGATGTGTTATACCCTCGTATTTCGCAGTATGTACGTAAGACGACGAGAAAATTTGAACTTTTAATAAGGCTTGGCCGAATTATTTTTGTGCACAACACCCTGCTAGAGTCGCCGACGAACGCTTTCACACGCCGTAGGAAAATTCGCCATGTCATTTTTAATTTTATGATTTTTCCGAGAGACGAACATTTTGGGCCAACGAGGGCTTACACTTGTCACCCTCTCATCGGGGACGCCACGCAACAAGCTGGACGATTTGGGTTGGCTTTGTCAAGTAGTAGGTAGGATATTTTGGTGGTAGACGGATAAGGTGCACTTGGCAAGATCTCGCCCTACACTTGCTATGCACTTGGCATGATTCGCCATTGGTTGGCCTTTGCTAGACCTATAAATACCCCTCTTTGATGACTTCTTCATCCATTCCACAAAGTTTCTAAGTCTTGAAAGCCTTCCCCTCTCCTCAGTAGTGTCTCGCCCAAACACCCCTCCCCTTTATGCCCTCGCCGAGAGTAGCATCCCCTTTGTTGCAAGCCATGGGTACCCCCTAGCCTAGTTGTCTCGTATAAATACCCCTTGTTATGGTATAGAAATACTCTCCTAGTATTGTTATAATGTCCAAATACCTTGGCCCAAATACCTTGTAGTATTCCCAAGGTTACACTTATACAAGCCCGTAAAATACCATTATACTTTCCTTTAGCCTCTAAACTAAAACCCTAAGGAAATCTTCACCAGTAGTTGAAGTTGTAAGCAGAAGTTGGTTAGAACTTCTAAGGGTTGTTTGGAGCGGAGGAGCACTCCTGAGTAGAGCTAAACCTGCTCAGCGACATTTTACTCTGATAATTTTGGGCTTATCGAGGTAAACACTCATCGTTCTTCTATCAGAATTGGAAATTACATGTTGTTAGAATATATAGTCAAGTATACTATATATAGAACTATACTTTAAGTATCGTGGGCAATGTCTTTTGACTTAAGCTCAAGAATTAAGAATCGAATCGAATCAGAATTACATAGGATCGTGTTAAGAGACTTCAGGTAGAGTACCGCGAGTAGAAATTGTACCGCTGTTAGATGATAACCCCTCGGTTGGCTTCGTAGCCTACTTCGACAGAGGAGATTTACGCCGTATGGGAGGTGCCACAATTTTCTCAGAGATTATGTAACGCCGAGATCTAGATGTTAATAAGCACCTTGTGGCCTTATAGGTCAAGTACTACGCTGGAGCGATCCACTTGGCTTAAGGAGTAGCCATGTTCGAGGTACTTCGAGCGCTTGCTATTAGTCGACAATCGCCGAGAGGTATGCGAACCTCTTCCTATCTCTTCTAGCATGATATGTGTGAACTATGTAGTACGGCAGACGATACGTGTTAATCAGGTTGACAGTTCTTAAAACATAAAGTGTTATAACGCTTTACGGGAAGTCAAGTTATAATAGCTTTACGTAGGTAAGAAAATACTTTGTGGTTTTAAAAGGTAATCGATGTGAATTATAACGCTAGCTATAATAAAGAACTTGATGTATTTCAAAAGATTTATAAATCATTTTGATGAGAGTAACACTTGGTTTTAAAGGTTTTAAAAAGAGTTATACTAGCTTTACGTGAGTTAGGTATAATGTCTTAAGAGAGGTAAAGAAAATGGTTTATCGATGTTAGAAGTTAAGAGATTTGATCTTATAAGATAAGAGACTTAACTTATTTGTTTTAATGTGGATGTTGTGTGAAACCTCATTCGTGAGTAATGAGTACTTGGTTTATTTAATGTAATAATGTTTTACCGATTTCGAAATCGTAACGCCAAAATTTATTGCACTCATCGCAAATGCTAATAAAAGAAAATGTATTAAATAATGATGAATTGTATTAAAACCAAGAGAAACCTCCATCCGCATAGAAACTAAGACGAGACAAAATGATATACATTTTCTAGACCATGGTCATTGTAATAAGAATGTTGTAAACAAGAGTAACCTACTCTCACGTGAGACATATTGTTCTAAAAAGGAATCAAGTTGATTAAGTTTATGAACTATGAAACCATTTGAAAATGAAAAGCGAGTAATCAAACTAGCAAACCGAACTTAGGAAAAGAATGTTGTTACTTGATTTTGAAAAGGAATGTGGGTTGGTCATTCAAATACTACTGTATCGTGACTTTATAAAAGTAATGGATCTCTTTAAAAGAACTTAACGATGTAGTACTGGGGTTAAAACCCGACTTTGGCATAAAATGAAAGTACTTTGAGTCAGTGAAACTTGCCTATGCTTGTCGTGTGAAACTCACTGCTTGTTGTTGTGAAACTTGCTATGCTTGCGGATGATAGCCTTGTCGCGCAAGCCGCGTATTTCGTGCTCGCTGCCTCGATAGAGGCCTGACTTGTCGAGAACTTACTGACGTACGGGCAGTGACGGAGAATTTCACGTATGTTTTCATTTTGATAATCGCCTTGTTGCTGATGTCATACGGACATGTCTACACCGACGCAGATTCCTCGGTACGCGCCACGCCTTGTTATTATTGTTGATGTCATACGGACATGTCTACACCGGCGCAAGATTCCGGTACGTGGCCACGCAGCCTTGTTATTATTGTTGATGTCATACGGACATGTCTACACCGACGCAAGATTCCGGCACGTGGCTACGCGCGTGGTTGACCACCCAAAGATATCGTTATCGAGGTTATACGGGCATGTCTACACCGGCGCAAAGATTCGGTACGCGCCACGCGCCTTGTTATTATTGTCGCATCATGGATACGTCTACACCGGCGCAAGATTCGGCACGCGCCACGATGCGAACACGATCGATGCCGCGGGCGAGACCCATAGTTATATTTGAGTGATGACTGAGGGCGCGAGTCCTCGATCGACATGATCGCTTTATGTCGCGAATCAGAGTTTGGTTTTCATACATGTCTCCCGCTTTATATAGACTAGTATGATTTCATTTACGTGATTTTACGCTTTCACATACTTGGTACCACAGATCGACTCTTCGGGGCCGCGTCATGCCGCAGTAGAGGTACATCGGCCGTGATCCTCGCCTAGGATCTCGGGCCTGCTGGGAAGCTCCGCTTCTCCGAGGCTTATCTTTTGCACGTGTTCCCGAGTCAGAGGTTCTTATACATTCGTGGTACGCGGCCCCGTCCCGCCATAGTCGTTGTAAATCTTAGAGGTCTCAGAGAACTGCAAGTGTGGTTGTAAAAGGATTAAACTGCTCGGTTTTATGATATACCAAGGCAATCGCTTTGGTTGGCCTGCTTATTTATTATATCTCTTGTTTCATGACTTATGTTTTATGTTCCGCTGATTTTCTCGACGATGTATCACCAGTGGTGCCCGGTAAGGCACCAGAACGGCCCGGTTCGGGGCGCATAAAAGTGGTATCGCAGCGCTTAATCTCTGAAAGTGCTACGCATCGCGGTTCAGTGTAGTCTTGATTATCTAAGCTGTCAGGCACCACATCTATAATCGTGAGGCTATAGGACATTTAGGATTGGTTTCATTCTTCTCATTCCGAGATCGCGGCCTAGAGTCGGTTGTAAGTCGACCCTCCGACGTGTTTCGCTTTTACCGCTATGCCTCTCGCGAAGGCAACCAGTGGCCTGAGGCAAGGCAAACGGCGGAGCCATGCTAGTGGATTCTGAGGAGTACGCAGGCGCAGCCCTGGCCAAGACTGAGGTAGTGCTTCGTGACGGCGAAGTTTTGCGACGCCGCCAAAGACCAAAGAGAGTTTAGAGCCGCAGCAGCGGGTCGCCGAGACTACAAGACTCGAGCCTCCACCCCACACCGAGCGAGACGGGTCACGCGAGACGGGCCCGCTTATCGCCGTGGTCAGGCCGATACGGCGATAGGCCGACGCAGCAGCCTAGCCCAAAGAAGACTGTAGTGCACCCGAGGCGCATACTGAGGCTACGGATTTCTTAGTCAGAGCCCGCCCGAAGTTTTACTGTCGAGGCCGAGGATGATCCGCAGGAGTTCATCCGCTACCGCAGAGGATCACGCGGGTGATCAAGGCTTCGTAGATCGAAGTCGTGACATTTGTTCGCATCACCGCGTGATACCGCAATGATCGTTTGACTCGCGAGCTTTCCCGGGAGAGCATGCCCTTCCGTACCGCTTGGGACGAAGTTTTCGGGCCTTCCTCGGCACATTTCGCCTCCACAAACGGCGAGGGCTCGGCCGGCAGATTTTTGATGTCGAGGCGTAATCCGCGCATACCGGGAGTACAATGTGGAGTTCGACTCATCGTCTTGTGATGTTCCCGCATTAGTAGCTAGTATGGAGGATCGAGTGCACCGATATGTTACAGTGGCTCACGACACCAGCGTAGAGTTGTTCGGTGTTTTCTTCACCGCACGACATTGCCCGCATTCGTGCTCATGCACTCGCGCGGCGAGCGCAGAGATCGACGCAGCGGACCGCCACAGGTTAAGGCGCCAAGACGGCCGGATATTTTGGCGACTTTCGAGGCGGACCGCCAAGAAGCAGACTAGTTATGTACTCCGCCATTGCAGAGTGGTCCTCCGCAGCCTTCTCGACCTCGATATTCAGAGCAGTCGTGGCTCCTGTGTTTCAGATGTTCGTGAGCAGGGTGTTGCCTGGGATGCACCCCTACCTCGCTGGTCGATGGTAGACCGTGATTTCGGGAGTGTCGTAGTACCAAGGGAGCTTGTTATTCTTGCGCCAACAGGCTATACGACGAGAGACCGTCCGACTGCAGGTAGCGCTGGTAGATAGCACACTTACTAGAGGCCATGCCACTTGAGGTCGCGCGAAGTTCCTAGCTTTAGGCCCTCAACCGCCTACTTCGTATATCCTTAACCATCTAGAGTTTTGTATGTTATGATAATGTATTAAGTGTTATGATCGGATAGCTTTGTGCTAAATTGTGACTTAGAAACATGCTTAGTGAAAAGTGGTAAGCCTAAAGTAGAAATGACGAACCTATATATATTACAATGAGACCTTAGATGTGCGCCGCTCGAGTACAAGTTCTGCAAGTGATCCTTGTCGGAGTGCATTTTTATGCCTAGAATGTATCGTGTGATAAGTCCTCGGTAGTGTGAAATGGAAGTGGTAGCTTATGACTGTAGGGTAAGATTGTTCCGGACGGGAAACAAGAGCGTGACGCGTAAGCAGATCGGGTCAGCTACGCTGAGGGCCAACCCGCGCCGCTTTCAAAGTGGTCACCAGTGGTCCCACCAGCGGTGGGGTCACGAGGGTGCTAGGCCCAAGTTTGTATGACCATCGATGAGTTGGTGGATATGTTCGACCGTAAGCGATCGCGAGGCCGGAACGCCTTAGAGAAGAACGGTTAGTAAGATGACCAAGCTCGAGCGTGACTCAAGGTTTTGCGAATCAAGCAATGATCAAGCGTGGTACGATACTAGAAAAGTTCGTTGTTCGAGAGCGGTACGACGAGGTAAGGTGAAAAGTGAACGGTGTGATCGCTTTTTCGAGAAACGGGCGTGCGAAAGATTATATTTTTAGACCTCGTAGGACTTTTGAGGTAAACAGAGGTGATTCCTCGCTGGCTCGATTTGGGTTTTCGCGCGCATGTTATTTTTTGCCAGCGTGGTATGTTTGGTGTCGTAAGTTTAGTAGTGAAGGCTATAATCGCGCATGCTCAGGTTGAGATTGGTAGGAACATTCGACGAATGTTTCGGCGAGGGGAGAATGTTATACCTCGTATTTCGCAGTATGTACGTAATGACGCACGAGAAAATTTGAACTTTTAATAAGGCTTGGCCGAATTATTTTTGTGCACAACACCGCTAGAGTCGCCGACTAAACGCTTTCATTAGCCAGAGGGAAAATTCCGCTATGTCATTTTTAATTTTTGCGGATTTTTCCGAGAGACGAACATTTTGGCCAACGAGGGCTTACACTTGTCACCCTCTCATTGGGGACGCGGGCGCAACAAGTGGACGACGGTTGGCTTTTGTCAAGTAGTAGGTAGGATATTTTGGTGGTAGACGGATAAGGTGCACTTGGCAAGATCTCGCCCTACACTTGCTATGCACTTGGCATGATTCGCCATTGGTCGCCTTTGCTAGACCTATAAATACCCCTCTTTGATGACTTCTTCATCCATTCCACAAAGTTTCTAAGTCTTGAAAGCCTTCCCTCTCCTGAAGTGTCTCGCCCAAACACCCCCTCCCCTTTAAGTGCCCTGGCCGAGAGTAGCATCCCCTTTGAAGTGCTAGCTGGGCACCCCCCTAGCCTAGTTGTCTCGTATAAATACCCCTTGTTGTGGTATAGAAATACTCTCCTAGTATTGTTATAATGTCCAAATACCTTGGCCCAAATACCTTGTAGTATTCCCAAGGTTACACTTATACAAGCCCAGAAAATACCATTATACTTTCCTTTAGCCTCTAAACAAAACCCTAAGGAAATCTTCACCCGTAGTTGAAGTTGTAAGTAGAAGTTGGTTAGAACTTCTGGGTTGTTCGAGCGAGTGGAGCACTCCTGAGTAGAGCTAAACCTTGCTCAGCGCGACATTTTACTCGGATAATTTTGGGCTTATCGAGGTAAACACTATCGTTCTTCTATTGTAATTGGAAATTACATGTTGTTAGAATATATAGTCAAGTATACTATATATAGAACTATACTTAAGTACCGCGGCAATGTCTTTGACTTAAGCTCAAGAATTAAGAATCGAATCAATCAGAATTACATAGGACCGTGTTACGAGACTCAGTAGTAGTACCGCGAGTAGAATTGTACCCGCTGGGTTAGATGTATAACCCCGGTTGGCTTGGCCTACCGATAGAGGAGATTTACGCCGCGCATGTGAGGTGTCGCCAATTTTCTCAGATTATGTAACGCCGAGATCTAGATGTTAATAAGCACCTTGTGGCCTTATAGGTCAAGTACTACGCATGGAGTGATCCACTTGGCTTAAGGAGTAGCCGGCGTTCGAGGTACTGAGCGCTTTGCTATTAGTCGACAATCGCCGCAGGTACGCGAACCTCTTCCTATCTCTTCTAGCATGATATGGTGAACTATGTAGTACGCAGACGCATACGTGTTAATCGTGGTTGATTGTTCTTAAAACATAAAGTGTTATAACGCTTTACGGGAAGTCGTTATAATAGCTTTACGTAGGTAAGAAAATACTTTGTGGTTTTAAAAGGTAATCATGTGAATTATAATCAAGCTAGCTATAATAAAGAATCTTGATGTATTTCAAAAGATTTATAAATCATTTTGAAGGAGAGTAACACTTGGTTTTAAAGGTTTTAAAAAGAGTTATACTAGCTTTACGGGAGTTAGGTATAATGTCTTAAGAGAGGTAAAGAAAATGGTTTATCACGTTAAGTTAAGAGACTTGATCTTATAAGATAAGAGACTTAACTTATTTGTTTTAATGTGATGTTGTGTGAAACCTCATTCATGAGTAATGAGTACTTGGTTTATTTAATGTAATAATGTTTTACCGATTTCGAAATCGTAACGCAAATTTATTGCACTCATCGCAAATGCTAATAAAAGAAAATGTATTAAATAATGATGAATTGTATTAAAACCAAGAGAAACCTCCATCCGCATAGAAACTAAGACGCAGACAAAATGATATACATTTTCTAGACCATGGTCATTGTAATAAGAATGTTGTAAACAAGAGTAACCTACTCTCACGTGAGACATATTGTTCTAAAAAGGAATCAAGTGATTAAGTTTATGAACTATGAAACCATTTGAAAATGAAAAGCTTGAGTAATCAAACTAGGCAACCGAACTTAGGAAAAGAATGTTACTTGATTTTGAAAAGGAACGGGTTGGTCATTCAAATACTACTGCATCGTGACTTTATAAAAGTAATGGATCTCTTTAAAAGAACTTAACGATGTAGTACTTTGGGGTTAAAACCCGACTTTGGCATAAAATGAAAGTACTTTGAGTCAGGTGAAACTCCATGCTTGTTGTCGTGAAACTATTCGCTTGTTGTCGCGGAAACTTGCCTCGCTTGCTTGTGATGATAGCCTTTGTCGTGCAAGCGTGGTATTTCGTTGCTCCGCCTCGACAGTAGGCCATTGACTTGTCGAGAACTTACTGACGTGGCCGGCAAGACGGAGAATTTCACGTATGTTTTCATTTTGATAATCGCCTTGTTGTTGATGTCATACGGACATGTCTACACCGGCGCAAGATTCGGTACGTGGCCACGCGCCTTGTTATTATTGTTGATGTCATACGGACATGTCTACACCGACGCAAAGATTCGGTACGTGGCCACGCACTTTGTTATTATTGCTGATGTCATACGGACATGTCTACACCGACGCAAAGATTCCGGCACGTGGCTACGCGGCAGGTCGACCACCCAAAGATATCATATCGAGGTTACACGGGCATGCCTACACCGGCGCAAGATTCCGGTACGCGCCACGCGCCTTGTTATTATTGTCGCATCACGACACGTCTACACCGATGCAAGATTCGGCACGCGCCACGACGCGAACACGATCGATGCTGGGCGCGAGACCCATAGTTATATTTGAGCGATGACTGAGGCGCGAGTCCTCGATCGACATGACCGCTTATGTCGCGAATCAGAGTTTGGTTTTCATACATGTCTCGCTTATATAGACTAGTATGATTTCATTTACGATTTTACGCTTCACATACTGTACTTGCATCGACCTCCTTCGGCCGCGCTCACGCCGCAGTAGAGGTACATCGGCCGTGATCCTCGCCTAGATCTCGCCAAGTTGGGAAGCTCCGCTTTCTCCGAGGCTTATCTTTGCATGTGTTCGAGTCAGGTTCTTATACATCTGTGGTACGGCCTCGCCCCGCCATAGTCGCCAGAAATCTTAGGTCTCAGAATCTGCAAGGTGGTTGTAAAAGGATTAAACTGTCGTTTTATGATATACCAAGGCAAATCGCTGGTTGGCCTGCTTATTTATTATATCTCTTGTTTCATGACTTATGTTTTATGTTCCGCTGATTTTCTCCGACGATGTATCACCAGTGGTGCCCGGTAAGGCACCAAGAACGCCCGTTCGGCGCATAAAGATGGGCGCTGTCGCTCAGATGGACGAGACGCAGATGACGCCAGATGAGCGCTGTCGCCTTGTATGACGACGAAATGACGCCAGATGAGCGCTGTCGCTCAGATGGACGAGACGCAAATGACACCTTATACGAGCGCTGTCGCCTGGACGACGATGCAAATGACGCCAGATGGGCGCTCGCTCAGATGGATTAGATGCAAATGACGCCAGTATGGGCGTTGTCCTTGTTTGAACGATGCAATGACGCCAGACGGGCGCGGTCGCCTTGTAAACGCAGATGACGCCAGATGGGCGTTATCGCTCTTGTATGGACGAATGCAGATGACGCCAGGCGGGCGGTCGCCTTGTATGGAAGAGACGCAGATGGCCTTGTATGGGCGCTGTCGCCTTGTGGACGAAATAAAATGACGCCAGGTGGACGCTATCGCCTCAGATGGACGAATGCAAATGACGCCGCGCGGGCGTTATAGTCTCAGATGGACGAAATGCAATGATGCCAGATGGGCGCTGTCCTTGTATGGCCGAATGCAGATGACGCCAGTACGGGCGTTATCGCTTCATGGACGATGCAATGACGCTAGGATGGGCGCTGTCGCTTTATGGACGAATGCAATGACGCCAGATGGGCGCGGTTACCTTTATGGACGATGCAAATGACGCCAGTACGGGCGCGGTCGCTCAGATGGACGACGCAGATGACGCCAGATGGGCGCGGTCGCTCAGATGGACGACGCAAATGACGCCAGATGAGCGCTGTCGCTTGCGGACGCGATGCAAATGACACCAGATGCAGCGCGCTCGCCTTGTATGGACGATGCAAATGACGCCTTGTACGGGCGGTCGCTCAGATGGAAGAGACGCAGATAAGCCTTCAGGCGCGGTCGCTTGTACGGACGAATGCAAATGACGCCAGATGGACGGGCGCTGCCTTGTATGGATGAAATGCAAATGGCGCCTTTGTATGAGCGCTCGCTCAGATGGACGACGCAATGACGCCAGATGGGCGCTGTCGCCTCAGATGGACGAAATTCGATGACGCCAGATGGGCGAGACGCAAATGACGCCTCAGATGGGCGTTTGTCGCCTTGTATGGACGATGCAATGACGCTTTACGGGTTGTCGCTTGTATGGACGATGCAAATGACGCCAGTACGGGCGCTTGTCGCTTGTATGGACGATGCAAATGACGCTTTGTACGGGCGCGGTCGCCTTGTACGGATTTAGATACGATGACGCCAGGATGGGCGTTGCCTTTGTATGGACGAATGCAGATGACGCCAGATGGGCGTTATCGCCTTGTATGGACGAATACGATGACGCCAGTATGGGCGCTGTCGCCTTGTATGGAAGAGACGCAGATGACGCTTGTACGAGCGCGGTCGCTCAGATGACGAAATGCAATGACGCCATGGGCGTTATCGCTCAGATGATTTAAATGCAAATGACGCCAGATGGGCGCGATCGCTCAGATGGACGAATGCAATGACGCCAGTATGGGCGTTGTCTTCAGATGGACGAAATGCAGATGACGCCAGTACTGGCGTTGTCGCCTCAGATGGATTTAGACGCAAATGACGCCAGATGGGCGTTTGTCGCCGTACGACGCAGACGCAAATGACGCTCAGATGGCGCGCTGGTGCCTTGATTTAGACGCAATGACGCCAGATGGCGCTGGCTTTGTTTGACGATGCAATGACGCCAGATGGGCGCGTCGCCTTGTATGGACGAAATGCAAATGACGCTTTACGGGAGTTGTCGCTCAGATGGACGAATGCAGATGACGCCAGATGGGCGTCGCTGTATGGACGACGCAATGACGCGCCAGATGGGCGCGGTCGCTTTACGGACGAATGCAAATGACGCCTTGTACGGGCGCGGTCGCCTTGTACGGACGAGATGCAACGACGCCAGTACGGGCGCTGTCGCTTTCATGGACGAGACGCATGACGCCAGATGCGTTGTCGCTCAGATGATTTAGACGCAATGACGCTTTGTATGAAGCGGTCGCCTTGTATGGACGATGCAATGACGCCAGATGGGCGCGGTCGCTCAGATGGACGATGCAAATGACGCCTTTGTACGGGCGTTGTCGCCTTATATGAAGAGATGCAATGACGCTTGTACGGGCATTGCCGCCTTGTTTGGACGATGCAGATGACGCCTTGTACGGGCGCTTGTCGCTCAGACGAAACGCAGATGACGCCAGATGGGCGTTATCGCTTTGTATGGACGAATACGATGACGCCAGATGGGCGCTGTCGCTGTATGGAAGACGCAGATGACGCCAGTATGGCGCGGTCGCCTTGTATGGACGACGCAAATGACGCCAGATGGGCGTTGTCGCCTTGTATGGACGAAATGCAAATGACGCCAGATGGGCGCGGTCGCTCAGATGGACGAGATGCAATGACGCCAGATGAGCGCTGTTGTCACGACCACCGCTGATCGCGATCGTGCCTACCGGGCACCCTACAAACATCGAGATAATCACGAACATACATGAAACTTATAAATAAAACAACGGCAAACAACAGTCACCGATATACCTTCCGACGCATACATAAACGGCATTGCTTCCTTTCTTTACAAATGCACTCCACAATACGTGACTACGCACTTAAGAATTATAATCGTATGGACAGGCCCCGCCATACCCCAATATACATAGCTGACAACTCCTAACATCTGAGCCATCTAAAAATGCCAACCAGATCCTAAGCTCATGATCCACATCAGGTACCTAAACTCGCGACATGAACGCAGCTTCAAGGGTCAAGACAACAAAAATTTAATATGGAATGTAAATAATGTGCAAGAATCAAATCATAATCAGATAAAAGAATGCCATTTTTAACTCCCGAAATCACTCAGATATTAACTGCTCCATTCCTTCTTTCCATAAGATTTAACATCATATTCTTACATACATACTTAAGAGGTTAATCAAGTTTTTCCACATAACTTACTTATCTTACATAACATAATCCGCCCATTCATGGGACACGTGCATCGATGAATCATGTGACATAATCCGCCCGCCGCGGCCTGCATCGTGGAATCATGTAGCATAATCCGCCCGCCTGGAGCTTCGGTCGGCACTGTGGAATCATGTAGCATAATCCGCCCGCCGCGAGCTCTGCATCGTGGAAATCACGAGCATAATCCGCCCGCGCGAGCTCGCAACCGTGACGTAACCCGCCTATGTAGTGTTATACCTCAGATTTCAGTACGCACGTAAGGGAATACGTACAAAAGTCTAGCCTTAAAGTTTAGGCAAAACGCTTTTTTGGGCACAACTCACAAAACGAATAGTTTTCCGACTAAACGCTTCCAGCCTTTCGTAGGTAAATTCCGCCATGCCATTTCTAATTTTTGGATTTTTCCGAGAGACGAAACATTTTGGATCAACGGAGGGCGACACTTGTCACCCTCCAATTGATGGATTTGAAATCGCCCATTTGGACGATTTCTATGCGAACACGTTGCGCTCAGGCACAAGTCAAGGGTTGGTAGGATATTTGTGTATAGTTAATCCTCACCCTACACTTGCCTTGTGTCACGACCCAAACCCGGGCCCGTGACTGGTGCCTTACCCCGGGCACCCTAGTGACACAACATCAGAGTAATCAGCGGAACATAAAACACATACATGAAACAAGTGAAGTACAAAACAAACTGAGGAAAGTTTGCCTTTCTAAGATATATAAATAACCACTTTTACAAAAGACCGCTTTAATCCTTTACAAACCCCGCCCACAACAAAGATTTCTGCACTTAAGAAATGATACGACAACGACGACAGGCCTTCGCCATACCCCGAATGTAAGCACTTACAACAACAGGACTATACCAAGATAAGCCTCCGAGAAACGGAGCTTCCCAAAAGCGAATCAGACCCTAAGAGCGAGGATCAACGATCGTGTACCTTACTCGCGCAGATGAACGCAGCCTCGGCGAGGTCAAGATAACAGTACCGAGTATGTGAAACTGAAAATACCATCAGAAATGAAATCATAGCAATCATATAAAGCAGAGACACGATGATAACCAAACTACGCTAACAAAGCAAATATGCCAAGTCGTGACTCACGCCTCAAGTCATCACTCAAGTATAACAATGGGTCTCGTGCCCACAACATCAATCATGCCCGTGGAATACCTTCCTCACCGCTTGGCAATTTATGATATAAAAACACCAAGGAACACACATGAACACCGTGTCCCACTGTGTCATAATAAAATCAGACGGTAAGTAAGGCATAGCCGACTACTAAAACCCACGCATCACAAGGTCATGAATCAGATTATAAGATCTCGCTTCATCACATGATCAAAGCCGCCACTTGCCCGCAGATCAATGTACGCTAACCTCGAACCCCGCAGCCCGCATAGGCCAATCTCATCGCCCGCATGAGGTATTCCCCGCATCGAGGGTAGCTACTCCCGATCGCCCCGACTTCGCAGACGCATGGCCACATGGACCGCATGCCCATAAAGGACGATACTAACTCCGAACTCGAGTTCCGCATAGCCCCGACTGCATTGAGGTATTCTCGAATCATGTGTCCATCGACCGCCGAAGCCTACCCCGTGACGGAGGGCGCTAACCCCTAATCATCTCAAGAGACGAATGCCACAATACTATCATAACGACCGATAGTTAATAAGCACAATCAAGGGAAACCCTTTACACAAACATCACAAGATACTAACACTGTGAGTATCCTAACACGCTTACTTATCAAAGCAACAAGAAAGTATTACAAGGCTATCACAAACCAATACAATCTGTTGTTCACACAAGGTACTTTCTACTATATGATTAACAAGATCGTTTTATCCCCAAAGCACTTCATACATTAACTCTTTAAAAGATACGCTACTTTCACAAAAGTCACACACAATTCGTAGTATATAAAAATAGAGGATTATCTTTTAAAGTAAATCAATTACTTTTCTTTGTAAAATCAAGAGCAACATTCTTTCCAATGTTCAAGTTTCTCGCTTTCGAAAGGGTTTCGTAGTTCATAGTATTAATCACTTAAGAATATCATTCTCTTTAAGCCATCCGAGAAACATAAGCCTTATATGTGAGTAGATATTCTTTTATATAAATCTTATTACAGCCTATGATCTAGAAATATCATGTTGTCTCATCTTAGCTTCTATGCAGATGGAAGTTTCTACGGGTTTTAATAATACTTAATTATTCAAAACATTTCCTTTTATTAACGTCGCAGTTGGTTTGTCGATACACATTCCGATTCAAATCAAGAAACATTCTTAAGCCGCTATACCTAACTTCCCATAAAGCTAGTAGAACTCTTAAGTTTTCAAAACCAAATATTACTTCTTCTTTCAAAATGATTCAAAATCTTTGAAATACTTCAAGTTCTTTATTAACACATAACAAGCCGCTTATAGTTCAAATCGCCACCTTTTAAATACCACATGTATTTTCTAACCAACATAAAGTCGTATAACCGACTTCCCATAAAGCCGTTATAACACTTTATGTTTTAAACCAATCAAATACATTTAACACATGTACGCTTCACCGACTACATAGTTCACACATATCATGCTGTAAGAGATACGAAGAGGTTCACATACCTCGCGACGAGCATCGACTAACAGCAAAACGCCCAAGTACTTCCAACCGCCGGCTACTCCAAGCCAGATCGCGCCACACGTAGTACTTCAACCTATAAGGCCACAAGGCGCTTATTAATATTTAGATCCCTTCAGAACATTCTACGTAAAATCGCAAAGACCTCCCGCAACAACAGAAATCTCATCCTTTATCGAGGCGCCATCAAGCCAACCAGGGGTTATGCATCTAACCCTAACGGGTACAATTCTACTCCACTACTACTACACAAGTCCACCGTAATACAACCCATGTAATTACAACAAGATTCTTCTTTAAAATTGTGCTTAAGTCGCAAAGACATTGCCAAGTATTATTCAGCTTAAGTCAAAAGACATTGCCGATAACTATGTTCAGTTCTATATATAGTATACTTCAACTATATATTCTACAATATGTAATTTCCAATTACAATAGAGGGACAAGATATTTACCTCGATAAGCCCATAATTATCCGAGTTTAATGTCGATCCCGCAATCGCTTAGCTCCAACTCCGAGCGCCCAACTCCGCTCTAAACTACCCTTAGAAGTTCTAACCAACTTCTACACAATACTCCAACCGACTATGGAGATTTCCTGTGGTTTCGGCTTTGTGACCGACGGAAGTATAATAGTATTTCTGGCTTTTCAGATAGGTATATCCTTAGAATACAACAAGGTATACTACTAAGGTAATTGGGCATTATAACAATACTTTGAGAGTATTTCTACCAAGAGTGGGTATTATACTAAAACAACTAGGCAGTGGGGTACCCTACCACCACACTACTAGGAGGGGGAGAGAGGGCTCTCGCCATGTGGCCTTTCAAAGCGGGGAGGGCTTTGACGAGAGTCAACAAGAGGAGAGTGAGGATTTTAACACTTAGGATTATTTAGGAACGGGATGAATAAGTCTTCAAAGGGACGGGTATTTATAGCCGCAAGGCCAACCAATGGCCAAGATCGAGCCAAGTGCCACACAAGTGTAAGGCCAAGATTCGGGCACGTGTACATAGCCAACTTGCACACAAAATATCCTACCTACTACTTGACAAAACTCACCCAATTCGCCCCATGCTTTATCAGCCACTCCCACCAACAGAGGGTGACAAGTGTCGCCTCTCGCTGGTCCAAAATGTTTCGCCTCTAAAAATCCGCAAAAATTAGAAATGACATAGCCGGAAATTCCCTACGAAAGAAAGCGCGGAAAACGCTTCAAAAAACGACTCTAACCGTGTTATGCACAAATAAAATTCGCCAAGCACTTTAAGGCACAAACTTTTCTACGCACGCCCGCTGCACATACTGGAAATACTGTATAACACCTTGCACTTGTCTTAATTCGCCATTGGTCGCCACTTGACCTATAAATACTCTTAGAGATGAAGAGTTCTTCATCCACAAATTACTTTCCAAGTCTTGAAAATCCTCCCTTCTCCTTGTTAGCCATTTCGCCAAGCCCTCTTCCCTCTAGCCTAAGCCGACTTGGCCGAGGCTTCTCCCCTAGCCTAGCCTAAATCTACCTCCCTTGGTAGAAAAGTTGCTTCTTGTATTGTTATAATGCCCAAAATACCAGCCCAAATACCTTAGTACTTAGTGTTGTGAAGAACTTCTAAGGCTCTCGAGCATACAACTTGGTGAGCAAAACCTGCTCAGCCGACTTTTCTAGATATTATCAGCTTACCGAGGTAACTAATCCTAACCCTCTTTGAATTAGAGAATACATAATCGTAGTAGTATAAGAATAAGTATTAAATACTTAGAAGAATATCAGTATCATTGAATCAACTGCTACTACAGCAGAAGTGGTTTAAAAGAAGAATAATCAACTGCATTTACATAGACTATTTTCACAAGACTTATATAGCTCACCGGCAGGGAAGTGCTGCCCGACTTTCCGTAATCGTGAACCTCTGCTTAGAATGACCTTCGTGAGTAGTCTTTGATAGATATCCGTGACTATTATAGTCGATCATACGCGATATATTCAACTCAAGTGTGGTTTTCACTATGCATGTGATTCTTCCTAAAGCATGATATTTTACAATATATATAACTACGCAATGCCTCACGCTTAAGCCTAATAACACTTACAGAATGCCTCACTACTTAAGCTCGACAACACTTACTATGAATGCCTCACTACTTAAGCCCGAATAATAAAGATCTGAAAGCATTTCAAAAGAATATCAATCATTTTTAAAGAGAACTAATTGGTTTTAAACGAGCTAAGAGTTATACTAGCCTTACGGGAAGTTAAGTATAACCACTTAAGATTGATAAAAGAAACAATTTGCCTACGTGTTTATAATGCACTTATATCAATCGTGAAAAGAATAATAAGCATGGTTTGATAAGGTTATACGATGACTATGCATGTTAAGTGTCTTGTAACGCTTGTGAAAGAGATTTTGTTGTGCTTATCTTGTTTAACGATGTTCGTTAGTGTAGCATCACTCACCTCTTGACATATTACGGGGTTGTCGTCCGACGCTGGTATACTCAAAGCGTCCGGGGACCATGATTCGAGAATACCTCACGCTGGTCCAAGGGACCTACGCGAGCTACGGAGTTCCGTGTTAGTGGCGGGTTATACCACGCGGCCATGTGGCCATGCGACGACGAGTCCAGATTTACGCGACGCCGAGTAGCCACCGACGCGGGTTACGTACCCATGCGCCTACGTGATTGGCCCACGCGACTACGGAGTCCGTGATTAGGCTCAGATGGTGATACACGCAATTGCCCTCGCTGATCATTCGCTCTAGAAAAGACCGCTAGCTTACCTATCACGCCTCATTGCGGATGCTGCACTATGCGCGGCTTCTCGTTGTTTCACATACTTGCAAAACTGCTTTCAAAATGATATGTTTCATTTAAGTATTTTACAAGTTTCATATACTTAGTACCGCAGATCGACTTCTTTCTGGCCGCTCATGCCGCAGTAAGGGCAAGCGTGCTAGATCCACATTCTAGATCTCTACGCTGGCTCTGAGCTCCATCTTTCCTGAGGCTCTACTGGGTATGATCTCCTCAGAGATAGTTTTGTATGGCCAGTGGTATGGCGGCCCGTCCCGCCATAGTTGTATATTTCAGAGGTCTGTAGTCAGTCATGTTGTAAGGTTTGATGTAATCACAAACCATGTTTATTTATATATATGCCGAAGGCGATGTTTTCTCACATAAACCAGGTCTTATTTTATAAACTGTTTCATGTCTTGCTTTATATTTCCGCCGACACTGATGTATGACTACTGGGTGCCTTAGAAGACACTAATACGCCTAACGGCCATGACAAAAGTGGTATCGCAGCGCTTAATCCTGAAAGTTGTCTACAGATCGTATCTAGAAGTCTTGATTATCTGCGTGTTGTGCACCACACCAATAATCGTGAGGCTATAAGATATTTAGGATTGGTTTCATTCTTCTCATTCCGAGATCGCGCTTTAGAGTCCGTTATAGTCGACCTCTAACGATTCCTTCCCCGTAATGCTTATGCCTCCACGTAAGGCAACCCGGCCTGTATGGCAATGCACCGGCGGAGCGCTAGCAGACACCCAGAGTCACGAGGGCCTGTGCCCGCCTATACCAGAGACGGCGAAGTTCTATGACGCCGCCGCCCAAAGAGACTGGACCACACCTCCCGTCCCACACAAGCGAGGAGTTAGGTACAAGGAAATGGCCCAGCCTTTGGCCAAAGTTGTGGCCCGACATGAGGAGAGATCGACGCGCCTGGCCCAGCTCACCCAGCCGCATCTGGTACACCCGAGGCGATAGCTGAGGCTACGAGATTTCGAGTCAGAGACCGCCGAGTTTTACTGGTCGAGGCCGAGGATGATCCGCAGGAGTTCATCCGCCGCCTTCAGAGGATCACGAGGGTGATCAAGGCCTCGAGACAGAGTCCAGGACTGGTTCGACGCCGCGTGGATACCGCAATGATTGGTTTGATTCACGAGTTATCCCGGAGAGCACGCGCCCCCCAGCCTTGGGATGAGTTCTCGAGGCTTTCTCACTACTTTTGCCTCCACAGATGGCGAGGCGGCCGATAGATTTTTACATCGAGGCAGAGGACGACCGCCGTGAGTACAATGTCGAAGTTTGATTCATTGGCTCGACATGTGTCACGCACTCCATTCCGGCCCGTGGATCGTGCCTTACCGGCACCCAAGTAGTCATACATCGTAGTAATCGAAACATAAAGCAAGACATAAAATAGTTTATAAAACAAGACACGATTTTGTGAGAAAACACGCTTTCTAAGATATATAAATATAATCATGTTTTAGCAAGCAACCATAATCGCATAAATACGACTACGCACTTAAGGAAATATACTATGGCGGACAGTGGTCCCGCCATACCTCGATCAGATAAAAACTATCTACAACAGGAGATCATACCAAAAGTAGAGCCTCCAAGAGACGGAGCTCGACACCAACGCAGAGATCCTAAGGACGCGGATCTAGCACTGCTGCTTACCGCGGATGAACGCAGCCTCAAGCGAGGTCAAGACAACAGTACTAAGTATGCGAAATCAAAGTACTTAAATGAAAACATATCATTTTAGTTAAAACCGCCATAAATATGTATGAAACAACCAAAGAAACCGCACGTAGGTCACATCATAAACAAGATCAACAATAGTAATCAGACAGGTCTTGTCTAGGCGGCGATGATCGAAACAGGCCACTCGCCCATATCATCATTCTCGCAAGCCTAACTCGACTCCTGAGTCCGCATAGGCCACTCACACGGGCCCGCATGAGGTGTAACCCCGCATCGGTAGCTACTCGCATCGCCCCGACTCGCCGTCCGCACGCCACACATCGCATGAGGCATAACCCCGCATACTAACCTGAACTCTCAGAGCTCGCATAGGCCCTCGACCCGCATGAGGTATTCTCGATCACGGTCCTGCATCACCGAAGCCTACCCCGTGACGGAGGCGCTTTAACCCCAGATCATCTCAAGAGAGCGATAAGATACTAACATAACAACTTATCTTTAAGTAACATAAGCACAACAAGGATACTCACCTATACAAACGTTACAAGATACTAACACACATAAGATCATATCATGTCTACTTATCAAACCATCTTATTATTCTTTTCACAATATAAGTCCATATAACACATAGGCAAACTTGTTTTTTATCAATCTTAAGTGGTTATACTTACTTCCCATAAAGCTAGTATAACTCTTAAGCTTCGCTTCAAAAATCAATTAGTTCTCTTCGCTTAATAAACGGTTCAAGAGTCCTTTGAAATGTTTTCGCTTCTTATTATTCGCTTAAGCCAGGCATTGCCAGACGATTATTCAAAGCTTAAGCCAGGCATCACTGCAAGTATTATTCGCTTTAACACATGTACGCTCACCGCATTTATATACATATTGTAAAATATCATGCTTTAGGAAGAATCACATACCTTCTACAAATCCACCCGCCAAGTCGAGTATGTCAGCAGAGAATCAATTTATAATAGTCACAGATATCTATCAAAGTCTAGACTATTCTCAGGTCATTCTAAACAGAGGGTCCTCAATTCTACTGAAAGTCTGGGCAGACAACCCTACCCGAGCTATATAAGTTCATCAGAAAACACCTATGTAAGTACAGTCTCAGATATTCTTCTTTATACCCTTCTAAGGTGTTACGCTCAATTCTATTCCTTAACAACCTTCTAAGTATTTATACTTATTCTTATATTACAACAAGATATATATTCTAATTCAAAAGAGGGTTAGGATTAGTTACCCTGCAGCCCAATAATATCCTAGAAAAGTCACTGAGCAAGGTTTTGCTCCTAAGTTGTATGCTCCAAGAAAACCTTAGAAGTTCTTCACAACTTCTTCTAAGTACTAAGGTATTTGGGCTAGGGTATTTTGTGCATTATAACAAAACAAGAAGGCAACCTTTCTACCAAGGGGGTAGGTTTCGCCAGCTAAGGGTAGCCTCGCCAAGCTTCAAGGAGGGGGTGGTGGACGAAACAACAAGAGGGGAGAGGGAGGATTTGAGACTTAGATAGATCGCTTCAATTTAGATGAAATAACTCTTCAACAAGGGGTATTTATAGGTCAAGACATGGCCAACCAATGGCCAAGATTATGCCAAGTGCAAGGCAAGTGTAGGCGAGGATTTAGGCAAGTTGTCCTTGGCCAACTTGCACACAAAATATCTATCCAACTTTACGACAAGGCTTGGCATTCCAATCGCCCTATTGCCGCGATAGTCCACCAACGGGTGGAAAGTGTCGCCTCTCATTGGTCCAAAGTGTTACGCCTCTAAAAATCCGCAAAATAAGAAATGACATAGCCGGATTTTATCCTATGAAAGCCGTGGAAACGCTTCGCCTGAAAACCGCTCACGGCGAGTCAGGCCTAAAAATCGCCCAAGGCCTAACTTTAAGACTAAAACTTTTGACGTATTCCTTTACGCATATACTCCGAAATACGGTATAACATTCTCCTTCTTAGAAACATTCGCCCCGAATGTTCCTTCCCAAGACAGATAACGCTAAGGTTCTTCAAAACTTAAACAGCTTGCAAAAGCCACACACGCCATAAACAACACTTAGGCATAAACGATAACGAAGATTTATAAGTAGGAAAGTGAATTACCCGGAGGGGCGGAACAGCGAGGATACTTCGCCTCATGTCCTCCTGGCTTCCCACGCCATCTCCTCCTCGAGCCTGCTCCGCCACAAGATTTTGACTAAGCCACGCCCTTCGTCCGCAGACGCTTAACTCGACGATCGACATCGCGCATGGAATCTCTCATACGATAACCCCTGGCCACCGACATCGCCAATCTGATGTACCTAGATGGATCCCCGATACATCTCTCAAAGATAGAAACGTGAAACATCGACGCACCGCCTCCGTGACGGACGGCAGACTCCAACTCATAGGCAACCTTGCCTACCTCGCGACAACTAAACGCCCAACGTACTGGCCGAAGCTTCTTCTTCCCGAATCTCATCACACCCTTCATGGGTGACACCTTTAGGAAAACCTAATCATCAATCGCAGAACCTGATGTCGACGACGATGATCCGTGATACGATTTCGCCGACTCGAGTAATAGCCGCCTTGATAAGCTTCACCTTATCCATCGCCGCCGCACCAAATCTGGTCCCACTAGCCGCACTCTCGCCCACCTCAACCAACCTATAGGCGACCGCACTTCTCCCATACAAGGCCTCATAAGGCGCCATCTCAATACCGGAGCAGTAGCTATTATTATACGCGAACTCAACCAGAGGCAAATGATCCTCCCAACTACCATCGGTCAATAACACAAAGCTCGCAGATATCCTCAAGCAGTCCGATAGTGCGCTCGCCTCGTCTGCTCGCGGATGAAATGCAAGACTGTGCTCACCAAGGCCCCTAAACTCCTCGAAGCGACTCTCCGTAAGCCGCCAGAACCGGGCTCTCGTCTGATATGATCGGGCAGGACTCCACGCACCGACGATCTCTGATGTAAAGTCCGCATAATCTCACCAAAAGTCGCCCCGACGGAAGAAAGTGGGCTGATTTCACACCGACGATATAACCCAAATAGAATCATGTCTCTCCGAGCGCAGGTAATCCCGTGACGTCCATGTTGACACCTCCCACTTCCGTGCTCGGATCTCTATCGTCAGAATAAACCACCGTGTCTCCGTGCTCTACCTTTACTCGCCGACAACACGCACCGAGCTACGAACTCGCAACGCCCTCTTCAAGCCATCCCACCAATACACGCATCTAAGGGCGTCGCGGTACATCTTGGTCGACTCGACGGATAGAGTAACGCGCTACGCGGCTTCCCAAGAACTCACAAGTCCTCAAACATCCGAACACACAACCGCTTCTCAAACCTTAGCACCCCATCGTGCTACTCAAAAGGACCTTGCCTCACGTAAGAGTCAGATCACGATATCGAATCAAAGCCGATCTCGAATCGCCGCTTCTTCACCTCCTCAACGACGGAAGACTTGAACCTCACGAACTCTAACCCCATTGCTATCGTAATCAATCAAACGGACACCAAGGCTTGCTAATCGTGCAAATCACGCAACCATGTCCTCCTCTCTAGCCGCACATCCGATAGGCTCCCATCGACCTACGACAAGAGCATCCGCCACAACATCGCCTTCCCGTGGTACAGATATCAACATCGAATCCTTAAGCAACCCAACCACCGCCTCGCCGTAAGTTCACCCTCCGCCGAAGATATACCGAGGCTCTTGTGGTCCGTAAAATATCCACGCCAACCCCATACAAATAAGGCCTCCAGATCTTCAAAGCGAATCACTACCGCTAACTCCAAATCACGCGGGTAGTTCCTCTCGTGTTTCTTCAACTGCCGACGCATATGCTATAACTCGCCACGCCGCATCAACACACATCCCAACCCGATGCCCGACGATCACAATACACGACATAACCATCCGACCTCCGAAGAGTAAGAACGGGGCTGCCGCCTTCTTTCAAGAATCGAAACCCCGCCACAAGCATCACCATCAAACTTGGCGCTTCGAAGTCACCTAGTCAATGGTGCAGATAGAAGCAAACTTCTCCACGAACCGATAATACTCGCAAGGCCCGTAAATCGCGAACCTTCGCTGAGTAAGAGTTCAGGCCAAGTCCTCGATCGCTTCGATTCGTCAGACAACTCGAACGCCATCACCCATAATATGCCCAAGAAACGCCATCAAGTCAACCAAAACTCACATTTGGAAAACTTGGCGCATAAATCACTGGTCCCGAGAATCACAAGATAGCCTCAAATGCTCCGCACGCTCTCGCCTGAGCGAGAATAAAACCAAGATATCATCAATGAACACTATCACAAACGTGTCCAAAAATGGTTTGAACACTCGGTTCATCAAATCCATGAATACCACGAGCATCGTCAACCCAAAAGACATGACTTCAACTCATAATGCCCGCATCGTCCGAATGCACCCCAGGGACATCCACCTCTCGACTCGCACTGATGATAGCCCGATCGCAGATCAATCTTGAGAAACATCTCGCACTCGCAATCCGGTCGAACAAATCATCAATCCCGGGCGGGTATTCGTTTAATGGTCACCTTGTTCACCGTCAGAATCAACACACATGCGCAGCTGCCCCGCCCTTCTTCTTCACGAACAATACCGCGCTTCAGTGAGAAACACCGGGCCTAATGAAGCCCTTCTCTAGCAAATCCCTGCCGATCCTTCACTTCTCTCAACTCGGCGCCATTCTCAGATGGCGGAATGGAAATAGGCCGAGTATCCGCAACACATCTATACAAAACTCGATCTCCTCTCGTGAGGGATACCCGAGGTCATCCGAAACACGCCCGGGAACTCACGACCATCGAATCGACGGAAAATCGCACCTCACTTCAGATCAAACACCCGAACGAGATGGTTGATATACCCTTCTCGCACCATCTTCCTAGCCTTGAGGTAGGAAATAAACCTACCCTACGATACCGTGCTCTCCCACTCAACAACCTACCTCAGAAACCGAACCGCATTACTTTCTCTCATAGCCTACATTGGCATAGCAAGAGGCTAGCCAATCCATCCCCATAATCACATCAAAGTCAAACATCTCCAACTCTATCAAGTCGCTAGGGTCCGACGATCAGAATGGTCACAGACAAGCCCTATATACCCGCCGAGCTACCACCGAATCACCCATCGCGTAGCTACCTCGAAGTGGTTCATGGACTCTGCTCTATCCCTATCCTACTAGCAACAAGGGAGATATATAGGACAGAGTAGAACCCGATCTATCAAAGCATACACATCAAACCTAAACCGATAAGGTACCCGTGACGACATCAGCGAGGCCTCCGATCCCGCTGGCCAGACAAAGCATAAACGCGCTCGAGGACCGCTAGAATCGACTCGAGCCACGACCTCGCCGCGACTACGACCCATGAGCACCTCGCCCCGGCGAGTAATCAGAGGAGATGATGGCGCAATGTAACTCGATGGCCGAGCCCTACCACCGCCACGCTTCGGCCGACAAGCCGCAGTGACTTCGCCGCCACAATCGTAATAAGATCCAAAAGTAGTACCACACTTCCCGTAATGGGATCTACCGACGCCACACCGGGTGGTCCCGATCGCCAGCACTCTCGCTACCCTCGACGCTCAAGCCCCGGGCCCCGGTCCGCCAAAATCGCGGCCAGGCCGAGGACTTGCAGAGTGCTCAGGCCGGGCCGTGGTGCGACCCAGATCGCCGCCGAGGCCGCCACCACGAGCAACCACCGTAAGACCCTCCCGCCCCGCCTTCTTCTCGCCGCCGTCGCCCACTCGCCGACCTCGCGCCTCGCATCCAAGGGCGTGAGCTCGCATGCGTAATGTCCATACCCTGGCCGAGAGAAACCCCGCATATGACTCCGCCATATAGTCGTTTCAGCCCTGACATAGCTGCACCCTATCCTCCATATTCGCTACCAATGCCGGGACATATCGAGCCAATGAATCAAACTCGACATCAGACTCCCGACAAAGGCCCTCTCTCTCGCCTCGCAGTAAAATCTATCACCGCGCCTCCTCATCCGCGAGGCAAGAAGAGAGCGAGGAAAGCCTCCGAGAACTCATCCTGCAGCTGGGACGCGCGGTTTCCCGATAACTCCCATGAATCAAACCAATCGATCGCAGATCACGCACTTATGTGAACCAAAGATCACGCACTGGCCTCCGACGCTCGATCACTCTCAAAATCCTTCAAGCCGACGGATGAACTCGCGATCATCCTCCGCCACCCATAAAACTCCAAGCTACCAAGAAGTCTCAGAGCCTCAAACTCTCGCCAGTGAACAACGGGCGCGACCGCATCGAGCTGAACTGAATCGCCGTGATCCAGCCTTCTCTCGACGGGCCACAACTTTAGCCAAAAGCCGGGCCATCTCTCAGAGCCCTAACCTCCGCCCCAGCCGCGGGACGAGGCGCGGTACCGTGGTCCGTGGCTGGGCCGGGCGGCGCTAGAACTCGCCGCCTCGTATAGACTGGCCTCGAGCCTCGTGACTGGGTGTCTCGCAGCCTCCTACGCTTTGCCCTTCTCGGGCCCGGTTGCCTTTACGTGAGGCATAATCACAGAAAGGAATACGTTAGAGGGTCCAACCTATAACACACTCTAAAGCACGATCTCGTAATGAGAAGAATGGAAACTAACTTAAATATCCTATAGCCTCCTCGACATTGGCGTGGTGCACAACACACCGATAATCAAGACTTACTAGATACGGCTCAGAGACACTTTCCGAGGATTAATCGCTCGATACCACTTTGTCACGCACTCCATTCCGGCCCGTGGATCGTGCCTTACCGGCACCCAAGTAGTCATACATCGAGTAATCGGAAACATAAAGCAAGACATAAAATAGTTTATAAAACAAGACATGATTTTATGAGAAAACATCGCTTTCTAAGATATATAAATATAATCATGTTTTAGCAAGCATAACCTATTAATCGCATAACATGACTACGCACTTAAGGAAATATACCACTATGGCGACAGTGGCCTCGCCATACCCCGATCATAAAAACTATCTACAACAGGAGATCATACCAAAAGTAGAGCCTCCTAGAGATGGAGCTCCCGACACCAACGCAGATCCTAAGGACGCGATCTAGCACTGCTGCCCTTACCCGCGCATGAACGCAGCCTCAAGGAGGTCAAGATAACAGTACTAAGTATGCGAAATCAGAAAGTACTTAAATGAAAACATATCATTTTAGTTAAAACCACCACAAATATGTATGAAACAACCAAAGAAACCGCACGTAGCGTCACATCATAAACAAGATCAACAATAGTAATCGTATTAGGTCTTGTTCAGGCGCTAATGATCAAACAGGCCACTACCATATCATCATTCCGCAAGCCTAACTCGACTCCCGAGTCCGCATAGCCACTCACGGGCCCGCATGGCGTGTAACCCCGCATCGAGGGTAGCTACCTCGCATCGCCCCGACTCGCCGTCCGCATGGCCACACGCATCGCATGAGGCATAACCCCGCATACTAACTCGAACTCTCGTGAGCCCGCATAGGCCCTCGACCCGCATGCAGGTATTCTCGAATCACGGTCCTGCATCACTCGAGTCTACCCCCAGACGGAGGCGCTTTAACCCCGTGATCATCTCAAGAGGCGAGTGATAGTATACTAACATAACAACTTATCTTTAAGTAACATAAGCACAACAAGGATACTCACCTATACAAACGTTACAAAGATACTAACACACATAGATCATATCACGTCTACTTATCAAACCATCTTATTATTCTTTTCACAATATAAGTCCGTTATAACACATAGGCAAACTTGTTTCTTTTATCAATCTTAAGGTTATACTTACTTCCCATAAAACTAGTATAACTCTTAAGCTTTTCGCTTCAAAATCAATTAGTTCTCTTCTGCTTAATAAACGGTTCAAGAATCCCTTTGAAATGTTTTCGCTTCTTTATTATTCGCTTAAGCCGAGGCATTGCCAGACGATTATTCAGCTTAAGCCGCAGGCATTGCCGTAAGTATTATTCAGCTTTAACACATGTACGCTTCATCGCACTATATACATATTGTAAAAATATCATGCTTTAGGAAGAATCACATACCTTCTCGCGAAATCCACCGCCAAGTCGAGTATGTCGCACAAGCAGAGAATCAGCCTATAATAGTCACAGATATCTATCAAAGTCTAGACTATTCTGTAGGTCATTCTAAACAGAGGGTCCTCAATTCTACTGAAAGTCTGGGCAGACAACCCTACCCGAGCTATATAAGTTCATCAGAAAACAAATTCCATGTAAGTACAAACAGATATTCTTCTTTTTATACCCTTCTAAGGTGTTACACCAATTCTATTCCTTAACAACCTTCTAAGTATTTATACTTATTCTTATATTACAACAAGATATATATTCTAATTCAAAAGAGGGTTAGGATTAGTTACCCTGCAGCCCAATAATATCCTAGAAAAGTCGCTACCGAGCAAGGTTTTGCTCCTAAGTCAGATGCTCCAAGAAAACCTTAGAAGTTCTTCACAACTTCTTCTAAGTACTAAGGTATTTGGGCTAGGTATTTTGGGCATTATAACAAAACAAGAAGGCAACCTTTCTACCAAGGGAGTGTAGGTTTCTGCCAGGCTAAAGGTAGCCCTCAAGCTTCTCGCGGAGTGGTGTTGGACGAAACAACAAGAGGAGAGGGAGGATTTGAGACTTAGATAGATTGCTCAATTTAGGATGAAATAACTCTTCAACAAGGGGGTATTTATAGGTCAAGACATGGCCAACCAATGGCCAAGATTATGCCAAGTGCAAGGCAAGTGTAGGCGAGGATTTAGGCAGGTCCTTGGCCAACTTGCACACAAAATATCTATCCAACTTTACGACAAGGCTTGGCATTCCAATCGCCCTATTGCCGCGATAGTCCACCAATGAGAGGGTGGAAAGTGTCGCCTCTCATTGGTCCAAAGTGTTACGCCTCTCTAAAAATCCGCAAAAATAAGAAATGACATAGCCGGATTTTATCCTATGAAAGCCGTGGAAACGCTTCGCCTGAAACCGCTCGCTTGTGAGTCAGGCCTAAAAATCGCCCAAGGCCTAACTTTAAGACCAAAACTTTTGCACGTATTCCTTTACGCATACTCGAAATACGGTATAACAATATGTCCCAAAGATTGGTAGCAGATACGAGGATAGGTGCACCGCCATGTCACCGGCTAGACGACTATATGGCCGAAGTCACGCGCGTGTTTTCCAACCGGTATGGACATTACCCGCACGCAGCTCATGCTCTGACGCGGTGAGCGCAGAGACCGCCGGTTGACAGCAGCAGGTTAAGACCAGACGGCAGGTCTTTGGTGGCTATCGTGGTGGGCGCCTCAAGCAGCCTAGATTTGCACCACGCCCAGCCTGAGCACTCCCGCGCCGCCCTCGTAATGCCTGGTATTCGAGGCGCATCAGGCCCCAGACTTCGTGACGCCCAGAGCGGCAGAGGTATCGCCGATCGACCACCCCTCATGGCCGGGATGAGACCCCACTTCGGAGTCAGGTGCTACGAGTTTGTTTCGCCAGGGTCAAGCAGGTCACTATGCGAGGAACCGCCCAACCAAGGGCAAGGCTGATGGTAGGGTCACCTACAGTTCTTTCACGGTCTTCTTCATCCTCGACAGCTTACTCGCCCGAGGGCAAGGTACTCATGGACCGGCAGGTCGCGCGCAGGTCGTGGGCGCGGTCCAGCTTCTAGCGGTCCTCGTAATCGCATTTATGCTTTGTCCACCGACAGATCGTGAGGCCTCGCCACGCACTGCCCAGGCCCGTGATCGTGCCTTACCGGCACCCAAGTAGTCAAACATCGAGTAATCGGAAATATAAAGCAAGACATGAAACAGCTTTATAAAATAGAATACGCTTTAATGAAAACATCGCTTTTCAGATATATATAAAAACATGGTTTAGCAAGCTATATCCGATCGCATAACAGACTACGCACTTCTAAGGAAATATATAACTATGGCGGACAGTGCCCCGCCATACCCCGATCAGATAAAACTATCTACAACAGGAGATCATACCTAAAAGTAGAGCCTCCTAAAGGACGGAGCTCCTCGACACCAACGTAGATCCTAGAATGTGGATCTAGCACTGCTGCCTTACCGCGCAGATTAACGCAGCCTTCGGGCGAGGTCAAGATAACAGTACCAAGTATGTGAAACTATAAAGGATCAAATAAAATCAAAGTATTTAAAACCTTTTCACAAATACAATCGCCTGCTTGCACATAGTGTCACATCACAAACAACAACAAGAATAGGAAATCAGAATGTGTCTATTCTAGGCCGCTAATGATCGGCAAGGCTAATCGCCCATAGTATCATTCTCGCGTGCCTAGTCCTCGACTTCCGCACTCGCATAGTCACACATGCACCGCATGAGGTATTCCTCGCATCGGGGCAGCTAACCCCAGATCCGCCTAGGCTCCCGCACTGCATAGCCTCAAAAGACCGCATAGTCTCAACAGACCGCATAGGAATCCCCGCATCGTGATAAACACCCTAATGATCAATCTCGAGCATACCGCCGCCTCGCATAGTCTCACAGATCGTGACAGCCGATAGACTCAAGATGGCAAGCCCTGTGATAATACCAAGCGGGGTAGGTGATACAATAACAAGACAAACGGACTTACCTGTTAGCAACGTAAGCACAAAGAAGAATGACCCTTTTACACAAAGAATTCAAGACACTAACCTGTAGATCATAATATGTCTACTTATCACACAAATCTTACTACACTTAATGTAAATCAATACAAGGCTTTTATAAACAAACAAGTAAATTCCTTTTATCTTCTTAAGTTGTTATACCTAACTTCCCATAAAGCTAGTATAACTCTTAAGCTTTTGTTTTAAAACCAAATATTTATCTTCATAAAAATGATTCAAGATTCTTTGAAATGTTTTCATTCTTGTTCATTCAAAGCCGCCGAGGCATTGCCGTAAGTATTATTCAAAGCTTAAGCCAGGCATTGCCATAAGTATTATTCAGCTTAAGTCAAAGACATTGCCGTAGTTATTATTCGCTAATACGTACGCTCACCGCACTATATATTGTAAAATATCATGCTTTAGGAAGAATCACATACCTTCTCAAATAAAAACCACCGCTAAGTCAATATGTCGCGCGCAGAGAGTCACCTCATAATAGTCACAGATATCTATCAAAGACTACTCAAGGTCATTCTAAACAGAGGGTTCATAATTCTACTAAGTCGGGCAAAGACTTCCTACCAAGTAGCTATATAAGTTCATCATGAAAACAACCTATGTAAGTACGCTTGATTATTCTTCTAAGTATTTATACTTATTCTTATTCTACAACAAGAAGTATTCTCTAATTCAAAAGAGGGTTAGGATTAGTTACTCTGGTAAGCCCAATAATATCCTAGAAAAGTCGCTACCGAGCAAGGTTTTGCTCCTAAGTCAGATGCTCCAAGGAAACCTTAGAAGTTCTTCACAACTTCTACTAAGTACTAAGGTATATGGGCTAGGGTATTTTGGGCATTATAACAAAACAAGAAGGCAACTTTTCTACCAAGGGAGGGGTAGGTTTCGCCAGGCTAGTGCTGGTAGCCTCGCCAAGCTTCTCGCTTTAGGGGGTGTTCGACGAATTGCTACAAAGGGAGAGGAAGGATTTTAGACTTGAAAGCTTTTGTGGACGAAGAACTCTTCATCTCAAGAGGGTATTTATAGCTCAAGCCTTGGCCAACCAATGGCCAAGACGAAGACAAGTGCAAGGCAAGTGTAAGGCCAAGATCGCCAAGTGCACCCTAACCCCTACTCCACAAAACACTCCACAAAACACTCCACAAAACATGGCACAAAACAAGGCCTAAGCAAGGAACCAATCGCCAAGGCCAACACCCTCTTGACGCCCAATCGCCCAAAGCCACCCCACTTGTTTAATGCAGGTGACACATGTCACCCTCCCGCTGGTCCAAAATGTTACGCCTCTAAAAATCCGCAAAATAAGAAATGGCATAGCCGAATTTACTCTACGAAGTCGTGGGAAACGCTTTCCTGAAACGATTCTTTTAGCGAAGTCAGGTACAAAAGAAAACGCCCAAGGCTAACTAAGGACAAACTTTCAGATGTATTCCTCACGCATATACTGGAAATACGGTATTACATTCTCCCTCCTTAGAAACATTCGTTCCGAATGTTCCTTCTCAAGACGCTTAACGATAAGATTCTTCATAACTTAAACAGCTTGCAAATGCCACACGCGCCACAAAACAACACTTAGGCATAAACGATAACGAAAATTTACAAGAGGAAAGTGAATTACCCGGAGGTGCTGGGAATAGGTGAGGATACTTCGCCTCATGTCCTCCTCGCCCCACGCCATCTCCTCTCGAGCTCGCTCCGCCACAAGACTTTGACGGGCCACGCCCTTCGTCCGCAGACGCCTAACTCGACGATCGACTATCGCTATGGAATCTCTCACACGAGCAACCCCTCACACCGACATCGCCAATCGGTGTACCCTAGATGGATCCCCGATACATCTCCTCAAAGATAGATACGTGAAAATCGGATGCACCGCTTCCGCATCGGACGGCAGATTCAACTCATAGTAACCTTGCCTACCTCGCGACAATCAAACGGCCCAACGTACCTAGGGCCGAAGTTTCTTCTTCCCAAATCTCATCACACCCTTCATGGGTGACACCTTAGGAAAACCCAATCATGAACTCGAACTCAAGATGCCGACGACGATGATCTCGTGATACGACTTCGCCGACTCGAAATTAATAGCCGCCTCGATAAGCTTCACTTATCCATCGCCGCTGCACCAAATCGTCCCACTAGCTGCACTCGCCACATCGAACCAACCCATAGGCGATCCGCACTTCCTCCCATACAAGGCCTCATAAGGCGCCATCTCAATACCGGAGTGGTAGCATATTATACGCAAACTCAACTGTAGGCAAATGATCATCCCAACTACCATCAAGTCAATAACACAAAGCTCGTAGCATATCCTCAAGAGTCCGATAAGGCGCTCGCCCGTCGCTCGCGGATGAAATGCAGACTGTGCTCACTCGCCCCTAAACTCCTCTCGAAGCGACTCTCCGTAAGCTAGCCAGAACCGGGCCTCTGTCTGATATGATCGAAGTAGGACTCCATGCAGCCGACGATCTCTGATGTAAAGTCCGCATAATCTCACCAAAAGTCGTCCCTGACGGAAGAAAGTGGGCTGATTTCACACCGCCGACGATAACCCATATAGAATCATGTCTCCTCCGAGCGAGGTAATCCCGCGACGGTCCATGTTGATTACCTCCCACTTCCGTGTCGATCTCAATCGCTCAGAATAAACCACTGTGCCTCCGTGCTCTACCTTCACCGCCGACAACACGCACCGAGCTACGAACTCGCAACGCCTCTTCAAGCCATCCCACCAATACACATCTAAGGTCGTGGTACATCTTGGTCGACTTGACGGATAGAGTAACGCTACCGTGCTTCCCAAGAACCTCGCCAAGTCCTCAAACATCCGAACACACACCGCCAAACCTTAGCACCCCATCAGGTGCTACTCAAAGCGACCCTTGCCTCACGTAAGAGTCAGATCACGATATCGAATCAAAGCCGATCTCGAATCCGCTTTCTTCACCTCCTCGACGACGGAAGACTCGCAACCTCACGAACTCTAACCCCACCGCTATCGTAATCAATCAAACGGACACCAAGGCTCGCTAATCGATGCAAATCACGAACCATGTCCCTCCTCTCTAGTCGCACATCCGATAGGCTCCCATCGACCTACGACTAAGAGCATCCGCCACAACATCGCCTTCCCGTGGTACAAGTGATATCAACATCGTAATCCTTAAGCAACTCTAACCACCGCCTCGCCGAAGTTCACCTCCTCCGTCAAGATATACTAGAGGCTCTGTGGTCTCAGATAAATATCCACGCGAACCCCATACAAATAAGGCCTCCGCATCTTCAAAGCGTGAATTACTACCGCTAACTCCAAATCACAAGCGGGTAGTTCTCTCGTGTTTCTTCACCGCCGACGATATGCTATAACCCCGCCATGCCGCATCAACACACATCCCAACCCGATGCCCGACGATCACAATACACATATAACCGCTCGACCTCCGGAAGAGTAAGAACGGGCGGCCGCTAATCTCTCCTTCAAAGAATCGAAACCTCGCCACAAGCATCACCCATCGAACTCGCCGCTTTCTCGAGTCACCTAGTCAACGGTGCGCAGTAGATAAGCAAACTTCTACGAACCGCCGATAATATCCTCGCAAGGCCCGTAAAATCGCAACCTCCGCTGAGTAAGAGTTCAGCTAAGTCCTCGATCGCCGATTCGCCAGACAACTCGAATGCCATCAGCCCGGCTAATATGCCCAAGAAACGCCATCAAGTCAACCAAAACTCACATTTGGAAAACTTGGCGATAATCGCCGGTCTCGAGAATCACAAGATAGCCTCAAACGCTCCGCATGCTTCTCGCTTCCGAGCGAATAACCAAGATATCATCAATGAACACTATCACAAACGCGTCCAAAATGGTTTGAACACTCGCTCATCAAATCCATGAATACCGCCGAGCATCGTCAACCCAAAAGACATGACTCGAACTTCATAATGCCCGCACGTCCTAATGCACCTGGACATCCACCTCTCGACTGCACTGATGATAGCCCGATCGCAGATCAATCTCGAGAAACATCTCGCACTCGCAATCGGTCGAACAAATCATCAATCCCGGAAGGGTATTCGTTTAATGGTCACCTTGTTCACCGCTCAGATCAACACACATGCGCAGCTGGCCCCGCCCTTCTTCTTCACGAACACCGCGCCCCTGCGGAGAAACACCGCCTAATGGCCCTTCTACCAAATCCCTAAGCCGATCCTTCAACTCTCTCAACTCGGCAGTGCCATTCTCAGATGGCTGAATGGAAATAGCCGAGATCCGCAACACATCTATACAAAACTCGATCTCCTCTCTCGAGGGATACCCGGAGGTCATCTCGAAACACGCCTGGGAACTTCACGACCATCGAATCGATCAAAATCTGTACCGCAGCCTTCAGATCAAACACCCGAACGAGATGATAGATATACCCTTCGCATTATCTTCCTAGCCTCGAGGTAGGAAATAAACCTACCTCTACGATACCGCGTTCTCCCGCCAACAACCGGCCTCAGAAATCGGAACCGCATTACTTTCTCTTCAGCCTACATTGGCGTAGCAAGAAGCTAGCCAATCCATCCCCATAATCACGCCGGTCAATCATCTCCAACTCTATCAAGCTCGCTAGGTCCGACGATCAGAATGGTCACAGACAAGCTCTATATACCCGCCGAGCTACCACCGAATCACCCATCGCGTAGCTACTCGAGTGGTCTATGGACTCGTGCTCTATCCCTATCCTACTAGCAACAAGTGGAGATATATAGACAGAGTAGAACCCGATCTATCAAAGCATACACATCAAACCTGTGAATCGATAAGGTACCGTGATTTACATCGTGCGAGGCCTCCGATCCCGCTTACCGGACAGCATATATGCGTTCGAGGACCGCTAGAATCGACTCGCGCCACGACCTCGCCGCGACCCGCTGATCCACGCTGTACCTTCTCCGGCGAGTAATCGCCGTGGATAAGCGGCAATGCACTCAGATCGGGCCCTACTACGCCACCCCGGCCTGACAAACTCGCGAAATGACCTCGCCGCCACAAGTATAGCAGTTCCCTGAGTACGCCCTGCACGGTATTCGCCACAACGCACACCGAAAGGCACTCGAACGTTAGCACTTCGCTACACTCGAAATCCAAAGTCCCGGGCCCCGACCGCCTCGACCGCCTCGCCAGACCGAATGAGGTAGGAGCGCTCATACCGCCGTGGTGCACCGACTTCGCCGATGCCGCCACCCCGAGGACCACCAAAAGAACCGCCGCCTCGCCTTCTTCTCGCAGCTGATATCGCTTACCCGCGCCTCTACGCCTCACATCCCAGCATGAGCTCGCATACGGGTTATGTCCATGCTCGTCAAGGACACACCCGCACAAGACTCGGCCATGTAATCATCTAGCCTGACATAGCGATGCACTCGCCCTCCATCTTCGCTACTGCATGGACATATCGAGCCAAAGAATCAAACTCGACATTGTACTCCTCACCGCGCCCTCCCGCCTCAAGAACAAGAATCTATCACCGTGCTCTCCTCATCCGCGAGGCAAGAAGTGTGTGAGAAAAGCCTCAAAACTCATCCCATACCGCCGAGGTGCATGCTCTCCCGAAAGCTCCCATGAATCAAACCAATCGATCGCGTATCACGCAGCCGACGCGAACCGAATGTCATGCACTCGCCAAGCCCCGATCACCCGTGATAATCCTCGCACTGACGGATGAACTCTCGCGATCATCTTCCGCCGACCAGAAACTCGAGGGCTACAACTAAGGAAATCCCGTAGTCTCAAACTATTCGCCTCTGCACTACGCGCGACCGAGCTGAGCCGAATCGAATCGCCAGATCCAAATTTCTCTCGACGGGCCACAACTTTAGCTAAAAGTCAAGCTATCTCTCAGGCCCTAACCTCCGCCTGTGCCGCGGGATGAGCGGGGTACTGTGGTCTCGCTGGGCCGGGCGGCGCTATAGAACTCGCCGCCTCGTATAGACTGGCTCGAGCCTCGTGACTGGTGTCTCGCTAGCAGCCTCCTACCGCTTTGCCCTTCTCGGCCCGGTTTTACGCGAGGCATAATCATATAGAAAGGAATACGTTAGAGGGTCCAACCTATAACACAACTCTAAAGCACGATCTCGTAATGAGAAGAATGGAAACCAATCCTAAATATCCTATAGCCTCTCGATTATTGTGGTGCACAACACACCGATAATCAAGACTCTACTAGATACGGTCAGACACTTTCCGAGGATTAATCGCTTCGATACTACTTTTGTCACGATTCGCTCTGTGGTTCGTGGATCGTGCCTTACCGGCACCCAAGTAGTCAAACATCGTAGTAATCGAAATATAAAGCAAGACATAAAACAGCTTTATAAAATAGAATACGCTTAAGTGAGAAACATCGCTTTCTAAGATATATATAAAAACATGGTTTAGCGCTACATCCGATATTGTACAACAGACTACACTTCTAAGGAAATATACAACTATGGCGACAGTATCCCGCCATACCCCGATCAGATAAAACTATCTACAACAGTGAGATCATACCTAAAAGCAGAGCCTCCGAAAGCGACGGAGCTCCCGACACCAACGTAGAGATCCTAGGAATGGATCTAGCACTGCTGCTCTTACTCGCGCAGATGAACGCAGCCTCGGGCGAGGTCGCATAACAGTACCAAGTATGTGAAACTATAAAGGATCAAATAAAATCAAAGTATTTAAAACCTTTTCACAAATACACCGCTGCTTGCACATAGTGTCACATCACAAACAACAATAGTAATAGGAAAATCAGAATAAAGTCTATTCTAGGCCGCTAATGATCGGCAAGGCCAATCGCCCATAGTATCATTCTCGCGTGCCTAGTCCTCGACTTCCGCACTCGCATAGTCACACACGCACTGCATTTAGGTATTCCTCGCATCGGGGCAGCTAACCCCAGATCCGCCTATGCTCCCGCAGCCCGCATAGCCTCAAATGTCCGCATAGTCTCAATGCATCGCATAGGAATCCCCGCATCAAAGCAAACACCCTAATGATCAATCTCGAGCATACCGCTGCCCGCATAGTCTCACAGACCGCATAGCCGATAGACCAAGATCTGGCAAGCCCTGTGATAACAAATGGGGGGTAGTGATACAATAACAAGACAACGGACTTACCGCTAGCAACGTAAGCACAAAGAAAATGACCCTTTACACAGAATTCAAGACACTAACCTGTAGCATCATAATATGTCTACTTATCACACAAATCTTACTACACTTAATGTAAATCAATACAAGGCTTTTATAAACAAACAAGTAAATGGGTCCTTTTATCTTCTTAAGTTGTTATACCTAACTTCCCATAAAGCTAGTATAACTCTTAAGCTTTTGTTTTAAAACCAAATATTTATCTTCCGTTAAAAATGATTCAAGATTCTTTGAAATGTTTTCGCTTCTTGTTATTCAAAGTTAGGCATCGCTGTAAGTATTATTCGTGCTTAAGCCGCAGGCATTGCCATAAGTATTATTCAGCTTAAGTCAAAGACATTGCCGTAGTTATTATTCGCTAACACACGTACGCTCACCGCATTATATATTGTAAAATATCATGCTTTAGGAAGAATCACATACCTTCTCAAATAAAAACCACCGCCAAGTCAATATGTCGCAAGCAGAGTCAACCTATAATAGTCACAGATATCTATCAAAGACTACTCAAGGTCATTCTAAACAGAGGGTTCATAATTCTACTGAAGTCGGGCAAAGACTTCCCTACCGTGAGCTATATAAGTTCATCAGAAAACAAATTCCATGTAAGTACAGCTTGATTATTCTTCTAAGTATTTATACTTATTCTTATTCTACAACAAGAAGTATTCTCTAATTCAAAAGAGGGTTAGGATTAGTTACCCTGTAAGCCCAATAATATCCTAGAAAAGTCGCACTGAGCAAGGTTTTGCTCCTAAGTTGTATGCTCCAAGGAAACCTTAGAAGTTCTTCACAACTTCTACTAAGTACTAAGGTATACGGCTAGGTATTTTGGGGCATTATAACAAAACAAGAAGGCAACTTTTCTACCAAGAGTGGGGTAGGTTTCTGCCAGGCTAGCTGGTAGCCTCACCAAGCTTCTGGCTTTGGGGTGCTGGACTAATTGCTACAAAGGAGAGGGAAGGATTTTTAGACTTGAAAGCTTTTGGACGAAGAACTCTTCATCTCAAGAGGGTATTTATAGCTCAAGCCTTCGCCAACCAATGGCCAAGACGAAGACAAGTGCAAGACAAGTGTAAGGCCAAGATCAAGCCAAGTGCACCCTAACCCCTACTCCACAAAACACTCCACAAAACACTCCACAAAACATGGCACAAAACAAGGCCTAAGCAGAACCAATCGCCAAGGCCAACACCCTCTCGACGCCCAATCGCCCAAAGCCACCCCACTTGCTTTCCAATGTGAGGGTGACACATGTCACCCTCCCGCTGGTCCAAAATGTTACGCCTCTAAAAATCCGCAAAATAAGAAATGGCATAGCTTAATTTACTCTACGAAAGTCGTGGAAACGCTTTCGGAAAAACGATTCTTTAGCGAAGTTGTGTACAAAAGAAAACGTCCAAGGCTAACTAAGGCCAAACTTTTGTATTTATTCCTTACGCATATACTGAAATACGGTATTATACCACCGATGTCGCCACGTACTTTATCGCCGGGTTTGACGTATGCCTTGATAGATCCGGTTCTACCGCCCTATATATCTCCCCTTGCTAGTAGGATAGTGATGTGAGCCCGAGTCCATAGACCTTTCGAGGTAGCTACGCCAGGTGATTCGGTAGCTCTGGCGGTATATGAGCTTGTCCCGTGATCATTTACACGCGACTCCCAGCCGACTCGATGAGTCGAGATGATTGACTTCGACGTGATTACGGGACGGATTGGCCTTCTGCTACGCCAATGTAGACCGCAGAGAGAGAGTAGTACGGTTCCAGCTCGAGGAGCCGTTGCCGAGCGAGGAGCACCAGACGCCGGTGGTAGGTTTATTTCCTACCTCAAGGCTGTAAGACGTGCGGCGGTATATCTACCATCTCGCTCGTGTTTGATAATCAAGCCGCGTACCAGATTTTCACCGGGCCAAAGAGTCGAGTTCCCGCACGTGTTTCCAGACATTTTCCGTCTCCTCCCGAGAGGAGATTGAGTTTTGTATTGACATATTGCGCACACTCGCCTATTTCCATTCCGCCATACGTAACGGCACCGCCGAAGTTGAGGGAGCCAAGGATCACCAGAGATTTGCCGGAGAAGCGGCTTCATCAGCCTAGTGTTTCTCCCCGGGAGCGCCGGATTGTTCGCGAAGAAGAAGGACGGACGCCGCGCACGCGTGTTGATTACAGCAACAACAAGTGACCATTAAGAATGTATACCCTTCCTGTGATTGATGATTTGTTCGACTACCGCAGGTGCGAGATGTTTTCCAAGATTGATCTCGCGATCGCTATCATCAAAGTAGTCGAGAGCGGATGTCCCTAGGATCGCATTCGTGACCCAGACGCATTATGAGTTCGTGGTCATGTCTTGGTTGACCAATGCTCCGCAGTATTCATGGATTTGATGAACCGAGTGTTCAAACCATTTTTGGACACGCTTGTGATAGTGTTCATCGATGATATCTTCGTTTATTCTCGCCAGAGCAGGAGCACGCGAGCATTTGAGGGCTGGCCGACAGCTTCCAGACTAGCAGCTGACGCCAAGTTTTCCAAATGTGAGTTTTGCTGACTTCAGTATGCTGGGCATATTGTCGGGCCGATGGCATTCGAGGATACGCCAAGATCGAGGCAGCCGACTCGCCTGACCTACTACTTCGGCAGAGGTTCGCAGCTCGCCTCGCAGATATTATCGGCGTCTGAGAAGTTTGCTTTATCTCTCGCACTATTGACTAGGCCGACTCGTAGCGCACAAGTTTCAGTGGACCGATGTCAGGAGCAGGTTTCCAGCCGAAAGAGAGACCGACGACCGCCTCGCTCTTACTTCCGCAGGTCCGATGGTTATGTCGCGGTATCGTGACGCGCCGCATCGGGGACGTGTTGATGCAGATGGCAGGTTATAGCATATGCATCCCGACACCAAGAAACACGGCAGGAACTACCCCACCCATGATTTGGAGTCGCACCGTGATTCACGCCAAGATCCGGAGGCACTATTTGTAATGGGTTCACGTGGATATTTATACGCACTCACAAGAGCCTCCAAGATATCTTCACCGTAGGAGCCGAACTTACGACGCAGACGGGGTTAGAGTTGCTTAAGGATTACGATGTTGATATCCTCGCACCACCCGGGAAGGCCAATGTCAGGCGTACGCCTAGTCGTAGTCGACGGGAGCCCATCGACGTGCACAGAGAGGCGGACATGGTTCGTGGTTTGCACCGCCAGCAAGCCTCGTGTCCGCTTGATTGATTCTGATAGCCGGTTAGAGTTCGCGAGGTTGCCGAGTCTTCCATCGCCGGCGAGGCGAAGAGGCAACGCTCGAGGATCCACCTGATTCGATATCGCGATACGCCTTCGCGAGGCAAGGGTCCTTTTCGAGGTAGCACCCGGGTGCTAAGGTTCGAGGGCGTGCTGTGTTCCAGATGTTTCGTGACTTCGCACAGGTGTTCTCGGAAGCACACAAATACAAGCACTTCCATCCATCCGTGGTCGACCAAGATGTACCACGACCTTAGATCCTGGTATCGTGCGGACGGCTTCAAGAGGGACGCTGCAGAGTTCGTAGCTCGCCCGTGTGTTGTCGCAGTGAAGGTAGAGCACCGCAGACCGTGGTTTGTTACGCACGATCGAGATCCCGACCGAAGCCGAGGTAATCAACATGGACTTCATCACAGGATTACCTCGCACCGCAGGAGACATGATTCTATATGGGTTATCGCCGACAGTCGACGAAATCGCCCACTTTCTTCCCGCCGACGACTTTTTCTACCGAGGATTACGCTTGACTTACATCCGAGAGATCGCCGATCGCATGGAGTCCCTACTTCGATCATATCGCATGTGGAGCCCGCCACGCTAACTTCTGGAGGTCCTTCCAGAGGGGTTTAGGACGCAGTGAGCTCGAGTAATCGCATTTCATCCACGCATGCACGGACAGCAGAGCGCACTATCCGTACTTCGAGGATATGTCATGAGCCCGTGTTATTGACTTCAGCGTAGTTGGGAGGATCATTTGCCTCTAGTTGAGTTCGCTGATAATAATAGCTACCACCCAAAGATTCGACGACGCCATGAGGCCTTGTATGGGAGGAAGTGCAGATCGCCTATAGGTTGGTTCGACGTGGGCGAGGTGCGCCAATGGGACCAGATTTGGTACAAGAAAGCGCGGATAAGGCGGTTTATCCGAGAGCGCTTATCGATACCGTAGTCGATGTAAGTCGATGCAGATCATCGCCGCCGATCTTGAGTTCGAGGTTCATGATTGGGTTTTCCTAGCGCGTCACCCACGGCGGTGTGATGAGATTCGGAAGAAGGGAAACTCATTTCAGGTACATCGGGCCGCTTCATTGTCCGCAGTGGTAGCAAGCGTTGCATGAGCCGATCTCGCCGTCCGATCCGGAGGCAAGCATCCGGCCACGATCTACGCCGGCGAGATGTATCGGATCCATCTGGTACACCCGATTGACGATGTCCAGTGACCGAGGGTTATCGCATGGAGATTCCCATAGCGATAGTCGATCGTCAAAGTTAGGCGCCCATGACCAGGACGTGGCTTCCACAAAGTCTCGGGCGAACGAGCTCAGGGAGATGACGCGGAAGCCGAGAGACATGAGGCTAAGTATCCTCACCTATTCCCCACACCTCCGTAAATTCACTTTCCTACTTGTAAATTTTCGCATCGCTTCGCCAAGTGTTGCTCGCGGGCCGCGTGGCATTTACAATCGCTTAAGCTATGAAGAATCTTATCGTTAATCGTTTTGGGAAGGAACATTCGACGAATGTTTCGGGCGAGGGGAGAATGTTATACCTCGTATTTCCGCAGTACGACGTAGTGGAATACGCATAAAAAGTCTAGCCTTAAAGTTTAGGCAAAACGCTTTTTTGGGCACAACTCACAAAACGAATAGTTTTCCGACGCAACGCTTCCACACCGTAGGTAAATTCCGCTATGCCATTTCTAATTTTTATGGATTTTTCCGAGAGACGAAACATTTTGACCAACGAGGGCTACACTTGTCACCTCCAATTGATGGATTCTGAAATCGCCCATTTGGACGATTTGGCTACGTGAACACGTTTTGTGCCTTGTGCACAAGTCAAGGGTTGGTAGGATATTTGTGTATAGTTAATCCTCACCCTACACTTGCCTTGCACTTGTCTTAATCTTCGCCACTGGTTGGCCACTTCTTGACCTATAAATACCCCTTAGAGATGAAGAGTTCTTCATCCACAAATTACTTTCCAAGTCTTGAAAATCCTCCTTCTCCTTGTTAGCCATTTCGTCCAAGCCCTCGTCCCCCTCTAGCCTAAGTGACCCTTGGCCGAGGCTTCCTCCCTAGCCTAGCCGAAATCTACCCTCCCTTGGTAGAAAAGTTGCCTTCTTGTATTGTTATAATGCCCAAAATACCCTAGCCCAAATACCTTAGTACTTAGTGGTTGTGAAGAACTTCTAAGGTTTCTCGAGCATACAACTTAGAGCAAAACCTCGTCAGCGCGACTTTTCTAGGATATTATTGGGCTTACCGAGGTAACTAATCCTAACCTCTTTGAATTGTAGAATACATACCGTAGTAGTATAAGAATAAGTATTAAATACTTAAGAATATCACATAGAATTGAATCTGCTACTACAAAGAGGCGGTTTAAAAGAAGAATAATCAACTATACTTACATAGGACTGCTTTCACAAAGAGACTTATATAGCTCACCTGCAGGGAAGTGCTGCCCGACTTTCCGTAGAATTGTGAACCTCTGCTTAGAATGACCTTCGCAGTAGTCTTTGATAGATATCCGTGACTATTATAGTCGACTTCTCACACACACATATTCAACTCGCGTGGTTTTCACGAAGGTATGTGATTCTTCCTAAAGCATGATATTTTACAATATATATAACTACGGTAATGCCTCACCGCTTAAGCCCTCAATAACACTTACTGAATGCCTCACGCTTAAGCTCGACAACACTTACAGAATGCCTCACTGCTTAAGCCTCATAATAAAGATCAAAGCATTTCAAAAGAATATCAATCATTTTTAAAGAGAACTAATTGGTTTTTAAATGTGCTTAAGAGTTATACTAGCCTTACGGGAAGTTAAGTATAACCACTTAAGATTGATAAAAGAAACAATTTTGCCTACGTGTTTATAATGTACTTATATCAATTGCGAAAAGAATAATAAAGATGGTTTGATAAGTAGACATGATATGATGCTATGTGTTAGTGTCTTGTAACGCTTGTGAAAAAGAGTATTCTTGTTTTGCTTATGTTGTTTAACGATAAGATGTTAGGTTAGTGTAGCATCACTCACCTCGACATATTACCGGGGTTGTCGCCTCCACGCGGTATACTCAGCGGTCCGGGACCATGATTCGAGAATACCTCACTGGTCCGGGACCTACGCGGAGCTACGGAGTTCCGTGTTAGTGTGCGGGTTATACCTCACGCGCCTACGGGCTACGCGACGACGAGTCCAGACGACGCCGAGGAGGCTACCTCGACGCGGGTTACGTACCCTACGCGGCCTACGTGGATTGGCCTACGCGACTACGGAGTCCGTGATTAGGCTTGCATGGTGATACTACGCAATCGCCCCGCTGATCATTCGCAGCCTAGAAAAGACTCATACGCTTACCTATCACGCTTCGTTGCGGATGCTGCACTACGCGCGCTTCTCGTTGTTTCATACATACTTGCAAAATCGCTTCAAAATGATATGTTTCATTTAAGTATTTTACAAGTTTCATATACTTAGTACCGTCAGATCGACCTCCTTCGGGGCCGCGCTCATGCCGCAGGTGGCAAGCAGTGCTAGATCCACATTCTTAGATCTCTACGCATGCCTGAGCTCCATCTTTTCCGAGGCTCTACTGGGTATGATCTCCTGTCAGATAGTTTTGTACAGTGGTATGGCGGCCCCGCCCCGCCATAGTTGTATATTTCTTAGAGGTCTCAGAATCATGTTGCAAAGGTTCTGATGTAATCGCTAAACCATGTTTATTTATATATATGCCGAAAGGCGATGTTTTCTCACATAAATCGTGTCTTATTTATAAATCGTTTACGTCTTGCTTTATATTTCCGACACTGGATGTATGACTACTGGGTGCCTCGGTGCACTACCACGCCCCGAACGGGTCGTGACACGTAGGCTCGGTAATATGGCGTAATCCGCCCATGTAGGCTCTGTATCTCATAACGTAATCCGCCTATTTGTAGGCCTGCATCTCATAACGTAATCCGCCTATTTGTAGGCTCTGTATTTCATAACGCATCCGCCTATTTGTAGGCTCCTGTATTTCATAACGAATCCGCCTATTTGTAGGCTCCTGTATTTCATAACGTAATCCGCCTATTTGTAGGCTCCTGTATTTTATAACGAATCCGCCCAATTCAGAGTTCTGTATTTTCCTTACATAACATTTTTAAACCATCTTTTCACTTCTTCTTAAGTCGCCATAACAACTTCCCATAAAGCTATTATAACAACCTTTCATTTTTGAGAACTTAAGACACTTTATTCTTACAACATTAGGAAAACTAGATCCAAAAATACTACGTATATACATACTTAAAAGAATCATAAAACCTCCTTTCTTTTAAAGCTCAAGTCACATACTCTTTTGGAAACCATCTTCTTAACTTTCAAATAAATTAAGCCATACTTTTAAAATTTAGTCCTTTCCACTTATAATCAAGGCTTATGGTCTTAACACCTCGTAGCATACACTCTTTAAAATCATGTCGCTTATACTTATAAAATCATGTCATCAATACTTTAGAAATCAAGTCCCATAACTTGAAAAATAAAGTTTCAAAATCCTTCAAAGACAACCAAAGTTCATAGTCTTAAAACTTCATAACATACATTCTTTAAAGTCCATTTACTTATACTTATATAAAAATATAAAGTTCCATACACTTCCAAAACCAAGTAACTTATTCTCTTAAAATCATATAACATCCACTTTAAAATCAATCCCTTTTCACATATAAATTCAAGTCATTTTCAACATAAAATCCACTTACTTACTTTAACCAAATCAAGACACATAGCCTTTAAATCAAATCTCATAACTTCCTAACCATTCTTACTAACGCCTCCCATAAGACCTAGTAAGGACTTAGGACAATTTAAACATACTCTTAACTTAGATTCAACAATGCAAATACTTCTTAACTTCTAAGAGTAGAAGAAATCTTGAAATATTATCACATCGAGATTTCATACGTAGGATCATGCCAAAGAAAGCAAGAGGTTCACATACCGCGACGCTTGTCGACAAGAGTAAAATGCTCCAAAGTACTTCAACCTATCATGGTCACAATACGCCCATTAACCTCTTACTTCAAACGTAGAATATTCTAAGTGCTAAGTCGCCAAATTCTATAGAAAATCTGACAAAGACCTCCTTTGTTTTTACTTACTTTGCCACCTTTTCAAGGCCGAAATACAATAGCCAAACAGCCCCAATTGGCTCACAACAATATAGAAGGCATCCAATACAAATAATTAACTATACAAATCCCAATTGGCTCACCACAATGTATGTAGTTCAATACAAATAATTAACTAACTATTACAAACCACAAGTACAAATTCGCCACCTTGAGTTCAACAATACCAATTCTTATTCAATTTCCATTTCAATCCAACTTGGCAGCATAACATGATATCTAGTCGCAACTAAATATAACTACTAGAATCTTCAAGTCAATTACATGCGACGATTCTAGTAACGATCAAATTGTATTCCAACTTAACATGACTTACTTTTCATTTCAACTTAAGCTACAAGTAATCCATAATACTTATTAACTTCAACTTAACAACTTCATGCTAGCAACATGTAAAGCTAATAACAACAATATAAATAATCTTGTAACACTTTCAAAGAACAAGATTATACCTCAACGAATCAGAATCCAATCTTCAAAACCGGTTGCTCCTTAGCAACCTAGAGCCTCACAAGACACCTCAATCCGCCTCGAGACCCTTAGAACCACACCAACAACTTTCCTTCAAACCTCCAATCCAAAACCTAGAAAGCCACTAGGTTTTCGCTTGACTAATACGAAACTCTCTTTTTCCGGGTTTTTCTATCGAGATACACTTACAATACCCTCATGAACCTTGGTTTAAAGTGGGCTTAATGGACAAGAAACACAAAATTTTCCTTTGAAAGTGAGGGAAGCCGAGAGCTCTTCCTTGAGTTCTTCAATTTTGTGGAAATTTTTCTAGGTGTAATGACATACTCTTGCTACTAGTAGTGTAATAAAGTGGCACTGAGGGTTAAGATGTAACTAAACGGGTGGTTTAGATTAAGTCTTATAAAATATCAAGACTGGGACCTTTGACTTTGGTCAAGAAACTCAAGCTCATTAATAGGAAGACTTTGTCATCTAAAGACTACGGTCAATGACCATTTTGGCCATGCCTATTTCGTCCAAGGCATCAATAAGGGGGTGACAAGTGTCGCCTCCCATTCGCCACAATACTACGCTTTCCGACAATTTCACAATTCCGATAATTTTTTTACAAGTCTCAAATCTTAACACTCATGAAGTTCTTACGCACGCTCTAAAGCATGTCCCCAAAATACTGGTGTAACATTCTTCCCCTTAGAAACATTCGTCCTCGAATGTTCTTTCGGAGACAAACTTATAATTAGCTACATAGTTTCCTTTCACCACCCCGACATACCAACAATGCCACACATGGCCCTAATACCTTGCACACGCATATCTGGCCCATCATAAGCCCAAAAGAGATTATCTTTTCGCATTTCCAACTCCTTCTAACATACATACATAACTTCCATACCGACTATGGCCTCAAACCTTTGGAGTCACTCTATAAAACAACATAAGGCCATTTCCGCCATGACTGTTCGTGGAACGCGCCCACGAACCCGTAGAAACAATTAACTAAACTGGCCTTGCGCTCGTGGACTCACACGTAGCGAACTACTACCAACTGATCCCACTCCATTCCAGGCCGGGAGACCCGTGAATAGTCCTCAACCACTGGCCGCACTTAACTCTTATCCTCGTCCGACTTAAAATCTTATCCAGAGAAAACCTTATATACCTAAGGTCTCTAAAGAATCAATATTCTTAGGCTCGCACTTCCATGCTCCACGCCCACCTTAACAAATTCCCCAAGAATCGGTACAAAAACTTCTCATAATACCAAAACCATGTTGTCTCGATCACAATAACCATCGCTTACTCTATCCGCACTCATCCGTATAATTCTCTTAAGCTTACTACACAAATTAATCTATTAACATGACATTCCGCTAGGTTCCTTAATATGGCTTCTAAGGGTTCACTACCCTATCGCATGTACCTCATCCTTTCCCAATTACCTCAAAATAAAACACAAAACTCGCGAAATTCATTAACTATACCATACCTTCCCAGATCTAGTTAGTCTTTACCAATTCCTCGTAATCTAAAATTATTCTAGGCAACACGCGCTCGACTTCATACATAACTCCGTGATAGACGTATGTCACAATACCAACTATACTATAATCATTACCAACCCGATACGCAATCCACATAGTCATTCCCGGTCATCACGCTTTCTCGTAATCGCAATTAACATAACTCGTTGGAGGACGACCTTAACAATACAGCCTCTATCGCACGATCTCAGAGTGAGAAGAATGGAAACTAATCCTAAATGTCCCGCAGCCTCCCGACATAGATGTGGTGCACAACACACCGATAATCAAGACTTACTAGACACTGTTCAGACACTTTCCGAGGACTAATCGCTCGATACCACTTTTGTCACGACTACCTCGATCGCTGATCGTGCCCTACCCGCACCTTACGTAAACATCGAGATAATCAAACGAACATACATGAAACTTATAAATAAAACAACGGAAGTAAAACAACAGTCACCGACAGTGGCTACCTTCCCGACGACATACATAAACGGCAACATTTCCTCCTTTCTTTACAAATGCACTCCACAATATGTGACTACGCACTTAAGAATTACAATCGTATGGACAGGCCCCGCCATACCCCAATATACATAGCCATGACAACTCCTAACATCGAGCCATCTAAAAACGCCAACCAGATCCTAAGCTCATGATCCACACTGTACCTAAACTCGCGGACATTTAACGCAGCCTCGGGCGGGCCGCATAACAAAAATTTAATATGGAATGTAAATAATGTGCAAGAATCAAATCATAATCAGATAAAAGAATGCCATTTTTAACTCAAATCACTCAGATATTAACTGCTCCATTCCTTCTTTCCATAAGATTTAACATCATATTCTTACATACATATCAGAACGCCTGCCCGGGCTCACATCGTGCCTTACCCCGCACCCTAGTGATACAACATCGAGAAAACCAAATAAATAAAAACTTAGATACGCAACAAGAGATATAATAATAAACAAAGCCAACCAAAATAGGCTTTCAAGATATATATAAAACTCGAATAGCTTTAATCTTTACAACCCCGCCACAACAAAGATTTCATGCACTTCTAAGATTTACAACGACTATGACGGACAGGCCACGCCTCTTCTCGTGATGTGCCATACGGAGAGCTACTGTTCGGCTCGTTTCAGTGAGAGGCTCGCCTCTTATACGCTCACTTCCAAGGTCAAGACAACAGTACTAAGTATGTGAAACTGCATAATATCAGAATGAAATCATAACAAATTATACAAAGCAGAGACATGTATGATAGCCAAACTACAAGACACAACATATAATGCTTATATCAAGTCGTGGTCTCACGCCCACAACATCAATCATGCCCGTGGAATACCTTCTCATCGCCGGCAATATGATATGATAACAACAAGACAAGAATCCAAATGGAAGATACCCGCAGCGCTACGATCGTGTCGTGATGTCCAAAGGGAAACAATAAGACAACATTCCAAATGGACGATACCCGCAGCGCTACGATCGTGTCAAGATGTCCAAAGGGAAACAATAGACAAGATTCCAAATGGACGATACCCGCAGCGCCACGATCGTGTCGTGATGTCCAAAAGGAAATCACCAGCGATAATCAAATGGAAACATACCCGCGCGCCACGATCGTGTCAAGATATCCAAAGCGACAACCACAATAATACTATCAACGAACGCACTGAAATTTCTCCGCCACCGCAAGACGCCCAAGTAAGTTCTCAACTACCAACCGAATTCTCCATCGAGACGCCAGAACACAGAATACAACGCTTGCACAACAAAGGCTATCACAACAAGCATAGGCAAGTTTCACAACAACAAGCATAGGCAAGTTATACACAACTCAAAGTACTTTCATTTTACGAAAATCCGTTTTAACCCTAAAGTACTACGACGTTAAATTCTTTTAAAAGAGATCCATTACTTTTATAAAAGTCACCCGACACCGTAGTATTAGAATGACCAACCCACATTCCTTTTCAAAATCAGTAACAACATTCTTTTCCTAAATTCCGCTTGCCTAGTTTCAATTACTCAAGCTTCATTTTCAAATGGTTTCATAGTTCATAAACTTAATCACCAATTCCTTTTAGAACAATCGAGTAATATATGTCTTACGCGAGAGTAGGTTATTCTTGTTTACAACATTCTTATTACAAAGAAATATGACCTAGAAAATGTAATATCATTTTGTCTCATCTTAGCTTCTATGCATTTGAGGTTTCTACCGGTTTTAATACAACACATCATTATTCAATACATTTTCTTTTATTAACGCCGCAGCGGTCGTCGATACACATTCTCGATTTCCAAATCAAGAAAACATTATCCCTTTAAAAACCAAGTACTCATTACTCACGAACGAGGTTTCACACAACATCCACATTAAAACAAATAAGTTAAGTCTCTTATCTTATAAGATCAAGTCTCTAACTTCTAACATCAAGAAACCATTTTCACTACATAAGTGTCGTTATAACTAACTTCCCATAAAGCTATCATAACACCCTATGTTTTAAACCAACCAAATCACTTAGCACATGTACGCTCACCGCACTACATAGTTCACAACAATCATGCTAGAAAAGATAGAAGAGGTTCACATACCTCGCGACGATTTATCGACAATAAGCAAAACGCTCCAAGTACTTCAACCCGCTTACCACTCCTTAAGCCAAGTAGATCACGCCACACGAGTACTCCACTCCTAAAATGGTCATAGTACTCCTATCAAACCTTTCTTATCATCAAGACTTATACCAATAAAAAGCCCTCAAAATCTACGAAATTTCTAAAGACTTCCCGCTTATACTCACTTTTCCATCTTTTACCAAGGCCCGATAACCGTAATATATATACCATATATATATATAAGGCGTAATAATTAAACAACAAAAAGAAGGGATTACACGCCCAAACGGTAACGCGTTTACTATCACGCCCATAACAACAATAAGTAAAAGAAGGATTACGCGCCAACCGGAACGCTGCTTACTATCACGCCTTCATAACAATACAATAATTAAAAAGGATCACACGCCCAAACTAACGCGATTGAAAATCTTCCCTTAATGTAAAATGTAAATACCCAATGTAAATACAACCCAAAGTAAATACGGTCCAAAGTAAATACAATTTCGAAGTTGGGGTCCTGGCCAACTTTGTCCAATTTTACTCATTAGTCATCCAACTTATATTTCCATTCTTAATATAAGTTATAGTTACTTTGTTATTAGCTTCTAGCAAGTAAGATACGCTTACCATTTTAACGGCAAACGCCAACTTTTCTTTTAACAAGTTAACAAGATCCAACTCTTCCAAACTTACTCCATATATTATATAATCCATATATACTTATAATATATGTAAAATTACTAAATCACAAAGAAGTTAAGATTTACTACCTCAAATAGCCCAAAATCTATCCAAGAACTTAATATCGCCTCCAAGCAAGTCTTAGCTCCAAATCTTTACGCTCCAATCCGCTACAAGCAACCCATGTAAGCTCCTAACCAACTCCTCTTCAAGATTCAACTCCAAAAAGTGAAGAACACTTAGGTTCCAAACTGAACTTTCTCAAGGCATCAAGAATAGGTTGTGGTGTGAAATCTTCTCCAACACTTGGTACACAATCTTCCTAACACTTTAGGAAGAACACTTAAGAGTTTTAAGAATTGTTGGACAAATCTTTGCTCAAGAACAAGGTCTCGCCGAGAGCAATGCTCAAGTGAGAGAGTATTTCACAAGTCTCAAATGGTTAAGTGCGGGAGTTTTCATCAACTAAGCGGTGTATATATAAGACCACCAAGGGTTAGGATGAAGGCAAGTGTGTGGTTGAGATTGGGACAAGTGTGTGGCCCCACAAGCCACTTGTCCAAGCTAAAAATATCTCTGCAAGACAAGTGCCACTTTTCGCCACTTGTTCAGCGATTTCGCCAAGAGCCATTTGGGGTGACACGTGTCGCCTCCTACCGCCCAAAATATTTCATCTTCCAAAATATCCATAATGGCTAAAATCTCAAAATAAAGCCTCACAAAACCGCAATTTCACTGTCTCACGCGACCATTTCTCGAATAAAATTCCATAATTCTCAACATTTTAAGAAGTTCAATACAATTGGGAATCCACCATTAACGAACCTTTTCTTCACAAAATGAAACTTTTCCGTCGAAAAATCACATCTTTCTTTCTTTCCAAAATTTCTGTCGTAATCTCGCACGTATATCCTCACCTATATACCCTGGAACTACGGGGTATAACACATACTTAAGAGGTTAATCAAGTTTTTCCACATAACTTACTTATCTTACATAACATAATTCGGCCCATTTATGGACACTGCATCACTAATCACGCGACATAATCCGCCCGCCCGGGCCTTGCATCGTGGAATCATGTAGCATAATCCGCCCGCCTGCGGAGCTCGCATCGTGGAATCATGTAGCATAATCCGCCCGCCGCGGAGCCTTGCATCGTGAAATCACGTGAAGATAATCCGCCCGCCATGAGCTCTACAGATCAGGACGTAACCCTACCATGTAGGCTCGGGTAATATGGCGATCCGCCTATGTGTAGGTTTCTGTTATACCCTCGTAGTTCCGTGGTATGTATGCGAGGACGCACGCATTTGAGAATACGGCGTAAAGATCGAAGCGAAGAAAGAGGCGATTTTTCCACTAAAAGTTTCCTGCCAGGAAGGAAAAGGTTCGTTAACGGGAATTGATTCAGATTTGGTATTCTGACTTCGAATATTAGAGAATTATGGAATTTTATTTTCTGAATGGTCACGCTGGGCCCACGGAGAAATTTACGGCTGTGGCCCACTTTGTTTTCTAGATTTTGGCCATCAGGATATTTTCTAAGATGTTTTATTTTAATAATAGGAGGGTGACACGTGTCACCCCGCCTAGTGGCTCGCCGAATGGCATTTGTGCACAACACCCTGCCAGAGTCGCTTTCGACTAAACGCTTTACATAACTTCATGGCGGAAAATTCCGCTATGTCTTTTCTTATTTTTATGGATTTTTCCGAGAGACTAACATTTTGGACCAACGAGAGGGCTTACACTTGGCACCCTCTCATCAGCGGGCAAGGCGCGCGACTGACGATTTGGAAGGCAAGTGAGATATTTTTGGTAGATATTTTGTGTGCAAGTCACAGGTACACACGGTGAATCTCGCCCTACACTTGCCTAACACTTGGTGTAATCTGGCCATTGGTTGGCTTTCACTTGACCTATAAATACCCCCTTTGAAGACTAATTCATTCACAAAATTGCCTAAGTCTCAAAGCTTCTTCCTTCCCCTTAGTGTAGGCTCGCCGAGAGCCCCTCTCTCCCCTTGGCCGAGAGTCCCCAGCTGGTAGGCCGAGGTGACACCCCCTCCTTCGAGGTGCTAGCCGGGTACCCCACCCCCAGCCTAGTTGCTTTTGTATAATACCCCCTCAGGTATAGAAATACTTCCAAGTATGTTATAATGCCCTAATACCTTAGCCGATACCTTGTAGTATTCTAAGGTTATACCTATACTAAAAGCCCGTAAATACTATTATACTTCCGCTACCACAAAACCGAAACCCTAGGAAAATTTCCATACCGTTGAGTATCAGGTGTGTTTGGTTAGAACTTCTAAGCGTGGTTTAGAGCGGTCGAGCGCCGAGTCGAGCTAAGCGCTAAGGATCGACATTTATACTTGATAATTATGGTCTTATCGAGGTAATTATCTTGTCCCCTATCAGAATCGATATTACATGTCAGAGGAATATATAGTCAAGTATACTATATATATAGTACTCAACTTAATGTCAGGCAATGTCCTCGACTTAAGCCCAATAATAAGAAACCTTTTCAAAGAAGAGTAATCGAATCAGAATTACATAGATCAGACATGAGACTTGTGTAGCTTTCCGTGAGGTAGAATTGTGCACGCCCCGATTAGACGATAACCCCCGGTTTGCTTCGATAGCCGCCCTGCTAGAGAGGAGATTTACGCTGTCATGGGGGAGGCCGCGAATTTTCTGTAGAATGTTCTACGATAAGATCTAGATGTTAATGTCGCTGTGGCCTTATAGGTCAAGTACTACGTGCGCGCTCTACTTGGCTTAAGGAGCAGCCGACATTGAGGTACTTGAGCATTTTGCTATTAGTCGATAATCGCCGCGAGGTATGCGAACCTCTTCCTATCTCTTCTAGCATGATACGTGGAACTATGTAGTACGGTAGACGATACGTGCTAAATGTATTTGATTGTTTAAAACATAAAGTGTTATAACGCTTTACGGGAAGTTGGTTATAACAAATTTATGTAGATAAGAAAACACTTTGTGGTTTTTAAAAGGTAAATGATTTGTTTATAATCGCTTGATGTGTGATTATAAAGAACTTGAAGTATTTCAAAAGATTTCAAATCGCTTTGAAAGAGAAGTAATACTTGGTTTTTGAGAACTTAAGAGTTATACTAGCTTTACGGGAAGTTAGGTATAACGCTTAAGAACGCTTTACCGATTTTGGAAATCGTGACGTATCGACAAACCACCGCAAATACATTAAAAGGAAATGTTTTGAATAATTAAGTATTATTAAAACCAGAGAAACTTCCATCCGCATGTAGCTTAAGACGACAAAATGATATTTCCTAGATCATGGTCAGAATAAGATTGTTATAAACAAGAATATCCTACTCACATATAAGGCTTATGTTTCTCCGATTGTTTAAAAGAGAATTATATTCTTAAATGAATAAAGCTATGAACTACTTAAACCTTTCTAAAATAAGAAACGTGAACATTTGAAATTAGGCAAACTTGGACGCTTGGAAAATAATGTTGTTACTTGATTTTACAAAGGTAAGAGTTTTGGTTTTCTTAAAAGGATAGTCACTCTATTTTTATACTACGTATCAGGTGACTTATGTGAAAGAAACAGATCTTTAAAGATTTAATGTGTGAAGTACTTTGGGGTTAGATAATTCGAACTTGTTAGTAAAGTACCTTGTGTGAATACTTTATTGTATTGGTTTGTGATAGCCTTGTAAATACTTTCTTGTTGATTTGAGAAGTAAACATGTTAGACGCTACGCAGTGTTAGCATTCGTGACGTTAGTGTAAAGGGGTTTTCCTCGATCGCGCTTTAAAGTTGTTTGACTATCAACCGTTACGCTGGTATTGTACCACTCACCTGACTTGTGTTCCGAGGTTGTCGCCTCCGACGCGGTAGACTCAGCGGTCCGGGACCATGATTCGAGAATACCTACGCGTCCGTGGATCCACGCGAGCTACGGAGCTCCGTGTTAGCGCGCCCTCGTGGTCACGCGGTCCTCGCGCTACGCGCGATCGCGAGTCCAGACGACGCCGGAGTAGCTACCGACGCGGGTTATACCTCACGCGGCCTATCTCGATCGCCTACGCGAGTCGCGGAGAGTTCCAGGCTAGACGCGCACATTTGATATCGCGGCGAAAGTGACCGCCTTTATCATGTGACGGCTCAGACAGATATCATCACGACACGCCTTATGACTCTGGTACCGGTGGCGTAGTCGCTATGCCTTCGCACTTACCTCGCATCGCTTTATTAGGACACAGCGGACCCGTGTTCATGTATTCTCGCGCTTGTATATCATAAATCGCCAGAAGCGGGAAGGTATTCCACGGCACGATTGATGCTGCGGGCGCGAGACCCATTGTTAAATCGAGTGACGACTTAAGCGGCGAGTCCCCGACTTAACATGATCGCTATTTACGGTGAATCGTAGTTCGCTATCATACATGTCTCCCGCTTTGTATAGACTACTATGATTTCATTTACGATTTATTTTTAGTTTCACATACTGCACTGCCAGATCGACTTCTGGGCCGCGCTCATGCCGCAGTCGAGGTACACCGCCATCGATCCTAGCTCGTGGTCACAGTCATTTTGGAAAGCCCGCTTTCTCCGAGGCTTATCACGTATAGTCCCCGTCGTAGTCGGTGTTTACATTCGTGGGTTCGGCGGCCCCGTCCCGCCATTGTTGTCGATCATTCTGAGGTCCAGTAGTAATCGCAAGGTGGTTTGTAAAAAGGATTAAACTGCTCATGTTAAAAGTTGTCATTTATATATACGCCGAAGGCAAGTTTTCACAGATTATTGTTTTATACTTCTGTTATCTCATGTTGTTGTGTTTGTTCCACGACACTGACGATGTATGTCTACTGGTGCCCGGTAAGGCACTACCACGCCCCGCTCGGTCGTGACAAAAGTGGTATCGTGAGCGCTTAATCCTGAAAGTGTCTACGCATCAGATCCAAGAGAGTCTTGATTATCGCGCGTTGCGCACCACATCAATAATCGTGAGGCTATAGGATATTTAGGATCGGGTTCTATTCTTCTCACTCGAGATCGTGCCTTGTAGTCAGTGTTGTTAGACTCCGACGATTTCTTTCCTTACCGCTATGCCTCCGCGTAGGCAAACCCGCCCAGAGGGAAAGGCACTGGCGGAGCCGCGAGCAGAGTTCAGAGGGTCATGAGGGCACAGCCCAATCATTACCTAGGTAGTGCTTCATTCGGGATTTCGCGACGCCACTAGCCCAAAGAAAGTTTAAGCACGCGACGGCAGCTCCTATCATGCCATGATATTGAACCTTCGCCCACGACCGAACAGAGAATATAGATCGCAAAGAGGCAACCTCACATTAGCCATGGATTTGGCTACCAGAGAGTATACCGATGTATCGCGGTCTTGATGACTACCTAAGAAAGGGTCAAAGAGTAATTCTTCACTGGCTTCGAGCATGGCCTCGTACGCTGCGCAAAGCAGCCGAGAAATGTAGAGATCGACGTTAACCAAGGCGATGCAGTAAGAGGCCAGAGCAGCAGGTCCTTCAGAACTTTCATGAGTATACCTTAAGTGCTATGTTCGATAGCAAAGGTGTTAGTTGTGATTAGAAATCACGGGTTAACCGAGTAAGATTTTGGAGGATAGAGAAAGTAGCCTTAGAGCTTTATACGCAAAGGCCTTAGAGGTAAGCGCCATCTCGCAGAGACGATGTTTATGTTTGACTTTATAGGAGTGCATAGTGCACGCGAGTCGTGTTTGGGATAAGTCCCTAAGTAGTATGAAATGAAAGAGGGTAGTTGAGCCAAGAAGACCGCTAGGTTTTCGTGAATACGTTTAGTAAGATTGTTCCTTCGGAGATGGTATTCGCGCTCACGGCCTGTTGAGGCTACGCGCGTCAACCCGCGTAGGTTTAGCGGTGGGGTCAGCCAGGTGGTCCTCTTGTGTTAGGGTCACGAGGGTGTTAGGCCCATGTTTAGTTAGCCGTGCAAGTTCGCGGATGCGCTCGACCGCTGGTCGGGCCGACTGGGCACTCATCGTGTTCTTCTGGCCAAGGTCGCTCTCTGCAGTTGTTGATGTTATCCAAAAGGTCGCGAGGTTGCACGGTGCCTACCTTCACCTTATGACGGATGCTGGAGCCCGTGGTACTACCGCTTTCTTCCGAGTTTGTACCAGCAGTGTGGCTAGAACTCGCGAGTCTCCTCAGACGCATTCGCCCCGCCGTTGTTTTGATTTCGCGGTAGCCGCGAGGATCGTTGTTCCGGTCGGGAGTGTTTAAGCTACCATTTCGTTGTTCGATGTCGCCTTGTGACGCCTTGTAGGGCAGAAATGCAAGTTGCCGGCCGATTGGTTCTGATGTTGGCGTGGTTCAGATAGTTGGTTCAGCTTGTTCCAGCAGATCGCGGATAGAAGTTTGTCTGTAAGAAGTTCGCAAATAAGAGAATCGTATGATAATCGGCGACGACGCTTAGAGTTCGTGCCGACGGTCGGTCTTCTTGAGTACCACCCCTGACAGGTGTGACGAGTTTTGGAAATGTATGAACTTAGCCCGAGTTACTTGGGCCTTTGTGAGTTCATGAAGAATAGGCCAGTTTATATGTTAGCATTTGCCGTCCGACTTGTGAGGAAGGACGTCCGGTCTTTCAGATTGTTATGTTCGGGAAAGTATCAAGATCCATCCGCACGTTCCCGCTAATGATGACCACGTTAGAGATAGTAACCCCGAGTTTTCGATACTAAAGCAGATCGTAAATGTGGTAAGAATTCGAGGCACGAGCCTTCAAATGATCGTGACGCAGCCCGCATCATTTGTCGGGTCGCCGAGCAAGGCTCGCGCAAAGTGACAAAGTGGTATCTCGTGCAAAGTGACAAAAGTAGTATTATTGTGGTGATGTAGAGGTGTTTTCGTGGACTTAGATGTAAGTTTTGGCGCAGTGTTTCCACGGCCGTGTATGGCGTGATTGTTCTCGTAAGTATAGTAGTGAAGACTATATTGGCGCACGCTTGTTTTGAGATTCTAGAAGGAACATTCGACGAATGTTTCGCGAGGGGAGAATGTTATACCCCGTAGTTCCGTGGTATGTATGCGACGCACGCATTTGAGAATACGCATGTAAAGATCGGAAAGCGAAGAAAGAGGCGATTTTTCCACTAAAAGTTTCCGCTTTTGTGAAGGAAAAGGTTCGTTAACGGGAATTGATTCCCGTGATTTGGTATTCTGACTTCCCGGAATATTAGAGAATTATGGAATTTTATTTTCTGAATGGTCACGCTGGGCCCACGGAGAAATTTACGATTTTGTGGGGCCCACTTTGTTTTCTAGATTTTGGCCATCAGGATATTTTCTAAGATGTTTTATTTTAATAATGAGGGTGACACGGTCACCCCGCCTAGTGGCTCGCCGAATGGCATTTGTGCACAACACCCTGCTAGAGTCGCTGACTAAACGCTTTACATAACTCATGCAGGAAAATTCGCTATGTCTTTTCTTATTTTTATGGATTTTTCCGAGAGACGGAACATTTTGGACCAACGAGAGGCTTACACTTGGCACCCTCTCATCAGCGGGCAAGGGCGACTGACGATTTGGGGAAGGCAGGGAGATATTTTTGGTAGATATTTTGTGTGCAAGTCACAGTACACACGGTGAATCTTGGCCCTACACTTGCCTAACACTTGGTGTAATCTTCGCCATTGGTTGGCTTTCACTTGACCTATAAATACCCCTTCAAGACTAATTCATTCACAAAATTGCCTAAGTCTTCAAAGCTTCTTCCTTCCCTTAGTGTAGTGCCTGCCGAGAGCCCCTCTCCCCTCGCCGAGTCCCCAGTGGTAGGCCGAGGGGCGACACCCCCTCCTGAGGTGCTACCGTGGGCACCCCAGCCTAGTTGCTTTGTATAATACCCCTTCAGGTATAGAAATACTCTCCAAGTATCATATAACGCCCAATACCTTAGCCGATACCTTGTAGTATTCTAAGGTTATACCTATACGAAAGCCCGTAAATACTATTATACTTCCCACAACCACAAAACCGAAACCCTAGAAAATCTCCATAGTCCGCTGAGTATCGTGTGTTGGTTAGAACTTCTGGGTGGTTTAGAGCGGTCGAGCGCCGAGTCGAGCTAAGCGCTGCCATAAGGATCGACATTTATACTTGGATAATTATGGCTTATCGAGGTAATTATCTTGTCCCCTATTGTAATGGATATTACATGTTGTAGGAATATATAGTCAAGTATACTATATATATAGTATCAACTTAATGTCAGGCAATGTCCTCGACTTAAGCCCAATAATAAGAAACCTTTTCAAAGAAGAGTACCGAATCAGAATTACATAGACCATTACATGAGACTTGTGTAGCTTTCGCGAGGTAGAATTGTGCACGCCCGACAGACGATAACCCCGGTCGGCTCGATAGCCGCCCAGAGAGAGGAGATTTACGCCGCCATGGGGGAGGTGTCCGAATTTTCTGAGAATGTTCTACGATAAGATCTAGATGTTAATGCGCCTTTGTGGCCTTATAGGTCAAGTACTACGCATGGCGCTCTACTTGGCTTAAGGAGTAGCCGACGGCTTGAGGTACTGAGCATTTTGCTATTAGTCGATAATCGCCGCAGGTACGCGAACCTCTTCCTATCTCTTCTAGCATGATACGTGTGAACTATGTAGTACGGCAGACGCATACGTGCTAAATGTATTTGATTATTTAAAACATAAAGTGTTATAACGCTTTACGGGAAGTTGGTTATAACAATTTATGTAGATAAGAAAACACTTTGTGGTTTTTAAAAGGTAAATGATTTGTTTATAATCGCTTGATGCATGATTATAAAGAATTTGAAGTATTTCAAAAGATTTCAAATCGCTTTGAAAGAGAAGTAATACTTGGTTTTTGAGAACTTAAGAGTTATACTAGCTTTACGGGAAGTTAGGTATAACGCTTAAGAACGCTTTTATCGATTTTGGAAATCGACGTGTATCGACAAACCATCGCAGCTAATTAAAAGGAAATGTTTTGAATAATTAAGTATTATTAAAACCAAGAGAAACTTCCATCCGCATAAGCTAAGACGACAAAATGATATTTCCTAGATCATGGTCATTGTAATAAGATTGTTATAAAAAGAATATCCTACTCACATATAAGGCTTATGTTTCTCCGATTGTTTAAAAGAGAATTATATTCTTAAATGAATAAAGCTATGAACTACTAAACCTTTCTAAAATAAGAAACGTGAACATTTGAAATTAGGCAAACTCGACGCTTGGAAAATAACGTTGTTACTTGATTTTACAAAGGTAAGAGTTTTGGTTTTCTTAAAAGGATAGTCACTCTATTTTTATACTACTGTATCAGGTGACTTATGTGAAAGAAACAGATCTTTTAAAGATTTAATGTAAGTACTTGGGGTTAGATAATTCGAACTTGTTAGTAGAAAGTACCTCGTGTGAATACTTTATTGTATTGGTTTGTGATAGCCTTGTAAATACTTTCTTGTTGATTTGAGAAGAAACATGTTAGACGCTACGCGTGTTAGCATCTCGTGATGTTAGTGTAAAGGGGTTTTCCTCGATCGCGCTTTAAAGTTGTTTGACTATCACCGTTATGCTGGTATTGTACCACTCACCTTGACTTGTGTTCCGAGGTTGCCGCATCCGACGCGGGTAGACTCAGTGTCCGGGACCATGATTCGAGAATACCTCACGCGGTCCAGGATCCACGCGAGCTACGGAGCTCCGTGTTAGCGCGTCTCGTGGTCACGCGGTCTCGCGCTACGCGATCGCGAGTCCAGATTTACGCCGGAGTAGCTACCGACGCGGGTTATACCTCACGCGCCTATCTCGACCGCCTACGCGGAGTCGCGAGAGTTCTGTGGCTAGACGCGCACATTTGATATCGCGCGAGTGACCGCCTTTTATCATGTGACGGCCTAGACAGATATCATGACACGCCTATGACTCAGGTACTGGTGTTAGTAGCTCGCCATGCCTTCGCACTTACCTCAGATCGCTTTATTAGACACAGCGGGACCCGTGTTCATGTATTCTCGTGCTTGTATATCATAAATCGCCGGCAGCTGGCGAAGGTATTCCACGCACGCACGATTGATGCCATGGGCGTGAGACCCATTGTTAAATCGAGTGACGACTTAAGCGGCGCGAGTCCCCGACTTAACATCGCTATTTACGGTGAATCAGAGTTCGCTATCATATATGTCTCCCGCTTGTATAGACTACTATGATTTCATTTACGTGATTTATTTTTAGTTTCACATACTCTGCACTGCAGATCGACTCCTTCTGGGCCGCTCATGCCGCAGTCGAGGTACACCGCCGCCGATCCTAGCTCTCGTGGTCACAGCGCTTGGAAAGCTCCGCTTCTCCGAGGCTTATCACGTATAGTCCCCGTCGTAGCTCTGTTTACATTCAGGTTCGGCGGCCCCGCCCCGCCATCGTTGTCGTATCATTCTGTGAGGTCCGTAGTAATCGCCAGGCGTGGTTTGTAAAAGGATTAAACTGCTCATGTTAAAAGTTGTCATTTATATATACGCCGAAAGGCAAGTTTTCACGCATTATTGTTTTATACTGCTATCTCATGTTGTTGTGTTTGTTCCACTGACACTGATGTATGTCTACTGGGTGCCCGGTAAGGCACTACCACGCCCCGCTCGGCCGTGACACTCTGTATCTCATAACGTAATCCGCCTATTTGTAGGCTCTGGTATCTTATAACGTAATCCGCCTATTTGTGCTCTGTATTTCATAACGCATCCGCCTATTTGTAGGCTCCTGTATTTCATAACGAATCCGCCTATTTGTAGGCTCCTGTATTTCATAACGCATCCGCCTATTTGTAGGCTCTGTATTTTATAACGAATCCGCCAATTGTAGGCTCCTGTATTTTCCTTACATAACATTTTTAAACCATCTTTTCACTTCTTCTTAAGTCGCCATAACAACTTCCCATAAAGCTATTATAACAACCTTTCATTTTTGAGAACTTAAGACACTTTTATTCTTACAACATTAGGAAAACTAGATCCAAAATACTACGACATACATACTTAAAAGAATCATAAAACCTCCTTTCTTTTTAAAGCTCAAGTCACATACTCTTTTGGAAACCATCTTCTTAACTTTCAAATAAATTAAGCCATACTTTTAAAATTTAGTCCTTTCCACTTATAATCAAGGCTTACGGTCTTAACACTCGTGAGCATACACTCTTTAAAATCATGTCGCTTATACTTATAAAATCATGTCATCAATACTTTAGAAATCAAGTCCCATAACTTGAAAAATAAAGTTTCAAAATCCTTCAAAGACAACCAAAGTTCATAGTCTTAAAACTTCATAACATACATTATTTAAAGTCCATTTACTTATACTTATAAAAATATAAAGTTCCATACACTTCCAAAACCAAGTAACTTATTCTCTTAAAATCATATAACTTCCACTTTTAAAATCAATCCCTTTTCACATATAAATTCAAGTCATTTTCAACATAAAATCCACTTACTTACTTTAACCAAATCAAGACACATAGCCTTTAAATCAAATCTCATAACTTCCTAACCATTCTTACCAACGCCTCCCATAAGACCTAGTAAGGACTTAGACAATTTAAACATACTCTTAACTTAGATTCAACAATGCAAATACTTCTTAACTTCTAAGAGTAGAAGAAATCTTGAAATATTATCACATCGAGATTTCACACGTAGATCATGCCAAAGAAAGAAGAGGTTGACATACCGCGACGCTTGTCGACAAGAGTAAAATGCTCCAAAGTACTTCAACCTATCATGGTCACAATACGCCCATTAACCTCTTACTTCAAACGTAGAATATTCTAAGTGCTAAGTCGCCAAATTCTATAGAAAATCTGACAAGACTCTCCTTTGTTTTTACTTACTTTGCCACCTTTTTCAAGGCCAAATACAATAGCCAAACAGCCCCAATTGGCTCACAACAATATGTAACCCAATACAAATAATTAACTATACACCCCAATTGGCTCACCACAATGAGAAGGTAGTTCAATACAAATAATTAACTAACTATTACAAACCACAAGTACAAATTCGCCACCTGAGTTCAACAATACCAATTCTTATTCAATTTCCATTTCAATCCAACTTGGTAGCATAACATGATATCTAGTCGCAACTAAATATAACTACTAGAATCTTCAAGTCAATTACATGCGACGATTCTAGTAACGATCAAATTGTATTCCAACTTAACATGACTTACTTTTCATTTCAACTTAAGCTACAAGTAATCCATAATACTTATTAACTTCAACTTAACAACTTCATGCTAGCAACATGTAAAGCTAATAACAACAATATAAATAATCTTGTAACACTTTCAAAGAACAAGATTATACCTCAACGAATTGTAATCCAATCTTCAAAACCGGTTGCTCCTTAGCAACCTGTAGCCTCACAAGACACCTCAATCCGCCTCGAGACCCTTAGAACCACACCAAAACTTTCCTTCAAACCTCCAATCCATAACCTAGAAAGCCACTAGGTTTTCGCCATGACTAATACGAAAAACTCTCTTTTTCCGGGTTTTTCTATTGAGATACACTTACAATACCCTCATGAACCTTGGTTTAAAGCTGGGCTTAATGGACAAGAAACGCAAAATTTTCCTTTTGAAAGCTGAGGGAAGCCGAGAGCTCTTCCTTGAGTTCTTCAATTTTGTGGAAATTTTTCTAAGTGTAATGACATACTCTTGCTACTAGTAGTGTAATAAAGTGGCAATGAGGGTTAAGATGTAACTAAACGGGTGGTTTAGATGAAGTCTTATAAAATATCAAGACTGGACCTTCGACTTTGGTCAAGAAACTCAAGCTCATTAATGTAAGACTTTGTCATCTAAAGACTATGGTCAATGACCATTTTGGCCATGCCTATTTCGTCCAAGGCATCAATAAGGGGTGACAAGTGTCGCCTCCCATTCGCCACAATACTACATTTTCCGACAATTTCACAATTCCGATAATTTTTTTACAAGTCTCAAATCTTAACACTCATGAAGTTCTTACGCACGCTCTAAAGCATGTCCCAAAATACTGGTGTAACATTCTTCCCCTTAGAAACATTCGCCCTCGAATGTTCTTTCGGAGTCAAACTTATAATTAGCGACATAGTTTCCTTTCACCACCCCGACATACCAACAATGCCACACATGGCCCTAATACCTGCACACGCATATCTGGCCCATCATAAGCCCAAAAGAGATTATCTTTTCGCATTTCCAAATCCTTCTAACATACATACATAACTTCCATACCGACTATGGCCTAAAACCTTTGGAGAAAGTCTATAAAACAAAATAAGGCCATTTCCGCCATGACTGGTTCCGTGGAACGCGCCCACGAACCCGTGAAACAATTAACTAAACTTGCCTTGCGCTCGTGACTCGCCACGTAGCTTTAACTACTACCAACCGATCCCACCCATTCCAGCGCCGGGAGACCCGCACAGTCCTCAACCACTCAATACGCACTTAACTCTTATCCTCGTCCGACTTAAAATCTTATCGCCAGAGAAAACCTTATATACCTAAGGTCTCAAGTGAATCAATATTCTTAGGCTCGCAATTTCCATGCCCACGCCCACCTTAACAAATTCCCCAAGAATCGTACAAAAACTTCTCATAATACCAAAACCATGTTGTCTCGATCACAATAACTATCGCTTACTCTATCCGCACTTCATCCGTATAATTCTCTTAAGCTTACTACACACCTAATCTATTAACATGACATTCCGTTAGGTTCCTTAATATGGCTTCTAAGGGTTCACTACCCTATCGCATACCTCATCCTTTCCCAATTACCTCAAAATAAAACACAAAACCTTGGCGAAAATTCATTAACTATACCATACCTTCCCAGATCTAGTTAGTCTTTACCAATTCCTCGTAATCTAAAATTATTCTAGGCAACACGCTGCCGACTTTCATACATAACTCCGCATAGACGTATGTCACAATACCAACTATACTATAATCATTACCAACCCGATACGCAATCCACATAGTCATTCCCGGTCATCGCTTTCCTCGTACCGCAATTAATATAACTCGTTAGTGAGGGACGACTTAACAATACAAATTTATCGCACGATCTCAGAGTGAGAAGAATGGAAACTAATCCTAAATGTCCCGCAGCCTCCCGACATAGACGTGGTGCACAACACACCGATAATCAAGACTCTACTAGACACGGCTCAGACACTTTTCGAGGACTAATCGCTCGATACTCACTTTTGTCACGCAATTCGACCTCGATCGCGATCGTGCCCTACCCGCACCCTTACGTAAACATCGAGATAATCAGAACATACATGAAACTTATAAATAAAACAACTAAGTAAAACAACAGTCACCGACAGGCTACCTTCCCGACGACATACATAAACGGCTAGCTGTTTCCTTTCTCACAATTCCGACTGCTCGCCGGATCGTGCCCTACCCGGGCACCCTTACAGTAAACATCGAGATAATCACGAACATACATGAAACTTATAAAATAAAACAACAGAATAAACAACAGTCACCGATAGGCTACCTTCCCGACGACATATACGAACGGCTAGCTTGCTTCCTTTCTTTACAAACAGACTCCACAATACGTGACTACGCACTTAAGAGTTTTAACATAATAGCCATGGACAGGCCCCGCCATACCCCAATATACATAGCCATGACAACTCCTAACATCTGAGCTATCTAAAATGCCAACTGCGATCCTAAGCTCATGGATCCACACCGTACCTAAACTCAAACTCGCGACATGAACGCAGCTCTCGGGCGGGCCGCATAACAAAATTTAATATGGAATGTAAATAACGCAAGAATCAAATCATAATCGCATAAAGAACGCCCTTAACTCCCAAATCAATCATATATTAACCGCTCTTTCCTTATTTCGATAAGATTTAACAACATATTCTTACATACTTACTTAAGAGCTTAATCCAGCTTTTTCACCTAACTTACATATCTTACATAACATAATCCGCCCATTTGGACACGCATCGATGAATCATGTGACATAATCCGCCCGCGGGCCTGCAGATCGTGGAATCATATAACATAACCGCCCGCCGCCGGCTCGCATCGTGGAATCACGTAAGATAATCCGCCCGCCGCGCCTTGCACCGTGGAATCATGTAGCATAATCCGCCCGCCGCGGCTTGCATCGTGGAATCATGTAGCATAATCCGCCCGCCGGGCCTTGCATCGTGGAATCACGTAAGATAATCCGCCCGCCGCGGCTCTGTAAGATGACGAATCCCGCCTATGTGTAGGCTCCTGGTAATATGGCATAATCCGCCATGGTAGCTCTGGTATCTCATAACGCATCCGCCTATTTGTAGGCTCGTGTATTTCATAACGAATCCGCCTATGTGTAGGCTCTGTGATTTTCCTTACATAACATTTTAAAACGATTGTTACCTCTTCTTAAGTCGTTATAACAACTTCCCATAAAGCTATTATAACAACCTTTCATTTTAGAGAACTCAAGGCACTTTGTTCTTACAACATTAGGAAACTAGACCTAAAATACCACGCATACATGCATTTCAATGTAATCATAAACTTCTTTCTTTTTAAAACTCAAGTCACATACTCTTAAAATCATGTCATCAATACTTTTAGAAATCAAGTCCACAACTTGAAAAATAAAGTTTCATAATCCTTAAGACAACCAAAGTTCATAGTATTAACACCTTAGATCAGACATTCTTTAACATCCACTTACTTATCCTTAGACAAAACCAATATACAGTTTCATACACTTCCAAAACCAAGTAACTTATTCTCTTAAAACCATATAACTTTCACTTTTAAAAATCAATCCTTTTCACATATAAATTCAAGTCATTTTTGAACGAAATCCACTTACTTACTTTAAATAAATCAAGACACATAGTTTTAAATCAAATCTCATATTTTCCTAACCATTCTTACCAACATCTCCCATAAGACTCGTAAGGACTTCAGACAATTTAACATACTTATAACTTAGGATAACTTAGACATAACCCTTACGTAGAGTAAATCAACATACATACTTCTTAACTTCTAAGAATGTAGGAATCATGAAATAATACCACATGTATATTCCATACATAGAACCATGTCTAAAGCATGAAGAGGTTCACATACCTCGCGACGATTATCGACAAGAGCAAAGCTCCAAAGTACTTCCACCTCGAGCCATTCCATTCTTCAAGTAGATACGCTATACCTAGTACGTCAACCTATAATGGTCACCATACGCCCATTAACTTCTTACTTCATACGTAGAATATTTTAGGTGCTAAGTCGCTAAATTCTACTGAAAATCTGACAAAGACCTCCTTTGTTTCTACTTACTTTGCCACCTTTTTCAAGGCCGAATACAATAACCAAACAGCCCCAATTGGCTCACAATTTCTATAAGGTACTCCAATACAAATGACTAACTAAAAAGCCCCAATTGGCTCACAATTTAGAAAGTAGTCCAATACAAATGAAAAACAAACTAAAAAGTCCAAATTCGGCCACCTCGAGTTCAACCTACCAATTCTTATCAAATTTCCATTTCAAACCAAATTGGTAGCATAACATGATATCAAGTCGTATTTGATTATAACAATCCATAATCTCAAGAGGTAACATGCGACGCATTTCTAATAACGACTAAATTGAAATCCAACTTAACAAGGCTTATATAACATTTCGAATTTAGGTACAAGCACTCCATAATACTTATAAACTTCAACTTAACCACTTCATGCTATCAACATGTAAAGCTAACAACAACAATAATAATACATAATCTTGTAACATCTTAAAGGACAAGATTATAGCTTAACGATTCTCAAACAAATCTTCAACCAAGTCGCTCCTTAGCAACTTGTAGACTCTCCAAGATACTTCAATCCGCTACTGAGACCCTTAGAACCATACCAACAATTTTCCTTCAAACTCCCAACCAAAACCTAGAAAAGCCATTAGGTTTTCACTCATACTAATACGAAAAACTCTCTTTTTCCGGATTTTTCTATTGAGATATACTTACATAACACTCATGAACCTTGGTTTAAAGCTGGGATTTATCGACAACAAACAAAAATTTTCTTGTTCAAATGAGCTCAAAGCCGAGAGCTCCTAATGCCTAAGCTCCACCTCTAAAAATTTTCTAAGTGTTATGACAAGTCTTGCTACTAGTACTACTATATAGTTCAAATGAGGGTCAATATGCAAACAATCGTGGTTCGATGATCTCTAATTAAAATATCAAGACTTTGAACCCTTTGACTTAGTCAATTTTGTCAAGCTAATTAATGAAGACTTAGTCATCTTAAGGCTATGGTCAATGACCATTTTGGCCATGACATTTTCGCCCAAGGCATAAATAAGGGTGACAAGTGTCGCCTCCCATTCGCCACAATAATACGCTTCCGACAACTTCAAATTTCCTAGAATTTTTACAAGTCTCAAATCTTAACACTTGTGAGTTCTTACTTACGCTCTAAAACACGCCATGTAATTACTGGTGTAATATTCTCCTCTTAGAAACATTCGCCCTCGAATGTTCTTTCTGAGTCAAACTTATAATTAGCTTACATAGTTTCCTTTCACAACCCCACATACCAACAATGCCACACATGGCCCTAATACTCGCACACGCATACTTGTCCATCATAAGCCCAAAAGAGATTATCCTTTCGCATTTCCAATTCATACTAGCATACATACATAACTTCCATACCAATTTCGCCTCAAATCTTCGAGTCACTCTATAAAACAATATAAGGCCATTTCCGCCACGACTGGTTCCGTGGAACGCGCCCACGAACCCAGAAACAATTAACTGCACTGGCCTGCACTCGTGGACTCGCCACGAGCTTTAACTACTACCAACTGATCCCACTCCATTCCAGTGCCGGAGACCCGTGAATAGTCCTCAACCACTCAAATACGCACTTAACTCTTATCCTCGTCCGACTTAAAATCTTATCACAGAGAAAACCTTATATACCTAAGGTCTCTCAAAGAATCAATATTCTTAGGCTCGCACTCCACGCCCACGCCTACCTTACCACTCCCCCAAGAATCGGTACAAAACATCTCATAAAACCATAACCATGTTGTCTCGATCACAACAACCATTACTTACTCTATCCGCACTTCATCCGTATAATTCTCTTAAGCTTACTACGCAGCCTTAATCTATTAACACGACATTCCGCTAGGTTCCTTAATCATGGCTTCTGGCGGTTCACTACCCTATCGCATACCTCATCCTTTCCCAATTACCTTAAATAAAACATAAGACTCGCGAAAATTCATTAACTATTCCATACCTTCCCTGTGATCTAGTTAGTCTTTACCACTTCTCGTAATCTAAAATCATTCTAGGCAACACGCTGCCCGACACTGTGACATAACTCCGTATAGACGATATCACCATACCAACTATACTACAATCATTACCAACCCGGATACGCAATCCACATAGTCCTTCTGGTCATCACGCTTTCTCGTAGAATCGCAATCAACATAACTCGTTAGTGAGGAACGACTTAACAACACAACTCTATCGCACGATCTCGTGAGTGAGAAGAATGGAAACTAATCCTAAATGTCCCGCAGCCTCCCGATTATAGACGTACGCACAACACACCGATAATCAAGACTCTACTAGACACGGCCTCAGACACTTTCCGAGGACTAATCGCTCGATACCACTTTGTCACGACTCGACCTCGCTCGCGATCGTGCCCTACCCGGGCACCCTTACTGTAAACATCGAGATAATCACGAACATACATGAAACTTATAAAATAAAACAACAGAATAAACAACAGTCACCGACATGGCTACCTTCCCGACGCATACACGAACGGCCGCTTTCCTTTCTTACAAAATGACTCCACAATATGTGACTACGCACTTAAGAGTTTTAACATATCACATGGACAGGCCCCGCCATACCCCGAATATACATAGCCATGACAACTCCTAACATCGAGCCATCTAAAATGTCAACCAGATCCTAAGCTCATGGATCCACATCGTACCTAAACTCGCGACATTTAACGCACTCTCGGGGGTCGCATAACAAAATTTAATATGGAAATGTAAATAACGCAAGAATCAAATCATAATCGCATGTTAACGCCCTTAACTCCTGAAATCAATCATATATTAACCGTTCCTTTCCTTATTTCGATAAGATTTAACAACATATTCTTACATACTTACTTAAGAGCTTAATCCAGCCTTTTTCACCTAACTTACATATCTTACATAACATAATCCGGCCCATTTATGACACGCGCATCGATGAATCATGTGACATAATCCGCCCGCCCGCGCCTTGCATCGTGGAATCATATAACATAATCCGCCCGCCGCGGGCTGCATCGCGGAATCATGTAGCATAATCCGCCCGCCCGCGCCTTGCATCGTGGAATCATGTAGCATAATCCGCCCGCCCGCGGCCTTGCATCAGGAATCACGTAGCATAATCCGCCCGCGGGCCTGCATCGCGAATCATGTAAGATAATCCGCCCGCGGCCTTGCAAGATGACGAACCCTGGCATGTAGGCTCTGGTAATATGGCATAATCCGCCCATGTGGTAGGCTCTGTATCTCATAACGTAATCCGCCTATTTGTAGGCTCTGTATTTCATAACGTAATCCGCCTATGTGTAGGCTCTGTGATTTTCCTTACATAACATTTTAAAACGATTGTTACCTTCTTCTTAAGTCGTTATAACAACTTCTCATAAAGCTATTATAACAACCTTTCATTTTAGAGAACTCAAGGCACTTTTGTTCTTACAACATTAGGGAAACTAGACCTAAAATACCACGCATATACGCATTTCAATGTAATCATAAACTTCTTTCTTTTTAAAACTCAAGTCACATACTCTTAAAATCATGTCATCAATACTTTTAGAAATCAAGTCCACAACTTGAAAAATAAAGTTTCATAATCCTTAGAAGACAACCAAAGTTCATAGTCTTAAAACCTTATATCATACATTCTTTAAAATCCACTTACTTATACTTATACAAAACAAATATAAAGTTTCATACACTTCCAAAACCAAGTAACTTATTCTCTTAAAACCATATAACTTTCACTTTTAAAAATCAATCCCCTTTTCACATATAAATTCAAGTCATTTGTGAACGTAAAATCCACTTACTTACTTTAAATAAATCAAGACACATAGTTTTAAATCAAATCTCATATTTTCCTAACCATTCTTACCAACATCTCCCATAAGACTCGTAAGGACTTAGACAATTTAACATACTTATAACTTAGGATAACTTAGACATAACCCTTACGTAGAGTAAATCAACATACATACTTCTTAACTTCTAAGAATAGAAGGAATCATGAAATAATACCACATGTATATTCCATACATAGAACCATGTCTAAAGAAGGAAGAGGTTCACATACCTCGACGATTATCGACAAGAGCAAAAGCTCCAAAGTACTTCCACCTCGAGCTATTCCATTCTTCAAGTAGATACGCTTATACCTAGTACGTCAACCTATAATGGTCACCATACGCCCATTAACTTCTTACTTCATACGAGAATATTTTAGTGTTAAGTCGCTAAATTCTACTGAAATCTGACAAAGACCTCCTTTGTTTCTACTTACTTTGCCACCTTTTCAAGGCCGAATACAATAACCAAACAGCCCCAATTGGCTCACAATTTCTATAAGGTACTCCAATACAAATGACTAACTAAACATTTCCAATTGGCTCACAATTTAGAAAGTAGTCCAATACAAATGAAAACAAACTAAAAAGTCCAAATTCGCCACCTTGAGTTCAACCTTACCAATTCTTATCAAATTTCCATTTCAAACCAAATTGGTAGCATAACATGATATCAAGTCGTATTTGATTATAACAATCCATAATCTCAAGAGGTAACATGCGACGATTTCTAATAACGACTAAATTGAAATCCAACTTAACAAGGCTTATATAACATTTCAATTTAGCTACAAGACTCCATAATACTTATAAACTTCAACTTAACCACTTCATGCTATCAACATGTAAAGCTAATAACAACAATAATAATACATAATCTTGTAACATCTTAAAGGACAAGATTATACCTTAACGATTCTCAAACCAATCTTCAACCAAGTCGCTCTTAGCAACTTGTAGACTTCCAAGATACTTCAATCCGCTTACTGAGACCCTTAGAACCATACCAACAATTTTCCTTCAAACTCCCAACCAAAACCTAGAAAAGCCATTAGGTTTTCACCTTGCGACTAATACGAAACTCTCTTTTCCGGATTTTTCTATCGAGATATACTTACATAACACTCATGAACCTTGGTTTAAAGCTGGGATTTATCGACAACAAACAAAAAAATTTTGTTCAAACGAGCTCAAAGCCGAGAGCTCCTAATGCCTAAGCTCCAATTCTCTAAAAATTTTCTAAGTGTTATGACAAGTCTTGCTACTAGTACTACTATATAGTTCAAATTGAGGTCAATATGCAAACAATCGTGGTTCGATGATCTCTAATTAAAATATCAAGACTTTGAACCCTTTGACTTAGTCAATTTTGTCAAGCTAATTAATGTGAAGACTTAGTCATCTTAAGGCTATGGTCAATGACCATTTTGGCCATGACATTTTCGCCCAAGGCATAAATAAGGGGGTGACAAGTTTCGCCTCCCATTCCACAATAATACGCTTTCCGACAACTTCAAATTTCCAGAAATTTTTACAACTCTCAAATCTTAACACTTGAGTTCTTACTTACGCTCTAAAACATGTCCCGTAATTACTGTGTAACATTTTCTTTACAAAATGCACTCCACAATACGTGACTGCTGCACTTAAGAATTACAATCGGCGGTACAGGCCCCGCCATACCGAATATACATAGCCATGACAACTCCTAACATCTGAGCCATCTAAAATGTCAACCAGATCCTAAGCTCATGATCCACATCTGTACCTAAACTCGCGACATTTAACGCAGCTTCGGGGGTCCGATAACAAAAATTTAATATGGAATGTAAATAATGCAAGAATCAAATCATAATCAGATAAAAGAATGCCATTTTTAACTCCCAAATCACTCGATATTAACCGCTCCATTCCTTCTTTCCATAAGATTTAACATCATATTCTTACATACATACTTAAGAGGTTAATCAAGTTTTTCCACATAACTTACTTATCTTACATAACATAATCCGCCCATTTATGGACACTGCATCACGAATCATGTGACATAATCCGCCCGCTCGCGGCCTCGCATCGTGGAATCATGTAGCATAATCCGCCCGCCCGCGAGCCTTGCATCGTGGAATCATGTAGCATAATCCGCCCGCCGCGAGCTTTGCATCGTGGAAATCATGTAGATAATCCGCCCGCCGCGAGCTCTGCAGATCAGGACGTAACCCGCCATGTGTAGGCTCGGTAATATGGCGAATCCGCCATGTAGGCTCTGTATCTCATAACGTAATCCGCCTATTTGTAGGCTCGTATCTCATAACGTAATCCGCCTATTTGTAGGCTCCTGTATTTCATAACGCATCCGCCTATTTGTAGGCTCTGTGTATTTCATAACGCATCCGCCTATTTGTAGGCTCTGTATTTCATAACGAATCCGCCTATTTGTAGGCTCTGTATTTTATAACGTAATCCGCCAATTCAGAGTTCCTGTATTTTCCTTACATAACATTTTTAAACCATCTTTTCACTTCTTCTTAAGTCGCCATAACAACTTCCCATAAAGCTATTATAACAACCTTTCATTTTGAGAACTTAAGACACTTTTATTCTTACAACATTAGGAAAACTAGATCCAAAAATACTACGCATATACATACTTAAAAGAATCATAAAACCTCCTTTCTTTTAAAGCTCAAGTCACATACTCTTTGGAAACCATCTTCTTAACTTTCAAATAAATTAAGCCATACTTTTTAAAATTTAGTCCTTTCCACTTATAATCAAGGCTTACGGTCTTAACACCTCGTGAGCATACACTCTTAAAATCATGTCGCTTATACTTATAAAATCATGTCATCAATACTTTAGAAATCAAGTCCCATAACTTGAAAAATAAAGTTTCAAAATCCTTCAAAGACAACCAAAGTTCATAGTCTTAAAACTTCATAACATACATTCTTTAAAGTCCATTTACTTATACTTATAAAAATATAAAGTTCCATACACTTCCAAAACCAAGTAACTTATTCTCTTAAAATCATATAACATCCACTTTTAAAATCAATCCCCTTTTCACATATAAATTCAAGTCATTTTCAACATAAAATCCACTTACTTACTTTAACCAAATCAAGACACATAGCCTTTAAATCAAATCTCATAACTTCCTAACCATTCTTACTAACGCCTCCCATAAGACCTAGTAAGGACTTAGACAATTTAAACATACTCTTAACTTAGATTCAACAATGCAAATACTTCTTAACTTCTAAGAGTAGAAGAAATCTTGAAATATTATCACATCGAGATTTCATACGTAGGATCATGCCAAAGAAAGAAGAGGTTCACATACCGCGACGCTTGTCGGCAAGAGTAAAATGCTCCAAAGTACTTCAACCTATCATGGTCACAATACGCCCATTAACCTCTTACTTCAAACGAGAATATTCTAAGTGCTAAGTCGCCAAATTCTATAGAAAATCTGACAAAGACCTCCTTTGTTTTTACTTACTTTGCCACCTTTTCAAGGCCGAAATACAATAGCCAAACAGCCCCAATTGGCTCACAACAATATAGAACGCAAATTCAATACAAATAATTAACTATACAAATTCCAATTGGCTCACCACAATGTAAGGCGTAGTTCAATACAAATAATTAACTAACTATTACAAACCACAAGTACAAATTCGCCACCTGAGTTCAACAATACCAATTCTTATTCAATTTCCATTTCAATCCAACTTGGTAGCATAACATGATATCTAGTCGCAACTAATATAACTACTAGAATCTTCAAGTCAATTACATGCGACGATTCTAGTAACGATCAAATTGTATTCCAACTTAACATGACTTACTTTTCATTTCGAACTTAAGCTACAAGTAATCCATAATACTTATCAACTTCAACTTAACAACTTCATGCTAGCAACATGTAAAGCTAACAACAACAATATAAATAATCTCAGAACACTTTCAAAGAACAAGATTATACCTCAACGAATTGTAATCCAATCTTCAAAACCGGTTGCTCCTTAGCAACCTAGAGCCTCGCCAAGACACCTCAATCCGCCTCGAGACCCTTAGAACCACACCAACAACTTTCCTTCAAACCTCCAATCCAAAACCTAGAAAGCCACTAGGTTTTCGCCATGACTAATACGAAAAACTCTCTTTTCCGGGTTTTTCTATCGAGATACACTTACAATACCTCATGAACCTTGGTTTAAAGTGGGCTTAATGGACAAGAAACGCAAAATTTTCCTTTTGAAAGCTGGAAGCCGAGAGCTCTTCCTCGAAGTTCTTCAATTTCAGGAAATTTTTCTAAGTGTAATGACATACTCTTGCTACTAGTAGTGTAATAAAGGGCACGAGGGTTAAGATGTAACTAAACGGGTGGTTTAGATGAAGTCTTATAAAATATCAAGACTTGGGACCTTTGACTTTGGTCAAGAAACTCAAGCTCATTAATAGGAAGACTTTGTCATCTAAAGACTACGGTCAATGACCATTTTGGCCATGCCTATTTCGCCCAAGGCATCAATAAGGGGTGACAAGTGTCGCCTCCCATTCATCACAATACTACGCTTTCCGACAATTTCACAATTCCGATAATTTTTTACAAGTCTCAAATCTTAACACTCATGAAGTTCTTACGACGCTCTAAAGATGTCCCAAAATACGGTGTAATAGCTTGTCGATTGATGGTCGAGATGCAAATGACGCCAGATAGCGCTGTCGCTCAGATGGATTTAGATGTAAATGACGCCAGATGGGCGCTGTCGCTCAGATGGACGAAATACGATGACGCCGTATGGGCGCTGTCGCCTTGTGCGATTTAAATGCAATGACGCCAGATGGGCGGTGTCGCCTTATATGGACGAATGCAGATGACGCCAGATGGGCGCGTTGTCGCCTTGTATGGACGAGATGCAAATTACGCCAGTACGGGCGCTGTCGCTTTGTATGGACGAGATGCAATGACGCCAGATGCGGTCACGACCCACCTCGATCGCGATCGTGCCCTACCCGGGCACCCTTACAGTAAACATCGAGAAAATCAGCGAACATACATGAAACTTATAAAATAAAAACAACAAGAATAAAACAACAAAGTTAGCCGACAGGCTACCTTCCCGAACGCATACATAAACGGCGCTTGCCTCATTTCTTTACAAACCGACTCCACAATACGCGATTACTGCACTTAGAATAATAAATCGTGGCGGACAGGCCCCGCCATACCTCAATATACATGAATCTTCTACCTGTGGAAAACCGCTCCAAGAGATAAGCCTCCGAGCAAGTGGAACTTTCTCAAAATCAACCGAGATCCTAAGAGCAAGTGATCACCAACCCGGGTACCTAAAACTCGCGGCATTTAACGCAGCTTCCGGCGGGCCGCCAAGAGGTACCAATATGGAATGTAAATAACGCAAGAAATGTATCATAATCAGATAAAAGAAAGACAAGGACAAGTATAAAATACATACTGATCCTCGCCGTCATTACCACTTATGAACTTAATTTCACATCAATATCTTTTACATTCCGCTAAGAGTTATAGCCATATCTTACGATTTACTTAGAGAAGTCATTAAGTTCATCTCTATCTAACTTACTTATCTTTCATAACATAGTCCGCCCATTACGTAGGGACACATATACTACCCGCCCAACTGGGACGCGATCAAGTCACACAAATAGCAAAGTGTGCCCGTGAATACCCCATCACCGCCAACAAATTATAAGTGTAAAATATAACCACGTGACGCGCCTGCAGCATCCCACCTCACCGCCGGCGCATACATACACAATACATACATATATCTCCCGCCTGTGGAATCCCACATCACCGATACTATAAGTGTAAAATATAACCACGGGTCTCACGCCATAATACCAATCAAAACAGTGGTATAGCCTGGGCTTGCCTCATTTATACTCTTACCCGAGGAGGGTGTTATGGTATAACGCCTGGGCTTGCCCTCATTTATACTCTTACCCTCGAGAAGTGGTACAACGCCTCGGGCTTTCTCATTTATACTCTTACCCTATCTCAACCTGGCCGACAATCAACGATAAAGGTGGTACAACGCCTCGGTTTACCCTCACTTATACTCTTACCCGGAGGTGGTACAACGCCTGGGCTTGCCTCATTTATACTCTTACCCTATCTCGACCGACCATCAATAAGACATAAGCACTACCATGTCTTCTATAAAAATCCGAATTTAACCCAAGTACTACAAGTAACTAAGCATACCCGTGGAATCCCACATCACCGCTTGTGACGCCCCAAGAATCTTACAACAAGACATCCGATGTAACGACTCTGCTCCGGCCCGCATCGTGCCTTATCCCGCACCCTAGGACACAACATCGCAGAAAACCAATGGAAAATAAAACTTTAAACAAGAAACAAGATATATGAACATAAAACAAAGCAACCCAACTGCTACCTTCCAATAACATAAATAAATACAACTCTTTCAAAACGAATACTTTAATCCTTTTACAAACCCTCGCCACAACAAGATTTCATGCACTTAAGATTTACAACAACTATGACGGACAGGTTCTCGCCATACCCCCGAATGTACAAGAACCTACAACTCAGTGGAACACATACTAAAAGATAAGCCTCCGAGAAACGGAGCTTCCCAAAACGCTGAATCGAGATCCTAAGAGCGAGGATCCACGACCGATGACTTACTCATGCAGATGAACGCACTCCAAGGAGGTCAAGATAACAGTACTAAGTATGTGAAATCAGAAATATCAGAAATGAAATCATACTAGTCTATATAAAGCAGAGACATGTATGATAACCAAACTACGCTCACAACATAAAAGCAACATATGTTCAATGTGACTCACGCCTCAAGTCATCACTCAAATATAACTACGGGTCTCACGCCCACAACCTCAATCATGTTCGCATCACGGCCGCATGCCCCTGACTCGCAGACGGCAGACATGTCCATGATGCAACAATAATACCAATGCCCCATGGCCACATGCCCCTAATTCTACCTCAGAGACACGCCCACGTGACATCAACAATAATATACTGGTGATCAACCCGCCGCACGCCACATGCCCCTACTTTACCTCAGAGACATGTCCATGTACCACAATAACAATATATCGTAATCAACTCGCCGCACGCCACATGCCCCTAATTTACCTCTGCAGATACGCCCATGTAACATCAACAACAAGACAAAGAATCAAAATGGAAACATACCCGTGGAATTCTCCACACGCCAAAGACGCCCAAGTAAGTTCTCAATAAGTCAACCGCCTCTATCGAGACGCAGAATACGTAAATACAACATTTGCACAACAAAGGCTATCATCACAAAGATAAAGTGTTTCACACAACTCAAAGTACTTTCACATAAGTCACATAATACCCGTAGTATAAAAATCGTGACTATCTTTAAGTAAACAAGACACTTCCTGCAAAAATCAAGTAACTACATTATTTCCAAACGCTCAAGTTTGCCTAATTTCAAGTGCTCAAGTTTCTCATTTTAGAAAGGTTTTATAACTCATAGTCTTAATCCCTTTAAAACAATCGAGTAACATATGTCATACATGCTGGTAGTTTATTCTGTTTACAACATCTTATTACAAAGAATGATCTAGAAAATGTAATATCATTTTGTCTTATCTTAGCTTCTATGCAGATTTGAGGTTTCTACCGGTTTTAATACAACACATCATTATTCAATACATTTTCTTTTTAACGCCGCAGTTGGTCCTGTCGATACACATTCTCGATTTCCAAATCAAGAAACATTATCCCTTTAAAACCAAGTACTCATTACTCACGAATGAGGTTTCACACAAACATCCACATTAAAACAAATAAGTTAAGTCTCTTATCTTCTAACATCAAGAAACCATTTTTCTTACCTACATAAAGTCGTTATAACCAACTTCCCATAAAGCCGTTATAACACTTTATGTTTAAACCAAACAAATACACTTAGCACCAGACGCCCACCGCACTACATAGTTACACACATATCATGCTAGAATAGATAGGAAGAGGTTCACATACCTCACGACGCAGTATCGATAATAAGCAAAATGCTCCACAAGATCAGAATCTGCCAGCCGCTTCCACTCTTCAAGTAGAATACGCCACTCGCAGCATTTCCACCTATAAGGCCACAAACGCCTATTAACTTCTAACCGCACGGCCCATGTTCTACGTAAAATTCGGAAGACTCTCCCCGCAACAACAGAAATCTCCTCCTCTATCGAGGCCGCCATCAAGCCAACCAGTGGGTTATACGCCTAACCTGACGATACAATTCTACTACACAACAATGCTACACAAGTCTACCGTAATACACCCATGTAAATACAATGGCTTCTTTTCTTTAAATTCAGCTTAAGTCAAAAGACATCACGCACAATAATGTTCAAGATTATATATAGTATACCTCAACTATATATTCCTACAACATGTAATCTCCAATTACAATAAGTGGACAAGAATATTTACCTCGACAAGCCCAAAATTATCCAAGTTATAATGTCGATCCCGAGCAAGGTTTAGCTCCTACTCCGCGCTCCAATCCGCTCCAAACAACCCTTAGAAGTTCTAACTAACTTCTACTCAAATACTTCAACCAACTATGAAGATTTCCTTGTGGTTTGGCTGAGACTAAAAGGACAAAAGGTAGTATTTCCTGCTCTACGATGAGGTAACTTTGGAATACAACAAGTAAAGGCTAAGGTATTTTGTAACGCCCAACCCGGCCCACATCGTGCCTTACCCTGCACCCTAGTGATACAACATCGTAGAAAACCAAATGAAAATAAAACATGAGTCATAAACAAGAGATATAATAATAAATGTGCAACCAAAACTTGCCTTCAAGATATACATAAAACTCGAATGCTTATCTTTACAATCACACACCCAACCTCAAGCCGTGGATCGTGCCCTACCTGGGCACCCTTCTACCTTAACAACTAAGTACATTGCGGAAATTAATAATACCATTTTTTTTTTTTTTTTTTTTTTTTTTTTTTTTAAAACAATCAGACGCATGCAAGTGCCGACTAGGCCGCCATATAATATACATGAACAAAAAGACACTACACTGCATACGCAGTCCAATCCCACATACGAATACGCACTCTAGGAGTTAAATCAACTATGACGGACAAGGCCCCGCTGCATCCATAATCAGATAAAACTCAGACCAAAGAACTTATACCAAAAGATAAACTCAACAGCGAGCTATCCAAAACCCCGAGCAGTGCTCCTACACCGCCGATCACCAAACAACAGACCTAAACTCATGCAGATTTAACGCAGCCTCAAGGAGGTCAAGACAAGAATGTACCAAGTATTGAACAATAAGCATCAGAATGAAATCATAACAATTTAAACAAAACAGAGACACGATGATAGCCAACCTACAAGATATAACACATAAGCAAGCCATATCAAGTCGTGGACGCAAGCCCTCAAGTCACTACTCGATATAACTACGGGTCTCACGCCCATACATCAATCATGCCCGCTAATCCTTCCTCGCGGCAAATCCATGATATACTACAACATCGAAGTACACCGAACCTTACAATCACGAGAGTAAACAAGAGTATCCTTACAATATAAACTAGAAGCTCATGATCAAGCAGACCATCCGCCCGCAGATCATTTAGCAATCCTATTCCCGACTATTTCACCCGCATAGTCGCGCGACCCGCGTGAAGTATTCTCGCATAGGTCGGACCCGCCCGCACGGGACTATTTCACCCGCATAAGCCCTTTCGACCCGCATGAGGTATTCCTCGTGATAGACTATTTCACCCGCATAAGCCCTTACGACTCGCATTAGGTATTCCTCGTGATAGGTCGGACCCGCCCGCACGGGACTATTTCACCCGCATAAGCCCTACTGACTCGCATTTAGGTATTCCTCGTGATCGTGGTAGCAAATCCACTAATTATACAAATGTTACCAACCCGGAACGACTCAAACGATCGATATAACAATAGCACACAACCGCTATTTCCAAAGACACATAGGCAAATCCTTAATTACAAGCCAAAGTCCTTACTAAGGCACACTTAGAATAATTCTCTTAACAAGCCAAAGTACTTATCAAGGCACACTTAGACAAATCCTCAATTTATCAAGCCAAAGTACTAATCAAGGCATACATAGAATAATTCTTTTAACAAGTCAAAGTACTTATCAAGGCACATTTAGACAAATCCTCAATTTATCCAAACAAAGTACTAATCAAGGCATACATAGAATAATTCTCTTTAACAAGTCAAAGTACTTATGAAGGCACACTTAGACAAATCCTCAATTTATCAAGCCAAAGTACTAATCAAGGCATACATAGAATAATTCTCTTTAACAAGTCAAAGTACTTATCAAGGCACACTTAGACAAATCCTCAATTTATCAAGCCAAAGTACTAATCAAGGCATACATAGAATAATTCTCTTTAACAAGTCAAAGTACTTATCAAGGCACACTTAGACAAATCCTCAATTTATCCAAATTAAAGTACTAATCAAGGCATACATAGAATAATTCTCTTTAACAAGTCAAAGTACTTACGAAGGCACACTTAGACAAATCCTCAATTTATCAAGCCAAAGTACTACATACGCATTCTTTTATAAAAGACTCCTTTCTATGTAAAGCCCCAAGATACTAACACCGTAGTATCAAGGCGTGTCTATTTTTCAAAGTAAGTTACTACACTTTTAGAAAACTCATTTCAAGGCTTGAAATCAAGTAACTCCAAATTTTCACAATCTAGGCAACTTATGCCGATTTAATCAAAATAGACAACTTTCTAAACCTTCCATAAAGCCGTTATAACCAACTTCCCATAAAGCCGTTATAACCCTTTATGGTTTTAGACATATCCCTTCCTTTTATAACCAAGAGACTTATACTTATTAAAATCCAAGTATTAAATACTTTCAAATCGATTTTCTTAACTTTTAAAAATACACTTAGTCTCTTGACCTTTAGAAACCAAGTAACTTGTTTTATTACTAAACTTTAGGCAATTGATGCCTTAAAATCAAGTTGCCTTTTCATAAAAAAATCGAGTCATTTATCTTTTCCATAAAGCAAATATAACCAACTTCCCATAAAGTCGCTATATTCGCTTATACCTTAGCCAAAATACAATTTCCTATCCGAGGGACTTATACGCTTAAAACGAACAAGTATCACATACTTTAAAACTCTTTAAGTCCCTTAACCTTCAAAACACTTCAAGTCTCTTAATATATAGAAAACAAGTTTCTTCTCTTAAATCATGTCATTTCTCCTCTTTAAATCAAATAAGTAAATCACCTTTGACTTCTAAAGTCATTATAATGACCTTTAGGTTTTAGAACTAAGGCACTAGCCAAAAGATTTGGAAACCACTTCCTTTCAAGTCTCTATGTACTTTAAGAAAACACCTTCACTTTTAAGAATCCAAACTTCCCTAAGGAAACGGATTATACTACTTACAAATTAAACATCAAAGTACACTCAAGGAAGTACATAGAACAAATTCTAGTTTAGGCAAACCAAATACAAGCAAGGAACGGATCATTCAATGAGTAGAACTTACTTTCTTTATTCTAAGGAATCATGCTGTAAGAGAGATAGTTCACATACCTTTTCGCTAATTCCTCAAGCTGCCGAATACGCTGCACGAAGTTGTCAACCTATAATGGTCACAACAAGACTATCAACTTCTAGTCTCTACGAGAATAATACTAAGTATTTGGTCTCTAATTCTACTGAAAATCTGCAAAGACTTCCTTTATTTCTACTCACTTTGCCACCTTTTCAAGGCCGGATACAATAACCAACAAGCCACATTTAAGGCTCCAAACAACATCCAAACAAAGGATTACACGCCTACACTACGTAAAATTCCGCCCACAATTCATACTAAATAGTCTAAGGCACACTAGCCAATTCTCTACCAACTTCCATAAGAACACTAAGTCCTTTCCAATCCTTTTCCAATTCCAAGTTCTAAGGTCTAACATGTTTATATAGTTATAAACTACTTCAACAACTACAATTTCCTTCTTAAACAACATGCGACAATCTCAAACTAATAAACAACTTGAATTGGAATCTTAAGCTAAACATGCTAGATTTCTGATTAGGGTTCCAATAGTCAAAATACTTATCAAACTTCATACTAAAATAACTCATGCTTGCTAATAACCATAGATACAATGATAAGTAAACTTAATTGCTAAAACGACAAAATTATACCTTTCCAAGCCCTTAAAATTTCCAAGATTCAAAGTCGCGCTTTAGCAATTCTTAGCTCCTTTCCTTAGGTTCCAATCCGCCCAAGCACTCCTTAGAAGCCTACAAGAACCCTTCTTCAAGTTCCAACTTCAAAGTCAAGAACTCCAATAGTTTCCGCCATGACTAACGAAAATACGCTTTTTCCAAATCTTTCTATCGAGATATCCTTACAATACCCTAAGGGACATCAAGTTAAAGTCTGTGGCTAATGGATCAAAACTACAAAATTTGTCTCTAGCGAACCTTTGGCCGAGAGCTAGGCCAAGAACAACAATGTTTCTAATTTTTTCTAAGTGTTAAATGCCAAGTCTTGCTACTAGTTATGTATATATAACACAATGGAAGGCTTAGATATCAACAAATGTGAGGCTAGGATGAATATCACAAGGATCGCTTACGCGACTACTGACTATTAACAATGTCACGCCAAGACTTATCTTCCAAGATGGTCAATGACCATTTTACCCTTGCATAAATTTCGACTAAGCCATGGGGTGCCACGTGTCGCCTCTCATTCGCCCATAAAATTTCAGAACCCTCATGGGCCCCACAAAATGTAAAATTTCTGTGGGCCCCACGTGACCAAATCCGAAAAATAAATTTCCATAGTGTTAATAAGTTCTATACTTTACAATAATACATTTTGAGAATCCAATTCTCAACAACGAACATTTTTCCTTTCCGACGCCCTAAGACTTTCCGCCTAAAAACAATTCTTCCTTTCGCACTAATTTCCAAGCTCAGGTTCCTTACGCATATCACTTACACATGTCCCGAACTTACTGGTGTAACATTCTTCCCCTTAGAAACATTCGCCCCCGAATGTTCTTAGCCTGTCACGCTAAACAAACTCCGCACAATCTCTCTACTACGCCTATCAATCAAATGCACAAGACCAACGACGCCACATACGGCCATCACATAACATACGAACATAATAACGGACCTTCCGTCTGTGGTCCCTTCTCACAAAACTCGGGTTACGCTTTTCCCAACACGGATCCTTAGAGGTTCCTTTCTTTCCTTACTTGTCATACTTTCTCGCATTTTCAAACTCATCTAGTACACGCATAAAATCTCTAATTCTGCTTGCTCTCAAATCCTCGAGTTACTAACCAACTTGGCCATTATGCTACTTGAATTTCCTCTAAGGCTCTTCTCGGTCCTTACGACTAGTTCGTGGAACGCGCCCACAAACTCGCATAATGATTAACTAAACTGGTCCGCATCCCCGTGACCCTACCACATAATCTGACCATTTCTAACCGACATCACCCCATTCCAAACTATCTACTAATCGAATGAGTCCATAACCCACTCATCATCACGCTTTAACTTCTCATTCTTAGTCCGAATAAATCTCTCTTATCTCAAGGTACTTCTTACCCTACCCCCTATTCACTAGAGGTTCACACATAAGCCAAAGTATTTCTATCAGATAATCTTCCCTATCTGCCTTACACTTATACTGGTAATTACAACTTGTGAACTCTACACAACTATAGTCTCACACCTATCATTCTTGTCAACATTCTTACTTCTCACTTTACTAATCAAAGTATCCCTACTGGGTACTATCACTTACAATCGCTAGCAACGCTATCTTGGTCAATAACATAATCGCTTCCTCGTGACCCTATAGTCCGCCTCAATCGAGAAACTATGGGCTCGTGCCGTGTTCTCAAAACTCGCGCAGGCGACTCACGATCATGAACAACATCCAGATACCCGGGCATAAGCCCTATCAACTCTCTCGAGTCCGACTAGTAGCTCTCGCTACTCCTTTGCCCTCATTGGCACCGCTGCTCCTCGAGGCATATCTCAGAATACAACAATACGCTCGAGAGGAAATATCTTACCAACACAAATTTCTAGTGGCACGATCTAGAGTGAGAAGAATAGAAACTAACTCCTAAATGTCCCAGAGCTCTCGCATGCATGGGCGCGCAACACACCGAGCAAGCAAGACTCTACTAGATACGGTCTCAGAGACATTCCGAGGATCGATCGCCTGATACCACTGCACACCCCGAACCTCAAGCCTGCGGATCGTGCCCTACCCGGGCACCCTTCTACCTTAACAACTAAGTACATCATGAAATTAATAATGTACCATTTTTTTTTTTTTTTTTTTTTTTTTTTTTAAAACAACCGTACGTACAAGGCAAGCCGACTAGGCTGCCATATAATATACATGAACAAAAAGACACTACACTGTACACGAGTCCAATCCCACATATGAATACGCACTTCTAGAGTTAAATCAACTATGACGGACAAGGCCCCGCTGCATCTATAATCGCATAAAAACTCAGATCAAAGAACTTATACCAAAAGATAAACTCCCGAACAAAGCGGAGCTATCCAAAACCCCGAAAGGTGCTCCTACACTGCTGATCACCAAACAACAGACCTAAACTCGCAGATGAACGCAGCTTCAAGGAGGTCAAGACAAGAACGTACCAAGTATGGAACAATAAGTATCAGAATGAAATCATAACAATTTAAACAAAACAGAGACATACGTATGATAGCCAACCTACAAGATACATAACACATAAGCAATATATCAAGTCGTGGACGCAAGCCCTCAAGTCACTACTGATATAACTACGGGTCTCACGCCCATACATCAATCATGCCCGCGGAATCCTTCCTCACTGCCGGCAGTCCATGATATACTACAACATCAGTAAGCACACTGAACCTTACAATTATGAGAGTAAACAGTAGTATCCTTACAATATAAAATAGGAAGCTCACGATCAAGCAGACCATCCGCCCGCAGATCATTTAGCAATCCTATTCCCGGACTATTTCACCCGTGATAGGTCGCGCGACCCGCGGAAGTATTCCTCGTGATAGGTCGGACCCGCCCGCACGGGACTATTTCACCCGCATAAGCCCTTTCTGACCGCATGAGGTATTCCTCGTGATAGGACTATTTCACCCGCATAAGCCCTTACGACTCGCACGAGGTATTCCTCGTGATAGGTCGGACCCGCCCGCACGGGACTATTTCACCCGCATAAGCCCTACGACTCGCACGAGGTATTCCTCGCATCGTGGGTAGCAAATCCACTAATTATACAAATGCCACCAACCCGGAACGACTCAAACGACCGATATAACAATAGCACACAACCGGCTATTTCCAAAGACACATAGGCAAATCCTTAATTACAAGCCAAAGTCCTTACCAAGGCACACTTAGAATAATTCTCTTAACAAGCCAAAGTACTTATCAAGGCACACTTAGACAAATCCTCAATTTATCAAGCCAAAGTACTAATCAAGGCATACATAGAATAATTCTCTTTAACAAGTCAAAGTACTTATCAAGGCACATTTAGACAAATCCTCAATTTATCCAAACAAAGTACTAATCAAGGCATACATAGAATAATTCTCTTTAACAAGTCAAAGTACTTACGAAGGCACACTTAGACAAATCCTCAATTTATCAAGCCAAAGTACTAATCAAGGCATACATAGAATAATTCTCTTTAACAAGTCAAAGTACTTATCAAGGCACACTTAGACAAATCCTCAATTTATCAAGCCAAAGTACTAATCAAGGCATACATAGAATAATTCTCTTTAACAAGTCAAAGTACTTATCAAGGCACACTTAGACAAATCCTCAATTTATCCAAACAAAGTACTAATCAAGGCATACATAGAATAATTCTCTTTAACAAGTCAAAGTACTTATGAAGGCACACTTAGACAAATCCTCAATTTATCAAGCCAAAGTACTACATACGCATATCTCTTTTATAAAAGACTCTTTCTATGTAAAGCCCCAAGATACTAACACCCGTAGTATCAAGGCGTGTCTATTTTTCAAAGTAAGTTACTACACTTTTAGAAAACTCATTTCAAGGCTTGAAATCAAGTAACTCCAAATTTTCACAATCTAGGCAACTTATGCCGATTTAATCAAAATAGACAACTTTCTAAACCTTCCATAAAGCCGTTATAACCAACTTCCCATAAAGCCGTTATAACCCTTTATGGTTTTAGACATATCCCTTCCTTTTATAACCAAGAGACTTATACTTATTAAAATCCAAGTATTAAATACTTTCAAATCGATTTTCTTAACTTTTAAAAATACACTTAGTCTCTTGACCTTTAGAAACCAAGTAACTTGTTTTATTACTAAACTTTAGGCAATTGATGCCTTAAAATCAAGTTGCCTTTTCATAAAAAAAAATCGAGTCATTTATCTTTCCATAAAGCAAATATAACCAACTTCCCATAAAGTCGTTATATTCGCTTTATACCTTAGCCAAAATACAATTTCCTATCCGAGGGACTTATACGTTTAAAACGGAACAAGTATCACATACTTTAAAACTCTTTAAGTCCCTTAACCTTCAAAACACTTCAAGTCTCTTAATATATAGAAAACAAGTTTCTTCTCTTAAATCATGTCATTTCTCCTCTTTAAATCAAATAAGTAAATCACTCTTTGACTTCTAAAGTCATTATAATGACCTTTAGGTTTTAGAACTAAGGCACTAGCCAAAAGATTTGGAAACCACTTCCTTTTCAAGTCTCTATGTACTTTAAGAAAACACCTTCACTTTTAAGAATCCAAACTTCCTAAGGAAACGGATTATACTACTTACAAATTAAACATCAAAGTACACTCAAGGAAGTACATAGAACAAATTCTAGTTTAGGCAAACCAAATACAAGCAAGGAATGGATCATTCAAGGAGTAGAACTTACTTTCTTTATTCTAAGGAATCATGCTGTAAGAGGAGATAGTTCACATACCTTTCGCTAATTCCTCAAGCTGCCGAATACGCTGCACGTAGAAGTTGTCAACCTATAATGGTCACAACAAGACTATCAACTTCTAGTCTCTACGTAGAATAATACTAAGTATTTGGTCTCTAATTCTACGGAAAATCTGGGCAAAGACTTCCTTTATTTCTACTCACTTTGCCACCTTTTCAAGGCCTGATACAATAACCAACAAGCCACATTTAAGGCTCCAAACAACATCCAAACAAAGGGATTACACGCCTTACACTACGTGTAAAATTCCGCCCACAATTCATACGAAATAGTCTAAGGCACACTAGCCAATTCTCTACCAACTTCCATAAGAACACTAAGTCCTTTCCAATCCTTTTCCAATTCCAAGTTCTAAGGTCTAACATGTTTATATAGTTATAAACTACTTCAACAACTACAATTTCCTTCTTAAACAACATGCGACAATCTCAAACGAATAAACAACTTGAATTGGAATCTTAAGCTAAACATGCTAGATTTCGGATTAGGGTTCCAATAGTCAAATTACTTATCAAACTTCATACTAAAATAACTCATGCTTCATAATAACCATAGATACAATGATAAGTAAACTTAATTGCTAAAACGACAAAATTATACCTTTCCAAGCCCTTAAAATTTCCAAGATTCAAAGTCGCGCTTAGCAATTCTTAGCTCCTTTCCTTAGGTTCCAATCCGCCCAAGCACTCCTGTAGCCTACAAGAACCCTTCTTCAAGTTCCAACTTCAAAGTCAAGAACTCCAATAGTTTCCGCCACACTAACGTAAAAATACGCTTTTTCCAAATCTTTCTATCGAGATATCCTTACAATACCCTAAGGGACATCAAGTTAAAGTCTGTGGCTAATGGATCAAAACTACAAAATTTTGTCTCTAAATAACCCTTTGGCCGAGAGCTACGTCAAGAACAACAATGTTTCTAATTTTTTCTAAGTGTTAAATGCCAAGTCTTGCTACTAGTTATGTATATATAACACAAATGGAAGGCTTAGATATCAACAAATGCGAGGCTAGGATGAATATCACAAGGATCAAGCTTTATGCGACTATGACTCATTAACAATGTCACGCCAAGACTTATCTTCCAAGATGGTCAATGACCATTTTACCCTTGCATAAATTTCTGACCAAGCCATGGGGGTGCCACGGTCGCCTCTCATTCGCCCATAAAATTTCAGAACCTCATGGGCCCCACAAAATGTAAAATTTCTGTGGCCCCACGTGACCAAACCAGAAAAATAAATTTCCATAGTGTTAATAAGTTCTATACTTTACAATAATACATTTTGAGAATCCAATTCTCAACAACGAACATTTTTCCTTTCCGACGTCCTAAGACTTTCCGCTTTAAAACAATTCTTCCTTTCGCACTAATTTCCAAGCCTCAGGTTCCTTACGCATATTCACTTACACATGTCCTGAACTTACGGTGTAACAACAACCCCGCCCACAACAAGATTACGCACTTAAGATTTACAACGACTATGACGGACAGGCCCCGCCATACCCTCAATGTACAAGAACCTACAACTCAGGAACACATACTAAAAGATAAGCCTCCAAGAAACGGAGCTTCCCAATACGCTGAATCGTGATCCTAAGAGCGGATCCACGACCGATGTACTTCTACCGCAGATGAACGCAGCTTCAAGGAGGTCAAGACAACAGTACCAAGTATGTGAAATCAGAAATATCAGAATGAAATCATACTAGTCTATATAAAGCAGAGACATGATGATAACCAAACTACGCTCACAATATAAAAGCAATATATCCAAATGTGACTCACGCCTCAAGTCATCACTCAAATATAACTACGGGTCTCACGCCCACAACATCAATCATGTTCGCATCACGGCCGCATGCCCCTAATTCAGATCGGCAGACATGTCCACGATGCAACAATAATACCAATGCCCCACGGCCACATGCCCCTGAATTTACCTCTGTAGACACGCCCATGTGACATCAACAATAATATACTGGTGATCAACCCCGCCGCATGGCCACATGCCCCTAATTTACCGGTGTATATGTCCATGTAACCACAATAACAATATATCGTAATCAACCCGACCGCACGGCCGCATGCCCCGACTCGTGATCGGTAGACACGCCCATGTGACCTCAACAACAAGACAAGAATCAAAATGGAAACATACCCGTGGAATTCTCCATCACCGCCAAAGACGCTCCAAGTAAGTTCTCAATAAGTCGACGCCTCTATCGAGAGACGCCAGAATACGTAAATACCACACTTGCACAACAAAGGCTATCATCACAAGCATAGGCAAGTTTCACAACAACAAGCATAGGCAAGTTTCACAACAACAAGCATAGGCAAGTTTCACACAACTCAAAGTACTTTCATTTTATGCCAAAGTCCGGTTTTTAATCCCAAAGTACTACATACATTAAGTTCTTTAAAAGAGATCCATTACTTTTATAAAGTCACCCGACACGTAGTATTAGAATGACCAACCCACATTCCTTTTCAAAATCAAGTAACAACATTCTTTTCCTAAGTTCCAGTCATTTAGTTTCAATTACTCAAGCTTCTCATTTTCAAATGCTCAAGTCACTTATTTTAGAAAGGTTTCATAACTCATAGTCTTAATCTCTTTAAAACAATCGAGTAACATATGTCATATATGAGTAGTTTATTCTTGTTTTATAACGATCTTATTACAAAGAACATGATCTAGAAAATGTAATATTATTTTGTCTCATCTTAGCTTCTATGCAGATGGAGGTTTCTACCGTTTTAATACATCATTATTCAATACATTTTCCTTTATTAACGCCGCAATGGTCCTGTCGATACACATTCCGATTCCCAAATCAAGAAACATTATCCCTTTAAAACCAAGTACTCATTACTCACGAACGAGGTTTCACACAAACATCCACATTAAAACAAATAAGTTAAGTCTCTTATCTTATAAGATCAAGTCTCTTAACTTCTAACATCAAGAAACCATTTTCACTTACATAAGGTCGTTATAACTAACTTCCCATAAAGCTATTATAACACCCTATGTTTTAAACCAACCAAATCACTTAGCACATGTACGCTCACCGCATCACATAGTTCACAACAATCATGCTAGAAAAGATAGGAAGAGGTTCACATACCTCGCGACGATTTATCGACAATAAGCAAAATGCTCCAAGTACTACAACCTTGCTAGCCCTTTCCACTCTCGAGTAGAATACGCTACTCCTAGTACTTTCACCTATAAAGGTCACAAACGCCTATTAACCCCAAAACACAAGTTTCTATCTTCTACGTAAAATTCGCAAAGACCTCCCCGCAACAACAGAATCTCCTCCTCTATCGAGGCCGCTACCAAGCCAACCAGGGGTTTACACGCCTAACCTGACGTACAATTCTACTCGAATACTACACAAGTCTCATCGCAATACAAATCCCTATGTAAAATACACTGTTGGGCTTTAATCTTCGTGCTTAAGTCAAAAGACATTGCCGAATACTAAGTAGTTCCATATATAGTATACTTCAACTATATATTCTATCAAACATGTAATTTCCAATTACAATAGAGGGACAAGATAATTACCTCGATAAGCCCAAAATTATCCAAGTTATAATGTCGATCCTAAGCAAGGTTTAGCTCCACTGCGCGCCCAAACCACTCCAAACAACCCTTAGAAGTTCTAACCAACTTCTACTCAAATACTTCAACCAACTATGAAGATTTCCTTAGGGTTTCGGTTTGAGACTAAAAGGACAAAAGGTAGTATTTCCGGGCTCTACGTATAGAGGTAACTTTTGGAATACAACAAGGTAAAGGCTAAGGTATTGTTATACCCCGTAGTTCCAGGGTATGTATGCGAGGACGTACGTACGAGAATACGACAGAAAGATTGGAAAGGAAGAAAGAGGCGATTTTTCCACGGAAAAGTTTCCGGTTTTTGTGAAGGAAAAGGTTCGTTAACGGGAATTCGATTCCCGTGATTTGGTATTCTGACTTCCGAATATTAGAGAATTATGGAATTTTATTTTCTGAATGGTCACTGGGCCCACGGTGAAATTTACTGGCTTTGTGGGGCCCGCTGATTTTGAGATTTTGGCCGCTGGATATTTTCTAAGACGAAATATTTTGATTTAATCGCGACACGCGTCACCCCACGTGGCACCTTTGGGCCGAATTATGTTTGTGCATAACACCCTTGCTAGAGTCGCTTACAAACGCTTTCACGCCTTTCGTAGGGAATTTCCGCCATGTCATTTAGTATTTTTTATGATTTTTCCGAGAGACGAACATTTTGACCAACGAGAGGCGCACTGCACCCTCTCATCAGCGGGCAAGCGGCTGCTCGACGGTGCGACGCTGGTAGATATTTTGTAGATATTTTGTGTGCAAGTTGGCTAGGTACACACGGGTGAATCTTGGCCCTACACTTGCCTAACACTTGGTGTAATCTCGCCATTGGTTGGCTTTCACTGACCTATAAATACCCTCTCCTCAAGACTAATTCATTCACAAATTGCCTAAGTCTCAAAGCTTCTTTCTTCCCCTCATGGTGTCTCGCCGAGAGCCCTCTCTCCCCTCGTCGAGAGTCCCCTAGCGGGTAGGCCGAGGGCAGACACCCCCTCCTTTCGAGGTGCTAGCCGTGGCACCCCTAGCCTAGTTGCTTTCAGATAATACCCCTCAGGGTATAGAAATACTCTCCAAGTATTGTTATAATGCCCAAATACCTTAGCCGTATACCTTGTAGTATTCTAAGGTTATACCTATACTAAAAGCCCGTAAATACTATTATACTTCCCGTCACTACAAAACCGTAACCCTAGGAAAATCTCCATAGTCCGCTGAGTATTGTGTGTTTGGTTAGAACTTCTAAGGGTGGTTTAGAGCTGGTCGAGCGCCTGAGTCGAGCTAAACGATTGCCCAGATCGACTTTATACTTGGATAATTATGGGCTTATCGAGGTAACTATCTTGTCCCCTTTGTAATCGATATTACATGTGGTAGAATATATAGTTAAAGTATACTATATATATACGATCAACATAGCTGTGGCAATGTCTCGACTTAAGCTCGAAGAATCGAATCAGAATTACATAGATCAGACATGAGACTCAGGTAAGAGTACCGCGGAGTAGAATTGCACCGCTAGGGTTAGACGATAACCCCGTCGCTTCGATAGCCTTCCTATGTAGAGAGATTTACGCCATGGGGGAGTGTGTCGAATTTTCTAGAATGTTCTACGATAAGATCTAGATGTTAATGTGCCTCATGGCCTTATAGGTCAAGTACTACGCAGGGCGCCTCTACTTGGCTTACGAGTAGCCGACTACTGAGGTACTTGAGCATTTTGCTATTAGTCGATAATCGCCGCGAGGTATGCGAACCTCTTCCTATCTCTTCTAGCATGATACGGTGAACTATGTAGTACCAGAGACGCATACGTACAAATGTATTCGATTGTTTAAAACATAAAGTGTTATAACGCTTTACGGGAAGTTGGTTATAATGTTTTATGTAGATAAGAAAACACTTTGTGGTTTTTAAAAGGTAAATGATTTGTTTACAACCGCTTGATGTGATCATAAAGAATCTTGAAGTATTTCAAAAGATTTCAAATCGCTTTGAAAGAGAAGTAATACTTGGTTTTTGAGAACTTAAGAGTTATACTAGCTTTACGGGAAGTTAGGTATAACGCTTAAGAACGCTTATCGATTTTGGAAATCGACGTGTATCGACAAACCACCGCAATGCTAATAAAAGGAAATGTTTTGAATAATTAAGTATTATTAAAACCAAGAGAAACTTCCATCCGCATGTAAGCTAAGACGACAAAATGATATTTCCTAGATCATGGTCGTAATAAGATTGTTATAAACAAGAATATCCTACTCACATATAAGGCTTATGTTTCTCCGATTGTTTAAAAGAGAATTATATTCTTAATTGAATAAGACTATGAACTACTAAACCTTTCTAAAATGAGAAACTTGAACATTGGAAATTAGGCAAACTTGATCATTGGAAAAGAATGTTGCTACTTGATTTTACAAAGAGAAGTAATTGATTTACTTTAAAAGGATAGTCACTCTATTTTATACTACGTATCATGTGACATCGCGAAAGTAACGATCTTTTAAAGAGTTGATGTATGAAGTACTTTGGGGATAAAACCCGATTTTGTTAATCATATAGCAGGCGTACCTTGTGTGAACAACTTGATTGTATTGGTTTGTGATAGCCTTGTAATACTTTCTGATTGCGCTGATAAGTAAACGGTTGACGCTACGCGTGTTAGTATCTCGTGATGTTGCGCGGCGGGTTTCCTTCGATTGTGCTTATTAACTATCACCGTTATGATAGTATTGTGGCATTCATCTCGAGATGATTCCGGGTTGTCGCCTCCGACGCGGGTAGACTCAGCGTCGACGGACCTATGATTCGAGAATACCTCACGCAGTCCCGGGCCTACGCGAACTACGAGTTCCGTGTTAGCGTACGCCCTTACGGGCACGCGTCCTCAGGGCTACGCGGATCGCAAGTCCGTGACGATGCCGGAGTAGCACCTCGACGCGGACGCCACGCGGGCCGACGAGATTGGCCTACGCGAGTCAGCGGAAGTTCCGTGACTAGACGCGCACATTAGATACCGCGCAAGCGGGCCGCCTTTGATCACGCGTGACGGCCTAGACAGCATCTTATGATACGCTTCATGACCTTGTTGGTACCGGGTGTTAGTAGTCGGCTATGCCTTCGCATTTACCCCGCACGGTGTTATTATGGCACGTGGGACTCGTGTTCATGTGTTCCTTGGAACTTTTATATCATAAACCGCCATATGAGGAACGGTCCCACGAGCACGATTGATGTCGCGGGCGTGAGACCCATCCGTTATGTTCTTTGGTGACGACTGAGAGGCGCGAGTCCTCGACTTGATACGATCGCTTAGTTATTGTAAAATCAGAGTTTGCTATCATACATGTCTCCCGCTTTATAGACTATTATGATTTCATTTGCGATTTTTAGTTTCACATACTTGCTGCTGCAGATCGACTCTCCTTCGGGCCGCTCATGCCGCAGTCGAGGTACACCGCCGCCGATCCTAGCCTCGTGGTCACAGTCAATGCTGGGAAGCTCCGCTTTCCGAGGCTTATCACGCGAGTCCGCCGTAGTAAGTGTTTACATTCGTGGGTTTCGGGCCCCGTCCCGCCATTGTTGTCATATCATTCTTAGAGGTCCGTAGTAATCCTGCAAGTGTGGTTTGTAAAAGGGTTAAACTGCTCATGTTAAAAGTTGTCATTTATATATACGCCGAAGGCAAGTTTTCACAGATTATTGTTTTATACTGCTATCTCATATTGTTGTGTTTGTTCCGCTGACACTGATGTATGTCTACTGGGTGCCCGGTAAGGCACTACCACGCCCCGCTCGGTCGTGACAAAAGTGGTATCAGAGCGCTTAATCCTCTGAAAGTGTCTACGCATCAGATCCAAGAGAGTTCGATTATCGCCATGCGCACCACACCAATAATCGTGAGGCTATAGGATATTTAGGATTGGTTACTATTCTTCTCACTCGAGATCGTGCCTTAGAGCCGTGTTGTAAGTCGATCCTCCGACGAAATTCTTTCCTTATCGCTATGCCTCCGCAGTGGCAACCCGAGCCTGTGAGGCGCGCGCACAGGAGCCGCGAGCAGAGTTCAGAGGGTGGCGCAGGCACAGCCCAAATCTTTACCTAGGTAGTGCTTCATTCGGGAGTTTTGCGACGCCACTAGCCCCAAGAGAGTTTAAGCACGGCGACGCAGCCTCCTATCGCGCCATGATATTTGAACCTTCGCCTAATGCATCGAACAGAATATAGATTGCCAAGGACAACCTCGCATTAGCTATAGATTTGGCTACCAGAGAGTATACCGATGTACCGCGAGTCCGAGGACTATCTAAAAGAGGGTCAGCAAGAGTAATTCTTCGCCAGGCTTCGAGCATGGCTCGTGTACGGCTTATGCAGCAGCCGAGAAACGTAGAGATCGACGCGTTAACCAAGGGCGCAGTAAGAGGCCGAGCAGCAGCGTCCTTCTAACTTTCGGCGAGTATACCTTGCTACGCTCGATAGCAGCGTGAGTTGTGATTAGAATCACGCGGTTAACCGAGTAAGATTTTGGGGGATAGAGGCGCGAGCCTTAGAGTGTTATACGAAAGACCTTAGAGGTAAGCGCCATCTCGAGAAAGGTGTAAGGTTATGTTTGACCCTTATAGGAGTGCATTGTGCACGTAAGCTATGTTCGTGGGATAAGTCCCCGAGTAGCGTGATTTGAAAGAAGCGTAGTCGAGCAAGACCGCCGTGTTTTCGTAACGTGTTTAGTAAGATTGTTCCTTCGGGAGATGGTATTTCGCGCCACGGTCGTGGTCGAGGCTACGCGCGGGTCAACCCGCGTAGGTTTGGGCGCGGGTCAGCTGTGGTGGTCCTCTTGTGTTAGGGTCATGAGGGTGTTAGGCCCATGTTTAGTTAGCCGCGGCAAGTTCGTGGACGCGCTCGACTGGTCGGGCCGACGGGGCAAACCATCGTGTTCTTCTGGCCGTGGTCGCTCTCTGGCAGTTGTTGATGTTATCCGGTGCTGTGAGGTTGCACGGTGCCTACCTTCACCTTATGACGACAAGCTGGAGCCTGTGGTACTACTGCTTTCTTCTCGAGTTTGTACCAGCAGTGGCTAGAACTCGTAGTCTCTCAGACGCATTCGCCTCTCGCCGTTGTTTTGATTTCGTGGATAGCCGCGAGGATCGTTGTTCCGGCCGGGAGTGTTTAAGCTACCATTTCGTTGTTCTGATGTCGCCTCGCGACGCCTTGTAGGGCAGAAATGCAAGCTGCCGGCCGATTGGTCTGATGTTGGCGTGGTTCAGATAGTTGGTTCAGCTTGTTCCACAGATCGCGGATAATGGTGTTTGTCAAGTTAAGTTCCGCACCGCAGGAATCGTATGATAATCGCGACGACGCCAGAGTTCAAAGCCGACGGTCGGTCTTCTTGAAAGTACCACCCTGCTAGGGTGTGACGAGTTTGGAAACAAAGGAACTTAGCCCGAGTTACTTGGGCCTTTGCGAGTTCATGAAGCATAGGCCAGTTGCCTATATGTTAGCATTTGCCGTCCGACTTGGTGAGGAAGGACGTCCGGCCTTCAGATTGTTATGTTCGAAAGTATCAAGATCCATCCGTAACGTTCCCGCTAATGATGACCACGTTAGAGATAGTAATCCCGAAGTTTCGATACTAAAGCAGATCGTAAACGTGGTAAGAATTGAGCGCACGATGCCTTCCGATCGTGACGCACCCGGCACTATTTGTCGGGTCGCCGGAGCAAGGCTCGCGACAAAGTGACAAAAGTAGTATTATTTGTGGCGATGTAGAGGTGTTTCCTCGTGACTTAGATGTAAGTTTTGCGCAGTGTTTCATGGCCACCGTGGGCGTGATTGTTTCGTAAGATAAGAGGAAGACTATACGCACGCGTTCGCTTTGAGACTTAGAAGGAACATTCGACGAATGTTTCTGGCGGAAGAATGTTATACCCCGTAGTTCCGTGGTATGTATGCGAGGACGCACGCATTTGAGAATACGATGTAAAGATCGGAAAGCGAAGAAAGAGGCGATTTTTCCACTAAAAGTTTCCGCTTTTGTGAAGGAAAAAGGTTCGTTAACGGGAATCGATTCCCGATTTGGTATTCTGACTTCCCGGAATATTAGAGAATTATGGAATTTTATTTTCTGAATGGTCACGCTGGGCCCACGTGAAATTTACGCTTGTGGGGCCCGCTTGATTTTGAGATTTTGGCCGCTTTGGATATTTTCTAAGACGAAATATTTTGATTTAATCGGGGCGACACGTGTCACCCCACGTGGCACCTTTGGGCCGAATTATGTTTGTGCATAACACCCTGCTAGAGTCGCCGTAAACGCTTTCACATTTTCGTAGGGAATTTCCGCTATGTCATTTAGTATTTTTATGGATTTTTCCGAGAGACTAACATTTTGACCAACGAGGGCGCACTGGCACCCTCTCATCAGCGGGCAAGTGGCTGCTCGACGGTGCGGACGCTGCGGTAGATATTTTGTAGATATTTTGTGCAAGTTGGCTAGGTACACACGGGTGAATCTTGGCCCTACACTTGCCTAACACTTGGTGTAATTCGCCATTGGTTGGCTTTCACTTGACCTATAAATACCTCTCCCTTTCAAGACTAATTCATTCACAAATTGCCTAAGTCTTCAAAGCTTCTTTCTTCCCCTCAGGCGTGTTCGCCGAGAGCCCTCTCTCCCTCGTCGAGAGTCCCCTAGTGGGCAGCCGGCGGTAGACACCCCCTCCTTCGAGGTGCTAGCTGGGTACCCCTAGCCTAGTTGCTTCAGATAATACCCCTTTGTGGTATAGAAATACTCTCCAAGTATCTTATAATGCCCAAATACCTTAGCCAGATACCTTGTAGTATTCTAAGGTTATACCTATACGAAAGCCCGTAAATACTATTATACTTCCCGTCACCACAAAACCGTAACCCTAGGAAAATCTCCATACCGGCCGAGTATCAGGTGTGGTTGGTTAGAACTTCTACGGTGGTTTAGAGCTGGTCGAGCGCTGAGTCGAGCTAAACGATTGCCCGTGATCGACTTTATACTTGGATAATTACGGGCTTATCGAGGTAACTATCTTGTCCCCTTTGTAATCGATATTACATGTGGTAGGAATATATAGTTAAAGTATACTATATATATATGATCAACATACTGTGGCAATGTCTCGACTTAAGCTCGAAGAATCGAATCAGAATTACATAGATCAGACATAACGAGACTTCGTAGTAGTACCGCGGAGTAGAATTGTACCTGCTAGGTTAGACGATAACCCCGGTTGGCTTCGATAGCCGCCCTATGTAGAGAGATTTACGCCATGTGAGGTGTCACGAATTTTCTAGAATGTTCTACGATAAGATCTAGATGTTAATAAGTGCCTTGTGGCCTTATAGGTCAAGTACTACGCGTGGCGCTCTACTTGGCTTAAGGAGTAGCCGACTACTGAGGTACTGAGCATTTTGCTATTAGTCGATAATCGCCGCGAGGTACGCGAACCTCTTCCTATCTCTTCTAGCATGATACGCGTGAACTATGTAGTACGCAGACGATACGTGCTAAATGTATTCGACATTTAAAACATAAAGTGTTATAACGCTTTACGGAAGTTGGTTATAATAAATTTTATGTAGATAAGAAAACACTTGTGGTTTTTAAAAGGTAAATGATTTGTTTACAATCGCTTGATGTGTGATCATAAAGAACGAAGTATTTCAAAAGATTTCAAATCGCTTGAAAGAGAAGTAATACTTGGTTTTGAGAACTTAAGAGTTATACTAGCTTTATGGGAAGTTAGGTATAACGCTTAAGAACGCTTTTATCGATTTTGGAAATCGTGACGTATCGACAAACCATCGCAATGCTAATAAAAGGAAATGTTTTGAATAATTAAGTATTATTAAAACCAGAGAAACTTCCATCCGCATGTAAGCTAAGATGAGACAAAATGATATTTCCTAGATCATGGTCGTAATAAGATTGTTATAAACAAGAATATCCTACTCACATATAAGGCTTATGTTTCTCCGATTGTTTAAAAGAGAATTATATTCTTAATTCAATAAGACTATGAACTACTAAACCTTTCTAAAATGAGAAACTTGAACATTGGAAATTAGGGAAACTTGATCATTGGAAAAGAATGTTGCTACTTGATTTTACAAAGAGAAGTAATTGATTTACTTTAAAAGGATAGTCACTCTATTTTATACTACGTATTGTGTGACATCGAAAGTAACGATCTTTTAAAGAGTTGACGATGAAGTACTTTGGGGATAAAACCCGATTTTGTTAATCATATAAAGGGTACCTGTGTGAACAACTTGATTGTATTGGTTTGTGATAGCCTTGTAATACTTTCTGATCGCGCTGATAAGTAAACGGTTGGGACGCTACGCGTGTTAGTATCTGTGATGTTGCGCGCGGGTTTCTCGATTGCGCTTATTAACTATCGCCGTTATGATAGTATTGTGGCATTCATCTCGAGATGATTCCGGTTGTCGCCCCACGCGGGTAGACTCAGCGGTCGACGGACCTATGATTCGAGAATACCTCACGCAGTCCCGGCCGGCGCGAACTACGAGTTCCGTGTTAGCGACGCCTTTACGGGCACGCGTCCTCAGGCTACGCGATCGCAAGTCCGTGACGACGCCGGAGTAGCTACCTCGACGCGGACGCCACGCGCCGATGAGATTGGCCTACGCGAGTCGCGGAAGTTCCGTGACTAGACGCCAAGACATTAGATACCGCGCAAGTGGCCGCCTTTGATCACGCGACGCTTCAGACAGATCTTATGATACGCCATGACCTTGTTGGTACCGGGCGTTAGTAGCCTGGCTATGCCTTCGCATTTACCCCGTGACGGCAGTTATTATGGCACGCGTGGGACCCGTGTTCATGCGTGTTCCTTGAACTTTTATATCATAAATCCGCCGGCAGCTGAGGAACGTGTCCCACGAGCACGATTGATGTCGGGCGCGAGACCCATCGTTATGTTCTTTCGTGACGACTGAGCGCGAGTCCCCGACTTGATACGATCGCTAGTTATTGTAAAATCGTAGTTTGTTATCATACATGTCTCCCGCTTTATAGACTATTATGATTTCATTTGCGATTTTTAGTTTCACATACTCTGCACTGGCAGATCGACTCTCCTTCGGGCCGCTCACGCCGCAGTCGAGGTACACCCGCCGATCCTAGCTCGTGGTCATAGTTCAGCTTGGGAAGCTCCGCTTCTCCGAGGCTTATCAGCCGTGTAGTCCCCGTCAGAGTGCGTTTACATTCGTGGCTCGGGCCCCGTCCCGCCATCGTTGTCATATCATTCTGAGGTCCGTAGTAATCGCCAAGGCGTGGTTTGTAAAAAGCGGTTAAACTGCTCATGTTAAAAGTTGTCATTTATATATACGCCAAAGGCAAGTTTTCACAGATTATTGTTTTATACTGCTATCTCATATTGTTGTGTTTGTTCCACTGACACTGATGTATGTCTACTGGGTGCCCGTAGGCATCACCACTGCCCTGCTCGGTCGTGATGTATTTTGGGCATTATAACAATACTAGGAGAAGTATTTCAATACCACAAGGAGGGTATTATACTAAAACAACTAGGCAGTGGGAGTACCTACGCTAGCACCTCAAAGCTGGAGGAGGAGGCCTCGCCAAGACTCTCAAAAGAGGGGATGAGTTGGACGAACTCAACACTAGATGAGGGAGGGATTTTAGGCTTGAAGGTTTCATTTGTGGACGAAGAGTTCATCAACATAAGGGTATTTATAGCAAAACCAAAGGCCAACCAATGGCCAAGATCCTTCCAAGTGTAAGGAAAGTGTAAGGCCAAGATCAAGCCAAGTGCACCCTAACCCCTACTCCACAAAACATGCCACAAAACATTGCACAAAACATCGCACAAAACAATGCCACAACAAGTGCACCAATCGCCAAGTGCCAAACCGACCTAAGGCATGCCCACTGAGGTGACAAGGTCACCTCTTGTTGGCCCAAAATGTTCCGCCGCCGGAAAAATCCGCAAAAATACAAAACGACATAGCCGAATTTTCCTTCGCAAGTTACGCAAAACGCTTCGCCGAAAACGACTTAACCGTGTCAGGCACAAAGTGTAACTTCGCCAAGCCACTTAGGCGGGTGACACGTGTCACCCTCCTATTGCCCTCATAAAACGCCTTTCAAAAATATCCACAATGGCCAAAATCTCGAAACAAAGCTGGCCCCACAAAATCAGAATTTCTCCCGGGCCCCACGTGACCATTTTCAAAAATAAAATCTCAAAATTCTAATATAATCTATGAAGTCCAAATACCAAACTGGGAATCCAATTCCATTAACGAACCGCTTTCTTCACAAATAACCTAAACTTTTCCAAAAACTCACATCTTTCTTTCTTTCAAAATTTCGCCGCACTTCGCACGCACGCCCTCACATACATACCCCGCAACTACGGGTATAACATTCTCCTCCTTAGAAACATTCGTCCCAATGTTCCTTCTCAAGTCGGATATCGATAAAGTTCCTCTAACAAGCTGCCGACGCCACGCCGCTACGAACTAACACACGCTCTCTTCTCCCCTAACTCGTAGTACCCTTCTCAACACTCGAACTCTTTCTAGTATCCGTATCACACTTCCACAATGCTTCGCTTTCCAACCTTTGGAGTTACTACCTCCCAACTTGGTCATCTTACTAACTTCGATCTCCTTAAGGCCATTCCCGCCTTCACGAACCGACTCGCAGAACGATTCACGAACTCATACGATGGTCACCTAAACTGGGCCTAGCATCCTCGTGACTCTACCACCGCGGAACCACCTCGAACCGACCACCACAACCGGCCGCTGGTTGACCTCAAATGGTCCTCAACCCGACCCCACAACTGGTTACATTCTTGTTCCCGATCCTAACAATCTTACTAATTCACATCACGAAAGCTACCACTTCCATCTCACACTACCCACTGACTTATCACACAAATAAATCCCACGATACTACTACTCCGATAAGTGGTCAAACATAAAATAAATCTTTAACTCAAGACGACCTTACCCCTAAGGTCTCACGTGACATAGTCTAAGGTTCACACTTACCATGCCCCCATACGTATCCTCCCAACTAAGCATGTTTTCTAACTCACAATTAACACAACGCTATTCGTACATAGCACATAATAATGAGACCATTATAATAAGCATACCAAAACTCTAGAGGGTTAAGGATATACCCAAGCTACCGCCCACTCTAATCATAGGCCTCACGCAGGCGCATAATCGCAGGCGCGATGAACCAGCCATCGATCCAGAGGCCGAGTCGAACATCCGCGTATACTTGGCCTGACAGCCTCGCAAATGGCCCCGCTGGCCGCAAAATAACAAGCTCCCCGCACCACGACACTCCCGAATGCGCCTACCACATCGACTACACCGAGGTAGGGTGACCGGATCCGCCAACACCCTTACTTCCTCGAAACTCAACCTCGAGCCCCGACCGCCCCGAATACTCAAGGTCATGAGGACCACTCGCATCGGCGGAGGTGCAAAACTAGTATGTCGCCGAGGCGGTCCGCCAAAGTCACCAGCGACCCCGTTGTTCTCGCCTCTTCGCCGATTCGTCATTCCGCCGACCTCTCCGTGCCTCACATCCCAGAGATGAGTCGCACGCGGCAATGTCCATGCCCTACAAGAGCTACTCCAACATGCCTCGACATGTAATCATCGAGCCCTCAGAATATATCGGTGCACTCGATCCTCCATACTAGCTACCAACGCCGACGCATCGCCAATGAGTCGAACTCACATTGTACTCCCAACCGCACGCCGCCTCGTTTAAGCATCAAAATCTGTTTACCCGTGCCTCCTCATCCGCGAGGCAAGAAGGCGCGAGAAAGCCTCAAAACTCATCCCATACCGAGGTGCATGCTCTCCCGAAAGCTCCTATGAATCAAACTAATCGATCATGTATCACGCACCGATGCGAACTAAAGGTCACAGACTGGTCTCAAGCCTCGATCACCCGCATGATCCGTCAGAATCGCGATGAACTCCTCGCGATCATCCTCGTGCCTCACCCATAAAACTCGCGCTACAACTCGTAAAGTCCCGTAGCCTCAAACTATCTCGCCGGTGAACCATCGTGCTATCGAATCGAATCACCGTGATTCAAATTTATCTCATATCTGCCACGACTCGCCAAGAATCGGGCCATCTCTTGTAACCCATCTCCTCCGCCTGCATCGCTGGACCGAGGCTCGTGTATCGCGTCTCAGCAGCCTATTGCCGCGCCTAACTCACTGGCCGGGCGCCACAAAACTCGCTGTCAAGCACAACTCGTAATCGCCCCGGCTCGCGCTGCATTTCCTCTCAGATTCACTAGCAAGACTCGGCCGCTTTGCCTCCCGGGCTCGTTGCTCATGCGAGGCATAATCGTAAAAACGAGATACGCTGCAGGGTCCAACTTACAACACCTCTAAGGCACGATCTCGTAATGAGAAGAATGGAAACTAATCCTAAATGTCCTATAGCCTCCCTGACATAGACGTGGTGCACAACACACCGATAATCAAGACTCTACAGACACGGTTCAGACACTTTCCGAGGACTAATCGCCTGATACCACTTTTGTAACGCCCCAACTCCTGCCCGCATCGTGCCTTACCCGCACCCTAGTGATACAACATCGTAGAAAACCAAATGAAAATAAAACATGAGTCATGAAACAAGAGATATAATAATAAATAAAGCAACCAAAACGGTTTCAAGATATACATAAAACTCCAATAGCTTTAACTTTACAACCCCGCCACAACAAGATTTACATGCACTTCTAAGATTTACAACGACTATGACGGACAGGCCCCGCCATACCCCGAATGTACAAGAACCTACAACTCAGTGGAACACATACCAAAAGATAAGCCTCCAAGAAACGGAGCTTCCTAATACGCTCAATCAGGATCCTAAGAGCGGATCCACGATCGACGATGTACTCTACCGCAGATGAACGCAGCTTCAAGGAGGTCAAGATAACAGTACCAAGTATGTGAAATCAGAAATATCAGAATGAAATCATACTAGTCTATATAAAGCAGAGACATGTATGATAACCAAACTACGTCACAATATAAAAGCATATATCCAAATGTGACTCACGCCTCAAGTCATCACTAAATATAACTACGGGTCTCACGCCCACAACATCAATCATGTTCGCATCACGGCCGCATGCCCCTAATTCTCGCAGACGGCAGACATGTCCATGATGCAACAATAATACCAATGCCCCACGGCCACATGCCCCTAATTTACCTCCAGTAGACACGCCCATGTGACATCAACAATAATATACGTGATCAACCCCGCCGCATGGCCACATGCCCCGAATTTACCTCTGCAGACATGTCCATGTAACCACAATAACAATATATCGTAATCAACCCGACCGCACGGCCGCATGCCCCCGACTCAGACGGCAGATACGCCCATGTGACTCAACAACAAGACAAGAATCAAAATGGAAACATACCCGTGGAATTCTCCATCACCGCCAAAGACGCCCAAGTAAGTTCTCAATAAGTCGACCGCCTCTATCGAGACGCAGAATACGTAAATACCACACTTGCACAACAAAGGCTATCATCACAAGCATAGTCAAGTTTCACAAAAACACTCATAGGAAATTTTCAAAACAACAATGATAGGAAATTTTCACACAACTCAAAGTACTTTCATTTTATGCCAAAGTCCTGTTTTTTAATCCCAAAGTACTACATAAATTAAGTTCTTTAAAAGAGATCCATTACTTTTATAAAGTCACCCGATTCGTAGTATTAGAATGACCAACCCACATTCCTTTTCAAAAATCAAGTAACAACATTCTTTCCTAAGTTCCAGCTTCGCTAGTTTCAATTACTCAAGCTTCTCATTTTCAAATGCTCAAGTCACTTATTTTAGAAAGGTTTCATAACTCATAGTCTTAATCTCTTTTAAAACAATCGAGTAACATATGTCATATATGTGAGTAGTTTATTCTTGTTTTATAACGATCTTATTACAAAGAATATGATCTAGAAAATGTAATATTATTTTGTCTCATCTTAGCTTCTATGCAGACGGAGGTTTCATGGTTTTAATACATCATTATTCAATACATTTTCCTTTATTAACGCCGCAATGGTCTGTCGATACACATTCTCGATTCCCAAATCAAGAAACATTATCCCTTTAAAAACCAAGTACTCATTACTCACGAATGAGGTTTCACACAAACATCCACATTAAAACAAATAAGTTAAGTCTCTTATCTTATAAGATCAAGTCTCTAACTTCTAACATCAAGAAACCATTTTCATTACATAAGGTCGTTATAACTAACTTCCCATAAAGCTATTATAACACCCTATGTTTTAAACCAACCAAATCACTTAGCACATGTACGCCTACCGCATTACATAGTTCACAACAATCATGCTAGAAAAGATAGGAAGAGGTTCACATACCTCGCGACGATTTATCGACAATAAGCAAAATGCTCCAAGTACTACAACCTTGCTAGCCCTTTCCACTTCTCGAGTAATACGCTACTCCTAGTACTTTCACCTATAAAGGTCACAAACGCCTATTAACCCCAAAACACAAGTTTCTATCTTCTACGTAAAATTCGCAAAGACTTCCCCGCAACAACAGAAATCTCCTCCTCTATCGAGGCCGGCTACCAAGCCAACCTGTGGGGTTTACACGCCTAACCTGACGTGTACAATTCTACTCGCAATACTACACAAGTTCATCGCAATACACCCCATGTAAAATACACTGTTCGCTTCTTAATCTTCAGCTTAAGTCAAAAGACATTGCCGAATACTAAGTAGTTCCATATATAGTATACTTCAACTATATATTCTATCAAACATGTAATTTCCAATTACAATAGGACAAGATAATTACCTCGATAAGCCCAAAATTATCCAAGTTATAACGTCGATCCTAAGCAAGGTTTAGCTCCAATTCGCGCGCTCCAAACCACTCCAAACAACCCTTAGAAGTTCTAACTAACTTCTACTCAAATACTTCAACCAACTACGAAGATTTCCTTGTGGTTTTGGCTGAGACTAAAAGGACAAAAGGTAGTATTTCCTGCTCTACGATAGAGGTAACTTTTGGAATACAACAAGGTAAAGGCTAAGGTATTTTGGGCATTATAACAATACTAGAGAAGTATTTCAATACCACAAGGAGTGGTATTATACGAAACAACTAGCAGTGTGTGAGACTACTCGCTAGCACCTCAAAGTGGGGAGTGAGGAGGCTCCTCGGCCAAGACTCTCAAAAGAGTGGATGAGTCGACGAACTCAACACTAGAGGAGGGAGGGATTTTAGGCTTGAAGGTTTCATTTGTGGACGAAGAGTTCATCAACATATGGTATTTATAGCAAAACCAAAGGCCAACCAAGGGCCAAGATCCTTCCAAGTGTAAGGCCAAGATCAAGCCAAGTGCACCCTAACCCCTACTCCACAAAACATGCCACAAAACATTGCACAAAACATTGCACAAAACAATGCCACAACAAGGCACCACCTGCCAAGGCCAAACCGACTTAAGGGCCCACTGGCGGTGACAAGTTGTCACCCTCTTGTTGGCCCAAAATGTTCCGCCGCCGAAAATCCGCAAAAATACAAAACGACATAGCCTAATTTTCCTTCGCAGTTACGAAACGCTTCGCCGAAAAACGACTTAACCGTGTCAGGCACAAAGGTAACTTCGCCAAGCCACCTAGGCGGGGTGACACGTGTCACCCTCCTATTGGCCCTCATAAAACGCCTTCAAAAATATCCACAATGGCCAAAATTCAAAACAAAGCTGGCCCCACAAAATCAGAATTTCTCCCTGGCCCCACGTGACCATTTTCAAAATAAAATCTCAAAATTCTAATATAATCTATGAAGTCCAAATACCAAACTGGGAATCCAATTCCCATTAACGAACCTTTTTCTTCACAAATAACCGGAAACTTTTCCGTCGAAAACTCACATCTTTCTTTCTTTTCAAAATTTCTGCCGTACTCTCGTACGCACGTCCTCACATACATACCCTGCAACTACGGGGTATAACATATTTTGGGCATTATAACAATACTAGGAGAAGTATTTCAATACCACAAGGGAGGGGTATTATACGAAACAACTAGCAGTGGTACCCACCACAAGCACCACAGCGGGAAGTGGAACCTCGGCCAAAGGCCACACGGTGCGGGAGGGGAAGGCTCTCGCTAAGAGCTCACAAAGGGGGAGGAGAGGGTTTCAAGACTTGGAAGTTTTGACGAATGAAGTCTTCTGCTTGAGTGGTATTTATAAGAAACCAAAAGCCAACCAACGGCCAAGATCAAGCCACGCAAGGCAAGTGTAAGGCCTTGATCAAGCCAAGTGCACCCTAGCCCCTACTCCACAAAACAATGCACAAAACATGGCACCAAACAAGCCACAAACAAGGCTAAACAAGGAGCCAATCGCCAAGAAAACGCGAACCAATTGGCCCGCCGTTGCCGCTCGCTTTCAATGCGCGTGACACGCCACCCTCCCGCTGGTCCAAAATGTTTCGCCTCTCGTAAAAATCCGCAAAATACAAAACGACATAGCCGGAATTTTCCTTCGCAAGTTACGAAAACGCTTCGCCGAAAAACGACTTAACCGTGCCAGGCACAAAGGTAACTCTCGCCAAGCCACCATGGGTGACACGTGTCGCCTCCTACTTGTCCAAAATAACTCATCTTCCAAAATATCCAAATGGCCAAAATCTCAAAATCAAAGCCCACAAAACAGAATTTCTCCCGTGGCCCCACGTGACCATTTCCAAAATAAAATCTCAAAATTCTAATATAATTTAAGAAGCCCAAATTCCAAACTGGGAACCCAATTCCCATCAACGAACATTTTTCTTTACAAAAACCTAAACTTTTTCTCAGGAAAATCACCTCTTTCTTCCTTTCCAATCTTTCTCGCGTGCTCGCACGCACGCCCCTCGCATACATACCCTGAGAATACGGGGTATAACATCCGACCCTTCAACCGAGAGTCGCGACAACTTAATAAAACATAATACTTGCACTCAAAGGCTATTACCAGCACATATAGGCAAGTTCTCAATTAACCAAGCCAAATTACTTATCAAGGCACACATAGATAATTCTCATTTTATCAAGCCAAAGTACTAATCAAGGCATACATAGAATAATTCTCTTTAACAAGTCAAAGTACTTATCAAGGCACACTTAGACAAATGCTCAATTTATCAAGCCAAAGTACTAATCAAGGCATACATAGAATAATTCTCTTTAACAAGTCAAAGTACTTATCAAGGCACACTTAGACAAATTCTCAATTTATCAAGCCAAAGTACTACATACCGACATTCTTTTATAAAAGACTCCTTTCTATGTAAAGCTCCAAGATACTAACACCCGTAGTATCAAGTCCTATTCACCTTTCAAGACAAGTCACAATACCTTTTAGAAATACAAATACCGCTTCTAAATCGTTGACTTCTTTATTAAAAACCTTAAGCAATCGTACCTTTAAACCAATTTGCCGCTCCTTAATACAAGTTATTTCTTTGATTACTTTATTAGAGAAAACTATTCTCTTAACCTTCCATAAAGCCGTTATAACCAACTTCCCATAAAGCCGTTATAACCCTTTACGGTTTAGACCAACACGCTCCTTTTATAACCAAGAGACTTCTACTTTTGAAACCAAGTATTAAATACTTTCAAATCAATTCTCATACCTTTCAAACATACTACTAGTCTCTTAACCTTTAGAAAACAGTGACTCATTTTATATAAAACCTTAGGCAATTAATGCCTTAAAACAAGTTGCCTTTTCACTAAAATCAATTCATTTATCTTTCCATAAAGCAAATATAACTAACTTCCCATAAAGCCGTTATATTCACTTTATATCTTAGCCAAAAACAATTTCCTATCCAAGGACTTATACGCTTAAAACGGAACAAGTATCACATACTTTAAAACTCTTCAAGTCCCTTAACTTAATAAAACTCAAGACATCCTTTATTCTTTTTCAAAGAAGTGAGTTAATCCCCTAACTCACCCGACTTGGCTATTCATAAAATTAGTAAAGGATATCTAGGTGTTATACGTCCGCATTACATAATGCAACTAGTCATGCTCAAAGATAGGAAAAGTTCTACATAGAGTAGATCACACAACTACCTCTTAACTTCTAAGAGTAGAAGGAAACATGAAATGATACCACAAGTATATTCCATACATAGAATCATGCCAAAGGAAGGAAGAGGTTCACATACCTCGCGACGATTGTCGCACAAGAGCAAAACGCTCCAAAGTACTTCAACCTATAATGGTCACAATATGTCCATTAACCTCTTACTTCAACGTAGAATATCCTAGGTGCTAAGTCACTAAATTCTACTTGAAATCTGACAACACCTCCTTTGTTTCTACTTACTTTGCCACCTTTTCAAGGTCGAATACAATAACCAAACAACCCCAATCGCTCACCACAATCTATAAGGTAGTCCAAAACAAATGAATAACAAACTACTAGTCCAATTTTCGCCATAAAGAATACAACAATACCAATTCTTATCCAATTTCCATTTCAATCCAAATCGTAGCCTCACATGATATCAAGTCGCATTTGATTATAACAACCGTAATCTTCAAGTCAATTACATGCGACGATTCTCGATAACGATTAAATTGTAATCCAACTTAATCATGGCTTACATGTCATTTCGGATTTTAAGCTACAACAATCCATAATACTTATAAAACTTCAACACATATACTTCATGCTAGTAAAATGTAAGGCTAACAATAATTACATAATCTCAGAATAACTTAAAGAGAACAAGATTATACCTCCACGAATTGTAATCCAATCTTCAAAACCGGTTGCTCCTTAGCAACCTAGAGCCTCTTCAAGACACCTCAATCCGCCTCCTGAGACCCTTAGAACAACCCCAACAATTTTCCTTCAAACTTCTAAACAAAACCTAGAAAGACAACTAGGTTTTTGCTTATGACTACTACGAAACTCTCTTTTTCCGGATTTTTCTATTGAGATACAATTACATAACACTCAAGCACCTTGGTTTAAAATGTGGAGCTTAAAGAACAAGCAACTAAAATTTTTCCTTTCTTCTCCATGGTGAACCCGAGAGCACCATTAGTGTAGTCTTCAATTTTGTGAAATTTTGCTATGTTGTTAAGTCCTCTCTTGCTACTAGTATTAAATATAGGACATGGAGGGTTAAGATGCAACCAATCGGGTGGTTTGACGAGCTCTAGCTAAATATCAAGACTGCTGGGTCATCGACTTAGTCAATTTACTCATGCTACTACTTGCAAGACTAAATCATCCAACCAAAGGTCAAATGACCATCAGTGCCCATGCTTCAATTCATCCAAGACAACATAAGGGGGTGACACGTGTCGCCTCCCATTCACACAATAATACGCTTCCGACAATTCCATAATTCCGTTAAAAATTTTTTACGCCTCAAATTTTAACACTCATGAAGTTCTACGCACGTTCTAACACATGTCCTCGTAAATACGGTGTAATAAGATGGGCGCGGTCGCCTTGTATGGATTTAGACGCAAATGACGCCAGATGGGCGCGGTCGCTCAGATGGACGAAATGCAGATGACGCCAGATGGGCGCGTTATCGCTCAGATGGACGAAATGCAATGACGCCAGATGAGCGCTTGTCGCCTTGTGATGGATTTAGATGCAATGACGCCAGATGAGCGCGGTCGCTTGTATGGACGAGATGCAATGACGCCAGATGGGCGCTGTCGCCTTTGTATGGACGAAATTCGATGACGCCAGATGTGAGATGCAATGACGCCAGTACGGGCGTTGTCGCCTCAGATGGACGATGCAAATGACGCCAGATGGGCGCGGTCGCTTTGTATGGACGAGACGCAATGACGCCAGATGGGCGCTGTCGCTTGTATGGACGAGATGCAATGACGCTTGTATGGCGCGGCCGCCTTTGTATGGACAAGATGCAAATGACGCCAGATGGGCGCTGTCGCTTGTACGGATTTAGATGCAAATGACGCCAGATGGGCGCTGTCGCCTTGTATGGACGATGCAGATGACGCCAGATGGGCGCTGTCGCCTGTATGGACGAATGCAGATGACGCCAGTATGGGCGTATTGTTATACCCTCGTATTTCCAGAGTACGTACGCGACGACGAGAAAAGTTTGTGCCTTAAAGTGCTTGGCCGAATTTTATTTGTGCATAACACCCGCTAGAGTCGCCGCCAAACGCTTTCACCTTTCGTAGGGAATTTCCGCTATGTCATTTCTTATTTTTATGGATTTTTCCGAGAGACGAAACATTTTGGACCAACGGTAGGGCGACACTTGTCACCCTCTCACGGATGGAGGGGCGTCAAGCTTCGACGATAAAGTAGTTTTGTCAAGAGCTGGTAGATATTTTGTGGTAGATGGATAAGGTGCACTTGGCATGATCTCGCCCTACACTTGCATAGCACTTGGCTAGATCTTGACCATCGTCGCCTTGGCTTGTACTATAAATACCCCTTTGGAAGACTTATTCATCCTAAAATGTTCTAAGTCTTAGAAACCCTCCTCCCTTCATGTCGTTTTCTCGCCCTTCCCCTCGCAGGCTTAGCCGAGAGTTCCTTCCCACCCCTTCGTCGAGAGTACCCCCTAATGGTAGGCCGAGGTATACACCCCCTCGTGGTGTTGTCTCGTATATATACCCTCTCGTAGAAATACTCTCAAAAGTATTGTTATAATGCCCAAATTACCTTAGCCATATACCTTGTAGTATTCTAAGGATATACCTATACGAAAGCCCGTAAAATACTATTATACTCCGCTACCACAAAACCAAACCCTAGGAAAATTTCCATAAATGGCCGGAGTATTGTGTGTTTGGTTAGAACTTCTAAGGTGGTTTAGAGCTGGTCGAGCGCTGAGTCGAGCTAAACGATTGCCCAGATCGACTTTATACTGATAATTATGGGCTTATCGAGGTAAATATCTTGTCCTCTATTGTAATTGGAAATTACATATTGTTAGAATATATAGTCAAGATACTATATATGTAATCAACGTAGTTATTGGCAATGTCTTTGACTTAAGCCCGAATTTAAAGAAGATTACCGAATCAGAATTACTTAGGTCAGACACAAAGAGTACCGAGTAGAATTGTACCTGCTAGTTAGATATAACCCCTCGCTTGGCTTCGTAGCCGCCCGCGAGTGGGAGATTTACGCCGCCATGGGGGGGAGGCCAATTTTCTCAGGTAATGTTCTACGGCGATCTAAATGTTAATAAGCGCTGCGCCTTATAGTCAAGCATCGCATGGCGCGATCCATCGCAAGGAGTAGCCGACTTGCCAAGTACTTGAGCGCTTTGCTATTAGTCGATACTGCCGCGAGGCATGCGAACCTCTTCCTATCTCTTCTAGCAGATGATACGTGAACTATGTAGTACGGCAGACGCATACGCATAAACGATTTGATTGGTTTAAAACATAAAGTGTTATAACGCTTTACGGGAAGTCGATTATAATTTACGTTGGTAAGAAAATACCGCGGTCTTGAAAAGGTAAATCGATTTGAACTATAATCGCTTGTTATGTGTTAATAAAGAACTTGAAGTATTTCAAAAGATTTTTGAATCATTTTGAAAGAAGAAGTAATATTTGGTTTTTGAAAACTTAAGAGTTATACTAGCTTTACGGGAAGTTAGTATAACGCTTAAGAATGTTTTATCGATTTCGAAATCGTAATGTGTATCGACAAACCATCGCAAATACATTAAAAGGAAATGTTTTGAATAATTAAGTATTATTAAAACCAAGAGAAACTTCCATCCGCATGTGGCTAAGATGAGACAAATGATATTTCCTAGATCATGGTCATTGTAATAAGATTGTTATAAACAAGATATCCTACTCACATATAAGGCTTATGTTTCTCGATTGTTTAAAGGAGAATTATATTCTTAAATGAATAAGACTATGAACTACTTAACCCTTTCTAAAAATGAGAAACTTGAACATCGAAAAGAATGCTACTGATTTTACAAAGAGAAGTAATTGATTTACTTTAAAAAGATAATCACTCTATTTTCATATACTACGTATCAGGTGACTTTTGTAATGTAACGATCTTTTAAAGAGTTAATGTATGAAGTACTTGGGGATAAACCCGATCTTGTTAATCATATAGCAGAAGGTACCTCAGGTGAACAACTTGATTGTATTGGCTCATGATAGCCTTGTAATACTTTCTTGATTGCTTTGATAAGTAAACGTGTTAGGAAGCTACGCGTGTTAGCATTCGCGATGGTCGTAGCGGTTTCGATTGTGCTTATTAACTATCACGTTATGATAGTATTGCGGCATTCATCTCGAGATGATTCCGGTTAAGCCGCCTCCACGCGGGTAGACTCAGCGGTCGACGGACCTATGATTCGAGAATACCTCACGCAGTCCCGGCCTGCGCGAGCTACGAGTTCCGTGTTAGTATGCGCCCTTACGGGCACGCGTCCATGCGGGCTACGCGATCGCGTTCGTGACGACGCCGGAGTAGCTACCCTCGACGCGGGAATACCTCACGCGGCCGATGAGATTGGCCTACGCGAGTCAGCGGAGTTCCAGGTTAGACGCGCACATCGATACCGCGCAAGTGGCCGCCTTTGATCACGTGACGGCCAGACAGATCTTATGATACGCTTCATGACCTTGCTGGTACCGTGGGTTTTTAGTAGCCTCGCCATGCCTTCGCATTTACTCCCGCATAGCTTATTACATGACACGTGGACCTCGTGTTCATGCGTGTTCTCGTGCTTTTATATCATAGATCACGGCAGCGGCGAAGGTATTCCACGGCATGATTGATGTCAGGCCCGAGACCCATTGTTATACTTCGAGTGATGACTGAGGGCGCGAGTCCCCGACTTGACATGATCGCTGGTCAGAATCAGAGTTTGCTATCATACATGTCTCCCGCTTATATGATCGCTATGATTTCATTTACGATGTATTTTCGGGCCACATACTCTGCACTGCAGATCGACTCTTCGGGGCCGCTCACGCCGCAGTCGAGGTACACCGGGCCGCTGATCCTAGCTCTCGTGGTCACGCCAGCTGGGAAGCTCCGCTTTCCGAGGCTTATTCGCATAGTCCCCTCGTTGTTGTAGGTGCACGCTCGCGGTACGGCGGCCCCGCCTCGCCATTGTCGTGATCATTTCTGCAGGTCCAGAGTACCGCCAAGCGTGGTTTGTAAAAAGGATTAAACTGCTCATGTTGAAAAAGTTGCTATTTATATATATACCGGCGTAACCGCTTTTTGGTTAGCCGCCTTCTTATTTCACCGCCTTATTACACCGTTTCATGTATTGTCTTTATGTTCCACTGACACTGATGATGTCTACTGGGTGCCCGGTAGGCACTACCACGCCCGGTTCGGTCGTGACAAAAGTGGTATCGTGAGCGCTTAATCCTGAAAGTGTCTGCATCAGATCCAGCAGTCTCGATTATCGCGGTTGTGCACCACACCAATAATCGTGAGGCTATAGGTATTTAGGATCGGGTTTCATTCTTCACTCGAGATCGCGCCTTAGAGCTGCTTTGTAAGTTGCACCCTCCGACGATTTCTTTCCTTCACCGCTATGCCTCCGCGCAGTAGGCAACCCGCCCAGAGGCGCACCGGCGAGCCGCAAGCAGAGTACGTAGGTTACGCGGCATGTGCCCAATCATCACCGCGGTGCTTCATTCGGGAGTTCGCGACGCCACTAGCCCCAAAGAAAGTTTAGCACGGCATGCGCTCCTATCGCGCCATGATATTTGAACCTTCGCCCACGATCAGAACAGAGAATATGGATTGCAAAGAGGCGCACCCTATTACTAGCTATGGATTTAACTACCGCAGAGTATACCGACGCATCGCGAATCTTGACGAATATCAACGGTAGGGTTGCAAGAGTAGTTCTTCGCTTAGGCTCGAGCATGGCCTGCACGAGCTTATACACAAAGCAGTCGAGAAACGTAGAGATCGACGCGTTAACCAAGCGACAGCAGAGAGGCCGTAATAAAGGTCCTTTGGTAACTTTCGAGGCAAGTCACCTCACCAAAGAGATTTGATTATGCATATCCACAATGCAGAGTGGTCTTCCACTGATTTCGTGACGCTCGTACGCAGAGTCGTTAGAACCCGTGGCTTCCGCTCACGCTTGCGCACGCCATCCCGGGAATGTCATCTTTAGTCGGGTACTTATCAGACCTATGACCGCCGTGGTCCGTTGTCGATATAGTGTCCTCAGAGGAGGACTTTGCCTTCGCATCGCTGGTAGTTCGTCACCTCCTTAGCATGCGCTTCACGGCAGTTTGATTAGAACGACTCATGAGCAAGAAGAGACATAGATCTATCCTTAACCTCTGTAGTTTTGTATAGTGATAAGCGAGTATACCTAGGTGCTATGTTCGATAGCAAGGTGTTAGTTGTGATTTGAAATCACGGTTGTTTAACCGAGTAAGATTTTGGGGGATGTAGAAAGCGCGAGCCTTGTAGCTTTATACGCAGACCTTAGAGTAGGCCATCTCGAGAAAAAGGTGTAGTGTTATGTTTGACTCTTATCTGAGTGCATAGTGCACGTGAGTTATGCTGGGACAGTCCCTAGTAGCGTGGAATGAAAGAGGTAGTGAGCTAAGAAGACCGCTAGGTTTTCGTGAACGTGATTAGCGAGATTGTTCCGTCGGAGCTAGTATGACGCGCCACGTCGGGTCGAGGTCACGCCGCGTCAACCCGCGCAGTGGGCGCGGGTCGGTGGTGGTCCCGCCTGGTAGGGTCACGAGGGTGTTAGGCCCATGTTCGCTAACCGTATGAGTTCGTGGACGATTCGACCGCGGTCGGCGTCGACGGGGCACCATCGCGTTCTTCGCTCGACCGCGACTCTACCGTGTTGAGTTATCCGGCGGCTGAAAGGTCGCACGGTGCCTACCTTCACCTTATGTCGCAAACAAGCCTGTGTTGTGGCTATTTTCGCTTTCTAAAAGTTTACTGTGCAGGTTAGAACTCAGCGAGTCTCGACCGCATTCGCCGCCGCCGTTGTTCGGATTTCCGATAGTCGGGATTGTTGTCTCCCCGTGAGGTAGTGTTTGATCTACCATTTCGTTGTTCGGATATCGCCTTATTAAGCCTTGTCAGGCGCAAGTGTAAGTCATTTGGCCGATTGGTCTGATGCTGGCAAGGTTCGCATACTGGTTCAGCTTGTTCCACAGATCGGATAGCGGTGTTTGTCTGAAGAGGTTCGCAGCTCAGGAATCGTATGATAATCGGCGACGACGCTAGAGTTCAAAGGACGGCCGGTTTTCAGTACCACCCGGCTCAGCGCGCGAGTTTTGGAAAACAGAGGAACTTAGCCCGAGTTACTGGGCCTTGTGAGTTCATGAAGGATAGGCCAAAGCTGCTTATATGTTAGCATTTGCCGTCCGACGCGGAGGCAAGGTCCGGCCTTTCAGATTGCGGATGTTCGGGAAGTATCAAGATCCATCCGAGTGTTCCCGCTAACGATGACCACGCTAGATAGTAACCCCGAGTTTTGGAAACCACAGATTTAAATGTGGAAAGAGTTCGAGTATACGACATCCTCGTGGATCGACGCAGCCCGCACCATTTGTTGGTCGTTTGAGCAAGGCTCGCGACAAAGTGACAAAAGTGGTACCATTTGTTGGGTCGCTCGAGAAGGTTAATGCCTCGTGCAAAGTGACAAAGTGGTATCTACGATTTGCAAAGAGAGAAGCGCATGTATGGCGCAGCATAGACGTGATCATTTCTTTTTGTAAAGAGGGCGCGGAAGTATGTTTTAACCTTGAGAAGTGTTGTGTGACGATTAGAGGTGTTTTCTCGCTGGCTTAGATAAGTATGTGCGCTGGTGTTTCGGGCCAAAGCGTGGCAGATTGTTCTCGTAAGTATAAGAAGTGAAGACTATATCGCGCCGCTATTGTTTTGAGATTCTTAGAAGGAACATTCGGACGAATGTTTCGAGGGAGAATGTTATACCCGATTTCCGCAGTACGACGCTGACGCACGAGAAAAGCTTGTGCCTTAAAGTGCTTCGCCGAATTTTATTTGTGCATAACACCCTGCTAGAGTCGCTTTTTCTAAACGCTTTCACACCTTCGTAGGGGAATTTCCGCTATGTCATTTCTTATTTTTGGATTTTTCCGAGAGACGAAACATTTAGATCAACGAGGGCGACACTTGTCACCCTCTCAATACGGAGCGGCGTCAAGCTTGGACGATTAGGGTGAGTTTTGTCAAGTAGTTGGTAGGATATTTCGCGGGTAGACGGATAAGTGCACTTGGCATGATCTTGGCCAGATCTTGACCATCGTCGCCTCGCTTGTACTATAAATACCCCCTTCGGGAAGACTTATTCATCCTAAAATGTTCTAAGTCTTAGAAACCCTCCTCCCTTCATGTCGTTTCCGCCCTTCCCTATGCAGGCTTAGCCGAGAGTTCCCTTCCCACCCTCGTCGAGAGTACCCCTGGGTAGGCCGAGGTATACACCCCCTCAGGGTGTTGTCTCGCATATACCCTCTCGTAGAAATACTCTCAAAAGTATTGTTATAATGCCCAAATTACCTTAGCCATATACCTTGTAGTATTCTAAGGATATACCTATACGAAAAGCCCGTAAAATACTATTATACTTCCACTACCACAAAACCAAACCCTAGGAAAATCTCCATAATTGGTCGAGTATTGTGTGTTTGGTTAGAACTTCTAAGGGTGGTTTGTAGCGGTCGAGCGCTGAGTCGAGCTAAACGATTGCCCGTGATCGACTTTATACTTCGATAATTACGGGCTTATCGAGGTAAATATCTTGTCCTCTATTGTAATTGGAAATTACATATTGTTAGAATATATAGTCATGATACTATATATAGAATCAACGTAGTTATCGCAATGTCTTTTGACTTAAGCCCGCAATTTAAAGAAGATTACCGAATCAGAATTACTTAGTGGTCAGACACAAGAGTACCGTGGAGTAGAATTGTACCCAAGTAGGTTAGACGATAACCCCTGGCTTCGCAGCTACTGCGAGTGGGAGATTTACGCCGGGGATGTGTGTTACTAATTTTCTCAGAGAATGTTCTACGGCGGATCTAAATGTTAATGTCACTCGGCCTTATAGTCAAGATCGCGATGGCGCGATCCACCGCTGAAGGAGTAGCCGACTTGCTCGCGATTGAGCGCTTTGCTATTAGTCGATACTGCCGCGAGGTATGCGAACCTCTTCCTATCTCTTCTAGCATGATACGTGGAACTATGTAGTACGAGACGATACGCATAAACGATTTGATTATTTAAAACATAAAAGGTTATAACGCTTTACGGGAAGTTGATTATAACAAATTTTTACGTTGGTAAGAAAATACCGCGGTCTTGAAAAGCGTAATCGATTTGAACTATAATCGCTTGTTACGTTAATAAAGAACTTGAAGTATTTCAAAAGATTTTGAATCATTTTGCAAGAAGTATTATTTGGTTTTTGAAAACTTAAGAGTTATACTAGCTTTACGGAAGTTAGGTATAATTCGCTTAAGAATGTTTTACCGATTTCTGAAATCGAATGTGTATCGACAAACCATCGCAGTACATTAAAAGGAAATGTTTTGAATAATTAAGTATTATTAAAACCAAGAGAAACTTCCATCCGCATGTAAGCCAAGATTAGACAAAATGATATTTCCTAGATCACGGTCATTGAATAAGATTGTTATAAACAAGATATCCTACTCACATATAAGGCTTATGCTTCTCGTGATTGTTTAAAGGAGAATTATATTCTTAAATGAATAAGACTACGAACTACTTAACCCTTTCTAAAAATGAGAAACTTGAACATCGAAAAGAACGTTGCTACTTGATTTTACAAAGATAAGTAATCGATTTACTTTAAAAGATAATCACTCTATTTTCATATACTACTGTATCAGGTGACTTTGCGAATGTAACGATCTTTTAAAGAGTTAATGTATGAAGTACTTCAGATAAACCCGATCTTGTTAATCATATAGTTAGGTTGTACCCGCGTGAACAACTTGATCAGATTGGTTCGTGATAGCCTTGTAATACTTTCTGATTGCTTTGATAAGTAAACGCAGCAGGTTACGCAGGTTAGTATTCGCGATGGTCAGGTAGCGGTTTCTGATCGCGCTTATTAACTATCAATGTTATGATAGTATTGCGGCATTCATCTCGAGATGATTCCGGTTGTCGCCCGACGCGGTAATCAGCGGGCTCACGGACCTATGATTCGAGAATACCTACGCAGTCCCGGGCCTATGCGAGCTACGAGTTCCGTGTTAGTACGCTGCCTTACGGGCACGCGTCCATGCGCTACGCGATCGCGGTCCGTGATTTACGCCGGAGTAGCCACCTCGACGCGGGAATACCTCACGCCCGATGATCGCCTACGCGGAGTCAGCGGAGTTCCAGGTTGGACGCTGCACATCGACATCATGCGCAAGCGGCCGCCTTTGATCATGCGACGCCCAGACAGATCTTATGATACGCTTCATGACCTGTGGTACCGTGGGTTTTTAGTAGCTCGCTATGCCTCGCACTTACCCCGCATGCTTTATTATGACACAGCGGACCTCGTGTTCATGCTGTTCCTCGTGCTTTATATCATGTGATCGCCGGCAGCTGGCGGAAGGTATTCCACGCATGATTGATGCCAGGCCCGAGACCCATTGTTATACTTCGAGTGATGACTGAGGGCGCGAGTCCCCGACTCGACATGATCGCTTTGTCAGAATCAGAAGTTTGCTATCATACATGTCTCCCCGCTTATATGATCGCTTATGATTTCATTTACGTGATGTATTTTCGCTCATACCTTGCACTCAGATCGACCTTCTGGGTCGCTCACGCCGCAGTCGAGGTACACCAACGCTGATCCTAGCCTCGTGGTCACAAGCCATACTGGGAAGCTCCGCTTTCCCAGGCTTATCTCGCATAGTCCCCTCGTTGTCAGAAAGCACGCTCGTGGTACGGCGGCCCCGCCTCGCCATCATTGTCGTATCATTTCAGAGGTCCAGAGTAATCACCGGGTGGTTTGTAAAAAGGATTAAACTGCTCATGTTGAAAAGTTGCTATTTATATATATACCAAGGTAACCGCTGGTTAGCCTTTCTTATTTCACCGCCTTATTACACCGTTTCATGTATCGTTTTACGTTCTGACACTGATGTATGTCTACTGGTGCCCGGTAGGCACTCAAACACGCCCGGTTCGGTCGTGATGCTATCGCTCAGTATGGACGAATACGCACGACGCTCAGATGGCGCGGTCGCCTCAGATGGAAGAGATGCAGATGACAGGCTCAGGATGAAGGCTTGTCGCCTTCAGATGGACGAATGCAAATGACGCCATGCTGGCGTTATCGCTCTCAGATGGACGAAATGCAATGACGCCAGATGTGGCGTATGCTATCGCTCAGATGGACGAATGCAACGACGCTTTGTACGGGCGCTGCTTTTCCTTGATGGACGAATGCAGATGCACGCCAGGATACGGGCGCGGTCGTGCCTTTGATGCGATTTAGATGCAAATGGACGCCAGATGGGCGCTGGTCGCTGTACGACAAAGGGACGATGCAAATGACGCTCTCAGGACGTGGCGCCAATGTCGTTTTCATGGATGATTTAGACGCAAATGACGCCAGATGGGCGCGCTGTTGCATTCGCTTGGACGACGCAAATGACGCTTTGTTGGGCGCGGTTGTCCACGCCATGATTTATCAGATGGACGCAATGCAACGACGCTTTACGCGCTAAGTTGCCTAGGTTTAAGATGGGATGAATGCAGATGACGCCAGATTTACACTTTGTACGGGCGTTGTCGCTTCAGATGGGATTGTGGTATGCAATGACGCTATTAGATGGGCGCTGGTCGCTTTTTTTACGGATTTAAACGCAAATGACGCCAGGTATGGGCGCTGCTGTTTCGCTCAGATGATTTGGATGCAAATGACGCTTTGTAGTGGCGCGGTCGCCTTTTATGGACAAGAGATGATGATGACGCTTTGTACTGGGCGCGCGTCGCTACGCATGATTTAGATGAAATGACGCCAGGATGAAGCGCGCGCTGCCTTTGTGCATGGATGGTAGATGCAAATGACGCCAGGTATGGGCGTTGTACGTTCAGGCTAGAGTATTGACGTAGGATGCAAATGACGCTTGTAATGGCTATGGGCGCGTTGTCGTTTATATGGAAGTTAGATGCAATGACGCTAGATGTGGTGCATTGCCGCTTTGCTTGACGTAGACGCAGATGACGCTTGTATGGGCGCGGTCGCTCAGATGGGATTTAAATGCAGAGCGATTGCTTTGTAGATGGGCGTTATCGCTCAGGAGTGGACTGAAATACGCATGACGCTCTTTGTACTGGCGTTGGCTGCTCAGACGGAAGACGCAGATGACGCCTTGTACGGCGCGGTCGCTCAGATGGATTTTAGACGCAATGACATTTCTCAGATGGCGCGCTGCTGCTCAGGGATGATTTAAATGCAATGTTGCGCTTGTGGCTGGCGCTTAGTCGCCTTGTATGGACGCAGATGCAACGACGCCAGGCTGAGCGCCATTGTGACATGGTCGAGATGCAAAATGACGCTTTATAGGGCGCGGTCGCCTCAGATGGATTTAGATGTAAATGACGCCAGATGGGCGCGTCCTTTTCAGATGGACGATTTAAATGCATGACGCCAGATGGGCGTTG